>JAVANC010000012.1:34182914-34508214 GCA_033319125.1 Parnassius glacialis | reverse complement strand
GTAGCCAAGAGGGCCCTTGCCATCAAAGTGGGTGGTCTTTTAGTTGTACTGCTGTTAAGCCCCTGCTGGCGCAATCTGCTGAATTGTCCTCTGGCTTCACATAGCGCCAGCAGGCGGGGGCCTCAGATAGTTTCCAGAATCTTCTACTATAGCGACATCTAGAATGTTCGAGTACATATCGGTCCCGAAATTTCTGGAAGGATCTCGACTCTCCTAGTTCTGCTACTCGACACTAGAGGGTGCTAGTGTAACTAGTGTTGCCATGTACAAGACATTAATAGTGGCGCGCAACAATATTAAAAATGATTGTCAGAAATTGACGTTTTATTGTAATCTACCTACGTACTGTTACATTTAGCTACTTCTAGCAAATTTTTTGGGTAAAAAAAACTGGCAATCTAGCAACATTTTGGAAAATGTCTAGCAACTGGGTAAAGCTAGCAGTTGGCAACACTGCCGCGGCTTGTCTACTAGTATTGTTCGCAACCGTTAGTTAGTTGGGTGCGGCGGTGTGGCTAATTGTGCGCGCACGCCGAAGGCCTGGAATTTTGCGCTCGGAGCCGCTTCCTTTGAGTTGCCTTATTTCGTTCGTATATTTGACAACGAGGCAGGTTATATAATTCTTTGTTGTAATAGTTTTGTGAGTTGGGCGCGGACGCCGTGTAAGTCTAGAAGCTACTCGTATAGTTGGGTCGTGTGTCGACTGCCTCGGATAGCGTTGTCTGGTTCGTGCGTTTTTGCGTGCAACGAGGCGTCTCGGGAGTTTTGAGTGATTAAATTAACTTCTATTGACATTTATTTGCATCGACGAGTTGTTTGTGCGTCATTTTGATAGCGTGATAAGACATTTGCCTTGTCGGTTGGAACGCTAGTACTTTATGACTCGAGAGGAGATCGCGTGTGCTCGATTATAATTTGTTGCTAAGTGAATATTGAATATTG
Source organism: Parnassius glacialis (assembly GCA_033319125.1). Classification (NCBI taxonomy): domain Eukaryota; kingdom Metazoa; phylum Arthropoda; class Insecta; order Lepidoptera; family Papilionidae; genus Parnassius; species Parnassius glacialis. The sequence goes on along the minus strand of JAVANC010000012.1, from coordinate 34,507,272 downwards.
AACTTTGACCGACTGTTCTTTACTTGTGTCGTGTATCACTTGTGTGATTTCGATTAACGTGAATTTAGTTAAATTTAAAGTTAATTAAATGTATAATAAATTTGATAAACTAATATAGTGAAATAAAAGTTGAAAGTTTCAATTGGTAAACGCCCATTGGAGGGATAGCACATTTGGAGAAAAGCAGCGCCTGTGGATCTGCTGTCCGACTACACCGGTTAAGTCAGGTTACCTTTTACACACTACTACACACTACTTACATACATCTCACTTGCCACCTGACTGGTACCCTGTGGTCAACCCTACCTCCGGAACTCGGTAAGTTTTATTCGCTTAGCAGCCATAATAATTATCCATAGGCCATTGGGCCCCGCCCTCTGTTGCCCGTCGAAGGTGTTACTCATGGGCCCTAATACAGTCGACTTTTGTCGATCATACACATGGACAAGAAATATATATATATATATATATATATATATATTTATATATTTATATATTTATATATATCTGTATATATTTAAACATAATATACAGAAAATATCTTATAAATTGTAATATTGTATAATGTAAAAATTATGTATGTAGCTAGTAGTAATTTAGTATAATTGGGTTCATTTATGCCTATGTTAAACAGAACCACCTAACGTAAGATACTGGAGGGTAAAGCCGCTGCATTTTGCCATCCTGTGGCGTGTGAACACGGAGCTTTATACTCTTGTTGGTGTATTTATAGGTAACTTTTACCAGTAACTCAAATGATGTTATTTATTTAACAACTTTTGACCCGCCCCAGCTTTGCCTGAGTAGGAACTATTAAAGTAGTGTTGTTTAGATATAAGGTAAGCATCAAAACCATTTATTTTACCCATTTTTGAATTTATCAAAAAATATCTCCAAGTTTTTCTTATAAAAAATAGCCTCTAACTATTTGTCAAGTTTCATTATTATTAGTAGTATTATTAGTAGGTTTAGCCATTTCGGAGATTAACACGGACGGACAAAGAGACAAAAAGTTTAAAAATACTTGTTTATATCTTACCGTTTCCTTACCGTTACAGCCTATTAAAGTCCACTGCTGAACATATGCCTCCCTCATAAATTGCCTCATAGGAGGCGGAATATTTGCCATAGTTGCAACGCTTGGCAATCGTGTTGGCAGCTGCAGTTTCTATTTTAGTCGTTATTAGGAAGACTCTGCTGCAATCTCCTGATTTGTTTCCCTCTGTCGCCTCTTACAAGACCCATGGGATGAAATGGAGACAATCCCAAGAATAACCGCTAGGTTATTCTTACACCGCCACTACAGGCCCTGTTTATGGCATGAGTCAGTAACAAAAACAGTAATAGTAGAAACTTTTTTATTTAATATAGATTATAAATAATACTTATGGTTCGAAAAAAAACCTCTGTTCTGGGAAGAATCCTAGCAGGTTTTTGCTTTTTAAAAAATTAAAAAAAATTAAATTAAAAATTTTAAGTGTATGTTACACAATTAACAACACAAAACATTTTGGTAGCTGTCACCTCATTCCCAGGATTAATTATTATCCATAAATTACTTAACATTATAATAACCCATTTATAAAAACTTTTAAAAACAAAATTTGACCATCTCAAAGTTTTTGAACTTTTAGATGGTAAAATTTTGTATATGTTCTGGGATTTTGTAGTAAAATCGTATACATCTCCCTAAGAATGAATTACTGGCTCTTTTGTGAGTTATTTCGATATTACAGACATACACTTCGATTTTATTTATAAGTATTTCGATAATATAATATAAGAGCCCCTATTTTATTATTAAATAAAAGAAATCATCATTACAGCTCCTCCCATGGGGATTTCGATAGATTTGATTGCGGTTATCGATAGATTTGATAGGGATAGCCATCTAGTCATATAAAGCCCATGTACGAGAATGCTCAAAAAGTGCGCGAAATTAAAGGGAAAGGGGGTAAAATCAAACATGATTTTTTTCCATATATTCTTCATTAACTTTAATAGCTTCTCAGACCTATCAATAACTTATTTATACCTTTCAAATAATGTTTTGCAAGGCCCTCAAAATAGGCAGAAGTTGCCGACATCAATTCTTCGTCATCTGTAAATTTCTTTTACCGAATCTCTTTTTCCATATTTGGTAACAAATAATAGTCCGAAGGGGCGAAATCTGGACTTTAGCGAGGGCGGTTTATAGTTATAAAGTTGCACTTGTGTAAGGAAGCTTTTATAATAGATCAACAAAATCAATCTGATTCACATAAAACTGAAGCAATAATCTCTTCACCGATTGTGTCAACTCGAACTTCTTAAGTGATGCTGCTCCTTTTTTATGCCACGGCATGATGGACTCCTGCTTTGACTCAGGTTTATAGTGATTAATCTAATTTAATCGCCAGCCACAATTCGATTCATAACTTCATCCCTGTTCTCACTAAACAGGTCCAAAAACTCGTAAAACAGTGGGCTCTTTACGAGATAACCTTTTGAGTTTATAAGTATATATAGAAGAATTTATCTATATAGTTCAGTCATTTTACAATTTTTCCGGATCGATAAGACTAAGGGACCTTAAAGAAACGAGCCTTGCAATTCCACTGATGTTGCCTTTAATCATGGTCGACACTTACTATCAGATGAGCATGTTCGTTTGCCCCCTCTTCTATAAAAAAATTGTACGATTATATTTTATCGGTTTGACATAACGGACGATTTGTTCAAAAGTTTAAATTATTGTATTTACACTTATAAGTTATTGTAATTGATTTTAAATTTCCTTGTGTTCGATTTTACTGTTTTTGAAATGTTTGAATGTATAAGTTCATATTGAATTTTTTCGTCTCATCTTCGTTTTCGTACGCACGACGATATTTTATCACCTCAAGCTAATTTCATTGGACGGGTAATTGCTTATTAAACACCTAATTAAATTTTCATTAAATTCAATTCAGCAAATTTGTGTTTGATAATAGTGTCAAAGGGGCTTGTAAAATGATCTTTCAACTTTAACTATAGTCTCTTTAAATACTTAAATGTTAAATTTATTCTCAGAGAAAACTCTAATTTCCTTGCAAAAGTTTTCAATAATCAATATATCTCTTGTTTTTACTCAAGATTAAAAATTATTCTTCTTACATTTTTTTCGTCCAATAAACTTAATGGAAAATCTCCAGATGTAAGTTAATCTATCATAGATCTTTGATCTAGAGATTGTCATATATCTATATGAAAGTATTGCTCTTTTGGCATAATTAGGTGAATGTACGAGTATGTAGAAAGATGTGCTTGGTAAAAACATTCAGCAGACGTGTCAATTATAACGTAACACACAAACAGAGGGTAGGTAGAGACTACAGACTTCCATTTGGAAGAATCCTGACATCTCTCGCCTTCTTTACATGCGTGCATGCTCGTCGGTTAAGGGTACTCTTAATTTGGCCCATCTTCAATATATCGCCAATTTGGTCGATAAAATTTCTTCTCGGACGCTTCTTGCTGACATTGTTTAGCAGTGGACTTGTGAAGGGCTGTAATGATGATGATGATGATGAAACTATTTACAAAACAGTCTTTGAAATTCTCCATCTTGTTTTCCATTCTCATTTATCGGTTGCACCCAATGTTTCCTTTTCCGTTTTGATGCTGCTAATATCCACAATATCAGTGATTCGTCTTCCGATGAAGAACTATAGTCAAATAGTAACTGTAGTGGCACCACGTAGACCGTTCAAAAGTGGGATTTGTGAGCAACTGAACCCTCGAACGCAGAACATGAATGTGGAACGCTTGAGTGCGTGACCGATTCCTGTCTGATAGAACTACTCCTTAATGACCGAATTTTTACAGCATTGATTCTACTCTCGTGCTTCTTCTGCCTCACCATACTTTCACCACCATACATTAAGGTTCGTGTCAATAATATATATGAATAATAGCAATTATTATTTTGTCTAAAATTTTAAATTAATTAATACTGCGGTAAACAATTTTCATTCACTCATTACAGCTCATCACACTGCTGAACATAAATTCTATAGATTGTCTCTAAAGGGGATTGTTTTCCATGGTTATACGTTTGGTATGCGGATAGAAACCGCTATTTTTTATTATTGTTATTATCAAGAAGATGCAGCTTTTTTATTTACCTCTATAGATATATTCCTTTGTTATTTACCTCTATCGACTCTCACAACAGCACATTTGTAGCAGTAGTTGTTCTTATGCCGCCACTAAACGGCCGGCGATTATAAAGTCAACAATTTACTTACAAAAATATATTCATATTAAAAATATAAACCATACTTGTACATACCATACAAGTTTTATTAAAAATGTGCTTATTTTTCAATGCATGTCCCTTCTAGTTGCTCTAGCTCGTTAAAGCGTATATATTCAACAACATGCTGTACAATCCGTGGTCCTGCCTGCGGTACATGCCACGCGTAAATATTTCAGGTTTGCACGCCGACAATCACATTTTTGGAACAACGTGCCTGTGAATTGTGTAAATAAAATTTAAAAATGCATGTTGCTTTATAGGTCAGTTTTTCGAACGTGTAACCGCACATTTTTCGTTTTCGTCTTTGATTTTTAAGTTATTTATTTGTTACCGTGTAGTGGCTGTGTAAGAATATTTACTACACCTTATCGTTTCGTGGATATCGTAAGAAGCAACAGAGGGAAATAGACTAGAAGATGGCAGCAGCGTCTTCCTAATAACAACTAAAAATAAAAATAAACGGTGGTTTCCAGCTCGTCACCTAGCGAGGCAACTTTGGAAAAATATCCTATATAAGGTATTCTATGGTGCAGCCCTAAGATCAGCAGTGGACTTTTATAGGCTGTAATGGATGAATAGATGGATATGTAATAAAACGCAAATATGAGGGTGAATGGAGACGAAATTTATTATAAAGCAAAATATTTTTCCAAATGTTAACTTCCTTTGCACGATACTTCCTGCTTTTTGGACAAGGCTCAGAAAACTTACTAATAGATTCAATAAAAAATATTGATTCAATAAAAAAATAGAGCTTGTCCACTGTTTTGGTCAACAGTCAAATTTATCTTTCATCATCATTAGCCGTCGCAAGTCCACTGCTGAACATAACGCTCCCCAAAAAATGCCGCAACGCAGCATCTATCAACTTCCTGCATCTCTTACCAAGGCACCACTCCGTCTAGTGGGAGGCCGCCGTTCACTTCGCTTACCGGTACCAGGCTGCCACTCGGGAACTTTTTTCCTCGATCAGATATTTTGCACCTTTAACGCTATTTACTGTATATGAGATGATTATACTACCATCTAGCGAAATTTGTATGATATTTTCATTAGATTTTCTGTTATATCCCATAGTCGCCTTCTATGACACCTTCGGGATAGAACGTAGTGATGGGTTTTTTTACACAGCTACTATACATCCAGGTTCCATCATTCATTATTAGTTATAGATATTAAAGCTTACATTGACAACAACCTTAAGAATGTTCTATATAATAGAAACTTACACATGATTTCTTCCCTACCTGACATCTGAAATCTAATGATATTTAAGGGAGCTTAAGCCAAATAAGGAAATAGCGTTTACCCCTTTTAAGGAAGATTATCCGAACAACGATCGTCCAATGAAACATTGCCGCTCTCAAGGAGATAAATCTTCAAATCACAAGTTTACTCACATATTTTAAGAGAAACTTACCAACATTATTTCTTTGTGTTATTTGAAGTTTTATATACATATATAACAAGGATTTCGAAGAAGTCCGAAGAGAGGGGGAGGACACGGTAATCCTCGAATCCGGCAACTTGCTCTATTACCGGGAGGGCGACCATCTGTCCCAAGGAGGTGTCGGATTTATCGTCCACAAGTCTCTCGTTAACAACGTTGTAAAGATTGAGAGTGTGCCGACGAGGGTTGCGTACCTTATACTCAGAATCACCAAACGGTATTCGCTGAACGTCATACAGGTTTACGCACCAACCTCGGCACACCCCGATGAGGAGGTGGAGGAAATGTATGAGGATATCTCTAGAGCCATGCATTCCTCCAAAACCCAATATACGGTGTTAATGGGAGACTTCAATGCAAAACTAGGCACAAGAGAGAACGGTGAGCTGAAATTGGGGAAATTTGGAATAGGGCAACGGAACCCAAGGGGCCAGCAGCTAGCCTACTTCATGGAGAAAGAGGGACTCTTATGATGAACTCTTTCTTCCAGAAGCGGCCCCACAGGAAGTGGACCTGGTCGAGCCCCGACGGTTCGACAAAAAATGAGATTGACTTCTTTATGACGACCAGACGACAACTGTTCAGTGATGTCGCAGTGATCGCGAGGGTGAAAACCGGCAGCGATCACCGAATGGTTAGAGACACACTGAACCTAAACGTTAAGTTGGAGAGGTCTCGTCTAATGAAGTCAACGCTTCTTCCCCCTCGTGCTCTAATCCAAAGCCCAAAAACCTTTCAGCTCAAGTTACAAAAACCGTTTTCAGTGCCTAGAAGACTGCAATGAAGTGGACTATTTGAATGACAAGCTCGTGGAAACTGTCCATGCGGTCGGAGCTTCTGCGGAAGTTCTGCAAGACCCGCCGCAGAAGAACACAAAAACTCTCCGATCACACTCTTAATCTCATGGCTGTTAGACGGGAGATGAAGCTACATTCTTTAACAAATTTGACAGCATACAGGCAACTGAACAGACAGATCTCCAAATGCATGCGACGGGACTTACGCAACTTAAATACAGCTCGTATTGAAGAAGCGATCGAGCGGAACCAAGGCTCCAAAGTCTTTGCCAGATATCTGTCTGCCAGAAAGAGCCAACTGTCAAAGCTGAAGACCGAATGTGGCAGCATCGTTTCCGGGGTACCTGAGATTTTGAGTGAGATTGAGAGGTTCTATGGACAGCTGTAGACGTCATCGTTGGAGCCGCACGCAAGTGTGAGTAAAGATCCAAGAGCGAGTCTTATCCGACATTATTCTGATGATATCCCGGACGTCAGTCTGAGTGAGATTAGAATGGCTCTCCAGCACCTTAAAAACGGCAAGGCTCCAGGCGAGGATCAGCTTCTGAAAGCGGGTGGAAAACCGGTACTTGAAGTCCTTTAGAAGCTCTTTAATTACGTCCTCCATGGTGGCATTACACCGGAGGCGTGGAGCAGAAGTGCGGTGGTCTTGTTCTTCAAGAAAGGCGACAACTCTCTCTTGAAGAACTACAGACCGATTTTCCTTCTGAGCCGCGTCTACGTGCTGTTTTCGAGAGTCATTACGAATCGTCTCGCGCGCAGTCTTGACGACTTCCAGCCTCCCGAACAAGCCGGTTTCCAAAAAGGCTTTAGCACCATAGACCACATACATACCCTTCGGCAAATTGTACAGAAGTCCGAGGAGTACAATTTTCCACTATGTCTGGTTTATGTGGACTATGAGAAAGCCTTTAATTCTGTCGAAATTTGGGCGGTGATGCAGTCCCTTCAGCGGTGCCTGAAGGTTGACTGTCGGTATATCGAAGTGTTGAAGTGCTTGTACAGTAGGGCTACGATGGCTATCCGAGTACAGAACCAGAGTATGAAACCTATCCAATTGCAGAGAGGTGTAAGACAGGGTGACGTCATATCCCCGAAACTCTTCACTGCTGCATTGGAAGACGTTTTCAAGCTTCTGGACTGGAAAGGATACGGTATCAACATCAATGGCGAGTACATCACCCACCTTCGATTTGCCGACGATATAGTCCTTATGGCAGAATCGCTGGAGGACCTAAGCACTATGCTTAATGACTTCAATAGTGTTTCCCAACGGATAGGTCTTAAGATGAACATGGACAAAACAAAGATCATGTTTAATGTCCATGTCATACCTATGCCGGCAGTTGTTGGGAACACTAAGCTCGAAGTTGTTGACGAGTATGTTTACCTGGGACAAATAGTCCGACTAGGTAAGTCCAACCTCCCCCCCGAACGGGTTCCCGCCTTGTCGTGGCGGGGGGGCTTAGTAGCCGTGGCTTGGTCACCCACGGTGAACAAAGAGGAACCCCTTGGCTGGCCCGTGGTGTAGGGCCGGCCCGAGGTGGCCACTCCGAGTGGGCTTGACGAGCCCACTTCGGATGTGTGTCGGTGGGCTGCTGCGAGAGGGGTGTCCTCCCCACCCCTACCTCTGCAGCCGGGGTGGAGTCGCGGAGGAAGAGGAGTGTTGGTATGGCGATGCGCCACTCGCCCTATCCTCCGCGACTCAAACGGGGCCGCACCGTTGATGCGGTGGTGGTGGGGCTGCGGGGGGAGAGGAGTGCCGGTATTGCAAGGCGCCGCTCTCCCTACCCTCCGCAGCCGAATTTTGGTTGGCGGCGGAGCCATAGACCAGATCCGCCGCTGGGGTCAGGAAGGCTGGTACTCCTGAGTGCTTGTTTTTCCTGTCCCCATGGCCTTCGCGCATCGGACACGGGGGCGTCCGTTGCGCATGTGAAATTGGAGGCCGAGGAGGGGGGGGCGCGCCATGTGTTCTGGTGCACCTTACCGGAGAAGGAGATGGGGGAGGAGTGTTCCTCTCCCGAGGAGGGGCCGCCATGGGGCGGCCAGCGCAGGTGGGGCCGCGGAAGTGTGCGAAAGCGTTCCCGTGGCCCTGCCAATATGCGACTAGGGTGGAACACCATGGGGTTTTAGTCGGTGCGAGTCCGACATAACCCGTCCTTGCCCCCGCGAGGCGGGTATGCGTAAGCATTTCCCCATGTAAAAAAAAAAGGTAAGTCCAACCTCCACCAAGAAGTCAATCCACGGATTCAACTTGGTTGGGCAGCGTTCGGGAAATTACGGCACATCTTCTCGTCAGGTATACCTCAAACCTTGGAAACGAGACTGTACAACCAGTGCGTGTTGCCAGTGATGACATACGGAACTGAGACGTGGTCCTTCACTGCTGGCCGTATGAGGAAGCTCAAGGTCGCTCAGCGAGCTATGGAGAGGGCTATGCTCGGAGTTTCTCTGCGAAATAAACTCAGAGTGACCGACATAGCCCAACGGATTAGTCAGCTGAAGTGGCAATGGGCCGGCCATATAGCTCGAAGAACCGACAACCGATGGGGAAGAAAGGTTCTCGAGTAGCAGCCTCGTACCGGCAGGCGAAGTGTAGGGCGTCCCCCCACTAGATGGAGTGACGACCTGGTAAGATATGTAGGAAGTCGATGGATGCAGGTGGCTCAGGACCGTGATTTGTGGCATTCTTTGGGGGAGGCCTATGTTCAGCAGTGGACTTGTCAAGGGCTGTAATGATGATGATGATGATGACAAAATTGGATTTAACAAGCTTTTATTTTTAATTATATACATATATGTAATTTACAACGTTTACTCGTATATATGCATAGAAATATTAAATAGAGGAGAAGTGGCAAGGGGGCGTGTCTGTGTCCGCACGCTATGATCAAAATGCTCAGGTTCTATTCAAATGGCCGTCTTTGGGTATTAGTATACTTTCAACCGTAATCGTGAAACAATATCAGAATGCCGTGTTATTCAGTGGTTTCTTGTAAAAACCGAAGCTAAAACAAAATCTTTGTAGATCATGGAATCACTTACCATATGTAAGAACAAGTATTTTACTATCTTTATCTTTAAAAACATGAAAAACAACAAATCGTAAAATATTTTTTGCTCTTAATGCGTTATTTTTGTTTTCAAATATCACTGCAACGGTACTATTTTCTAGTAAATACATTGTTCCTTAACCACTACTTATGTATATCGCAAAGCGACTGAAAAAGCAATGTAAATATGACAAAACGATACTTTATTTATGGGGATGCATCGTGTAGTACGGCCACTGTATCTTGCGATGAGTTAGTGTTGTGCTTGCGCAGATCCATTGATATTATTCTTTCAATTTGTCAACCATTTCAGCCCGGTGGGAAGACTGATGTGGCATAATGGTATTTAATTATTTTAATCGTTTACTACACTGAATTAGTAACAAGCGATCATAAAGTAAGTTGCTTAAATAATTAGGTTAATCATCGGTGAAGTTTTTTGGGTTGAATTATAGTATATTATGCCTTATCTTCGTGTTAATTTCATACTTTTATGTTTTCAAAAGCTTCGAATGCGTTATTATACCTAATTGGCATGGTTCAGAATTCAGATAATATAATAATAGTGACTTTTGCTAAAAATAAGTCAACATAATTCTCCTGGTTATTTATTTGTTATGTATGAGTGTGTGTTCATATATTTAACAATATCTTAACCAACCAGGGGTTTTTTAACAAAGGCTTGCCAGGTACATGGTGAGGTTAAGAAATTACGTAGGATATATGTAAATAATAAATAAATTATTATCGTACATTTTCAGCTTCCTAAAAGATGCTAATTTAAAAAAGAAATGAATTGATGCCACAGGAAGGCCACCAAACTGGTTCCCTACAAAACTAGTACCATATGCCAAAATACCTACTTTTTCAATATGCTATGACAATCTAAACCAACATAACCGGATTTTTTTATTGTATTTGTTAGGTTGGTTAGGTACTTAATAATTTACGTTTAGCTACATATTGTTTATTTTTATTATATAATTTCCTGTGCATATCGTTTTTTATTTATTTTATTTTCAATTTTAGTGCAGGTGGTAGGGGCCAACTGGAGACACCGGGTTCCGATACATTTTCAACTACCGGGTATATCTCCTTCTATTATTATATCTATGTATATATGTTTATGCACTCTCTAGAGCCGTGGTAACTCACATGCTTTTTTATAGAATGCATAAAAATATATTTTTAAGTATTTTTATAAGATCTTTGAACTATAAAATTACTATTTTCAGTGCAGTCTAATTGAAAGTTATACTCGTATAAGTTGCATTTTACTTAAAATTCCACATTCAAATTATCGCTACACTATACTAAAATTATTGTTTTTGTATGCGTTATTTGTTGTATGTTGCTTCTTCACTGACACTTATCGATATGCTTTCAATCGTGAATTTGTTTATAAAACCGAAGTGACAAACGAACCTGATGTTTAGTTCTGCTACAGCCCACGGATACCTGCAGCCAACTTTTAACAAAGAAGGCTACAGATGCATTGCCACTTCTGAGGAAGATGAAATACCTCAAAACCTTGAATAAAACAACTTATCTCTTACTGGATCCCAAGCAGGTGGTAGTACCCAGCCTCCTTCTCTATTCAAATTAGTATGTTTTGTTTTTAATTTCAATAGTCTCATGTATTATCCATCCGTGAGGCTATTGATATTAAAAAAAACATCCTAATTTCAATAGGGAGGGAGGCTGGGTACTACCACCTGCTTGGGATCCTGTAATTAATAAAATTAAAACTAAACCCAAGCATACCACTACAAGACTTCAAGACACAGTAAGTTCATTCTGCTTAGATCGGACCAAAATTAATAATTTAAAAATCTGAAGATACGCTGGGTTAACTCTGACATCGGGACTTTAATCACCTTGCTCCCCCGTCACCATGGGTGCTGTAAAGTACCCGAAACGTCGGGAATTAATAAAAAAATAAGTTAATTCAACGCGATAGAATCCATAAAAGTAGCTTTATTCAATTCGTAGTGTTTGTGTAAATATAAGAAATCATTACCTCACAACCTGTAATATTCCTGACTCTCTATATGCCGCCGACCGGAATACAGCAGCTTAAGCAGTGCTATTTTGCGAAAAAAAGGTAAGACTGGTATCTACCCAGACGGTCTCCTAACAAGAAAAGGTTAATTATACAAATTCGCGTTACTTTTATGGCACCAATGCTACAATAACTACGCGTTATATTATTTTAAATGCAAATTATATACATAATGGATAAATTCATTCAGGAATAAATAATGAGAAAAATTTGTCGTAGTGGTTGATTCCAAAGGAGGTATCCAAACTTTGCTTTAAGCGCAAATTGAGTAAAAACAAGCTGCTTGTAAATTTATGTTTGAAATACAGTTCGTTACAACTTTGTGAGATGGGGTACAACAATTACTATAGAAATGTATGAGCCGGCGGCAGATTGAATGATTCGTCTCTGTACAAACAGCATCATCTGTTCGCAAAGGCGCACTTTTAAAGCCGAAGGCGAATTGTAAAGTGCCTTGTATGTCATGGTGCAGTCGTAGAATTGTGCAGATCTTGATGTGCCTGGACATTTAATAATATGCTGCTGTTTCATAATTTCTATTATAATTTTTGTGTTCTATCTTTCTTTTTCCTTTTGATGTCGACATACTATGCAATCGAACCAAACAGTTTGCTTCGTTATTCTCAATGCGTACAACAAAGGAGTAATATAATTTGCCAGTATATATGTATACCTGTGTCTTTCGATCTTCAAATTAAAATGTAGGTGTCTTCAAAGCAAGAGTATTAAAAAGTTTTTGATATTATGTGTAGTGTTATGCTACTTACATATTATTTTACATTTACTTTTCCATTCTGTTTTTGATTTTCTGCGTTCATATTTTGCATCACCTTTATTTCAATTTAATTTAAATAATTTCCCGTTCTCTCTAAAAAGGTATAAAAGCCGAACCATCAGTGAATACAGACAGTCTCGCTTCAGCTTCTAAACTTGAAGCATCACCTAAAGGCCTTATCCCGGGGCCGCACTGCCCCGGGATCCTGCAAGCCTCGGTCTTCACCTGAAGTCGTCGCCTAGTCTACTCCAAGCGCGGGGCCGCACTGCTCCGGGATCCTGCAAGCCTCTATCTACACCTGAAGTCGTCGGCGTAGTCTACTCCAAGTGCGGGACCGCACTGCTCCGGGATCCTACAAGCCTTTGCTTTCATCTGGAGTCGTCGCCTGCGCCTCCGCCTGCTAGTGCCCGTGCTACCTTTGGGCTGTTTGTTGTACTGTTTGCTCCAGGCGCTGAGAGCACCTACTCCAGGTGCTACGTGTGCCGGCTCCGGACGCTGCGTGTGCCTAGACCAGGCGCTGCGTGCCACCACCGCCAAGAAACTCCAAGCTCAGCGTGTGCCTACTCCTACTCCAAGCACAACGTGTGCCACTTTGACCTTCAGGCTCCGCTACAATATTCCCCTATCTCTATTTTCTATCTAATTGTAATTTCACGTCACCCATCACCATCATCATATTTCATTTTTTATATAAAATTGTAAATATCTTTTTAAAATTTTAAATATATTATTTTCTTGTTTTATTTTTGTTGTTTTGTTGTTCTTAGGTTAGGTTCTTTTTTTTTAATTGTCGCTTCACGACATATGTTAATGAGCTGTATGCATCACCACTCATTTTCTGGTGCAAGTTGTGCTTAAAAGAACAGCCTTATTTATTTATCAGTTTATCGTAAGGTTAAACTCAAAAATACTATTAGAAAATGAAAAGCTAATTGAAATCCCTTCTTATCTAAAATATCACTTGTACAGGACAAAACCTCACATAAGAAACCAGCGGCTTAAAGTTGTCGGTATTATGCCAGACCGATGTAAATGATTGTAGACTAAGATTACTCCGAAGTGTTAAGGGTTGTTTTTTATAATTTTTTAAATCAATTTAACCTTTCGTGTTATGGAAAACCACAAAATATATTTTAACTATTCGAGGTTTCATTATTTATATTAGCATGTTTATTATTATACTACTGCTGAACATACTACATTTTCCATAGATGCCACGTTTGTCAGATGAGTTAAAGTTAAAAACTTACAGCCTATATACGTCCCATTGCTGGGCACAGGCCTCCTCTCATTTCTGTGAGGGTTTTAGGGCAAGTAAGTGTCCGCCGCGCTGCCCCAATGCGAGTTGGCGAACTTCACGTCTTCGAAATGTACTGTTTCTATTATTTCTGAGACATGCAGGTTTCCTCACGATGTTTTCCTTCACCGCCAAGCACGTGGTAAATCAGCACATAAAATTGCAATTAACAATTTCATTGGTGCCGGCGGGGATCTAACCCGGGTTGCTCACGTACTGTGAAATTTAGAGCAAGCGCTAACCATCTGAGATACCACGCCAAACGGGTTGGCAACAAATTTTTTAATATTTCTGATTGTTGCAAAGGATATGCTACTGTCCGAATAGGGTTTGTATTTTAACGGTACGTCGTCATTATCATCCATCATCATTATAGCCTATGAAAAGGGATATAGATTGCCTCATAGGGAGAACTTTTGCGGTTTAGCAACTGCATTTTTTATTGTTATTAGAAAGACGCTGCTCACCATCTCCTGGTTTGTTTGCCCCTGCAGCCTCTTATGACACCCACCCTACGATACAAAGATATTCCTTCTGATAAACCACGAACCTCGTCATGCTATGCCAAACAACGGGATGCATGGGAGCACCGCCACTATAAACTCAAATATAAAAGTTTTTCAGATACTTATTTCTGGTTATTAAACTTTTGAATCGGACTTCAGTTGAAAACCACTCAGAATGAAATTAGAACGTCAGTAATTTCAAATATTTCAGCTCGCAGCGTCGTTTTGAAAGGAAACAACTTGAAAAGCTTCTGTCCACATTGCTTTGAAATATTATTCCTTATAAAAGAATATTCTCAGCAGCCACTTTTGAACTATTCAGTTCGAGCTAAATGTTTTCATTGGATACATATTTAGTGAAACCGATCATTTATTAGGTATTTCAGTTGATTTACCAAATAGTCTCACTAGTAAGGCGACACGAAGTTTTCTTTCAAGCAAATTTATTGTTGAAAATACTAGGGAAAACATTTTTCTGTAGATCTACTTTATTAAATAGATATTTTTCTCGGAACCACTTTAGTAGTTTATTTGTCTTTTTTTGTCAATAAGTATCTCTCTTACAAAGCAATAAGGACCGTGGCTGAGCTCACTTGACTACTCTAGCGCCATCTATTATCTATCTACGGAAGCGGTTGCGATGTATATCGATATGAAAATTTGACGCGCTAAATACATCGTTCTTTATTTAATACATTTCCATAGATGTCGCTACATGGTACCGCTAAGTAAGATTGACGAAGTCATTGGGCTCTAGTTTCCATTACATTTCAATTTAATTTTTTGGGGCAAAAGATTGACCGATAAAGAGAGTATCAGGTAAACAGAAAGCCATATAAGTAATATCAGTGTACAAAATTAACACACGTTAAATGTTAATGGTAACTATCACTGCATCTTTCCAATCAACTTTGCTATATGAGCGAACAATGTAAATTACGTCAGTCCAAAATCATCTACAGACTGAAAATACGTTTATCAATGCATATTGATAAAAAAAGTTATAACAAATAAATGAAGATTATAATGAGAACCCATACTATGTATATTTTAGAGTTGGATTACTGAAAATTTTCTTCCTTAGTAGTCTTTTCCCAGTTTACAAATCATTGTAATTAGATTTGCCACAATGATGAATTTGACATTATTGATTATGATTTGTATTTAATGTATATAATAATAGTAAAATGTAAATGTAAATAAAAATAAGTATTCCGTTAGATGAAGTTTAAAATAATTTAAAATTAAAAATGTTGTACTGCCGAATTCAATATAAGTTATTAATAATAACTCAAAAACTATTTGTCTTCCCTTGATCAATTCATATGGGACCACAACAGAAGTACCAGCTTTCAAATAAAAAAGACTCATCGAAACAGGTTCAGCCAGTAAAAAGTTATGAGGTAACACACATAAAAAAACATACAGTGGAATTGAGTACCGTCTCCTTTTTGGAAGTCGGCAAAAAATATTTATACCTTATAAAAAAACTAATAACCACACGAAAACCAAAAATTTCTACATTGTGTAACCACTAAGAAAAAGGCACAAGCTAGTAACACCAGTCAGAGATATATTCCTTCGTTAAAAAAAACAGTGTTAGAAAATATGCAGGGACTGTCCTATTCTGTTCTGCTATGTTCTGTAATGTCCTGGTCCGTTTTGTTCTTTTATGGTCCCTTTCCGTTCCTATTATGTCTTGTATTATCTTGATGATGTTGTGTTTGTGACAAAACCATTTAACAGTAATTAGAGATATTAGTTAAGTCAGTAATTAGAGATATATGTTTAATGTCCATGTCACACCTATGCCGGTAGTTGTTGGGAACACTAAGCTCGAAGTAGTTGACGAGTATGTTTACCTGGGACAAATAGTCCGACTAGGTAAGTCCAACTTCGACCGAGAGGTCAATCGACGGATTCAACTCGGTTGGGCAGCGTTCGAGAAATTACGGCACATCTTCTCGTCAGGTATACCTCAAAACTTGAAAACGAGACTGTACACCCAGTGTGTGTTGCCAGTGATGACATACGGAACTGAGACGTGGTCCTTCACTGCTGGCCGGATGAGGAAGCTCAAGGTCGCTCAGCGAGCTATGGAGAGGGCTATGCTCGGAGTTTCTCTGCGTGATAAACTCAGAAATGAGGATATCCGCAGCATAACCAGAGTGACCGACATAGCCCAACGGATTAGTAAGCTGAAGTGGCAATGGGCCGGCCATATAGCTCGAAGAACCGACAACCGATGGAGAAGAAAGGTTCTCGAGTGGCAGCCTCGTACCGGCAGGCGAAGTGTAGGGCATCCCCCCACTAGATGGAGTGACGACCTGGTAAGATATGCAGGAAGTCGATGGATGCAGGTGGCTCAGGACCGTGCTTTGTGGCATTCTTTGGGGGAGGCCTATGTTCAGCAGTGGACTTGTGAAGGGCTGTAATGATGATGATGAGAGATATTAGTCAATAAACTGCTACTAAGGATGTTGTAATATTTGGTTGAAGTAATAAAAAATACTTACCTATCCTAACTTTAACATACTTTATCTAAGCTTACCACATAGCCCTTACTTAACCTAGTGCTTAGCAAATTTGCCACCTGTTTCGCTTGCACACTGCGATCCAGATTGGAAATGACCTATTGAAAAACCGAACGATGATATCTAAAACTTAATGTCATTAGCTCGTTAACGATCCATTGTTAAATATAGACTCCTTAAATGTAAGGAAAGTTTTCCCAGACCATTTCGTATGCAAAAATTTCGGCAACTCCATTACTGATCAGTTTAACTGATTAGTTAAAACGCGTGTAAGCCAAAACGATTTTCCCACTTACTGGCTTCAAATTGACATCTGAAGATTTCACACACACGGTCAGTTTTTAGATGTGCGTCAGTTCAATTGATCAGTTTAGCTGGCCATGTATATTGTGCTTAACATATAAATTAAAGCCAAAGGTCTAATAAATTTCCTATAGGATTAATTCAATCACCTGTCGAAGGTCACTTAATTTCTTTAAAAATACCCCCCTTGTTTTTTACGGCATCATCTTTCGTGACAGGATTGATAAATTCTGTTATATCTCCTTCATGATTTGGTATACTCAATGCAATATCCCGAACGCTGCCCAGCCGAGTTGAATCCGTCGATTGACCTCTCGGTAGAAGTGGGACTTACCTAGTCGGACTATTTGTCCCAGGTAAACATACTCCTGAACAACTTCGAGCTTATTATTCCCAACAAGTACCTTGATAAGGGATAGGTGTGATATGGACATTAAACACGATCTTTGTTTTCTCCATGTTCATCTTAAGACCTATCCGTTGGGATGCACTATTGCATGCCATAAGCGCAACGCGCGTAGGTATGTTCTACTAGCACCTAAAAATCAAGATTCCAACGTTTTGTCGCATGAAATCGTATCTAGCAATCATATTATACATATATATGATATGGAAAGCACATTGTCAGAAAGATAAATGATTTTTTAACTTATTAATATTTTTTTAAATCGATTAATTGCTACTTTTTACATGAAAAGGGGTTTAGTTGCTTATGGTGTGGATTTATCAAGTTCGTATGACTTCGTAAACACGATAACTTTTGAAAATATTAATTGTTTACCTCAATCTATTTTTAAAACTCTTCATTTATCATGTGGGAAGCCATTGAATGTAAATGACAGTTTATTTTGTTTTTTTTAGTTATAATTAATTTTTTTCGCCTGCCAAATGTCAAAATTTTCGGTGTTTTAGCAGCCTTGTGTGAACTCATTTTTTAATAAATAGAAGCAGTCTCTATCACTCGGTTAGCTCGGCGTCAACCGCCGGTGTTAGTGGACACTGTATCGGTTGTTTGCAGCAGCTCAAAAAGATCGCTGTACAAATAAATACAAAATATTCGGAACAAATTTCATACATACTTGATTATTATTTTGAGAAATAGTGTGATAAGAAAAATGTGTGGTTTGCAAGATGATGTTGTGACTAGGATTAAAAAAGGAATGCTTCGGTGGTTTGGTCACGTAGAAAGAATGAACGAGGAAAGAGTGACAAAGCAAATTTATGTTTCAGAAGTGAACGGCAAAGTCGGGAAGGGTCGCCCTAGACGAAGATTTATCGACCAAATCGGCGATACATTGAAAATGGGCCAGATTAGGAGTACCCTTAATCGACGAGCGTGTATGCGTAAATATATGGATGTAAAGGAGGCGAGAGAAGTGTGTCAGGATTGCTCCAAATGGAAGTCCGTAGTCTCTGCCTACCCCTCTGGGTGACAGGCGTGAGTGTTTGTATTGTATTGTATTATTGATTATTATAATAATCAGAAATTTTTATTACAATATTTTAAAAACACAGAAAAAATAATAGTAGTAAGTACTAAAAGTAAGTAGGATGTAATATTTATACTTAAATGTGTCTTGGACTTTATGGGGTGACATGAATGAAGATATGATGATCATATGAACATTATGAGTCGTGCACTTTTGGATTTTCCAAACTTTTTCAAAATGAAGTTTGACATAAAAGAAGTATAAGAAAGTTATTAGTGAAAACTTGCGTGTATTTAAACTAATTTAAAAAATTCCGTATTATCATGTTATACGTAATTCTTTTAAGGCGATTAGGGCATGCTCACTTGGATTTACCAATAGTTTTATAAGTCACTGAGCATAGTGCTAAGGTCCTCCAGCGATTCTGTCATAAGGGCTATATCGTCGGCAAAGCGAAGGCGAGTGATGTACTCGCCATTGATGTTAATACCGTATCCTTTCCATTCCAGTAGCTTGAAAACCTCTTCCAATGCAACGGTGAAGAGTTTCGGGGATATAACGTCATCCTGCCTTACACCTCTCTGCAGTTGGATAGGTTTCGGTTCGGTTCGGTTACTCTTGTTCTCTACTCGGATAGCCATCATAGCCCTACTGTACACTGACTTCAGCACTTGGCACCGCTCAAATTTCGACAGAATCAAAGGATTTCTCATAGTCCACATACGCAAGACATAGTGGCAAATTGTACTCCTCGGTCTCCTGTATAATTTGCCGGAGGGTATGTTGTAGTATATGGTGCTAAAGCCTTTTCGATAACCGGCTTATTCGGATGGCTGGAAGTCGTCAAGTCTGCGTGTGAGACGATTCGTAATGACCCTCGAAAACAGCACGTAGATGCGGCTCAGAAGGGGAATCGGTCTGTAGTTCTTCAAAGGAGCATTGTCACCTTTCTTGAAAAACAAGACCATCGCAGTAGTGCCGCCAAGGAGGACGGAATTAAAGAGCTTCTGAAGGATTTCAAGTACTGGTTTTCCACCCGTTTTCTGAAGCTCCGCTGTAACTCCATCCTTGCCCATGGACTTGCTATGTTTAAGGTGTTGGAGAGTCATTATAATCCCCTTTAGTCTGACGTCCGGGATATCATCGGAATACTGTCGGATAAGACTTGCTCTTGGATCATTACTCACACTTGCCATCACTTCACATCTCTCGCCTTCTTTACATCCGTATACCTATGCGTGCATGCTCGTCGGTTAAAGGTACTCTTAATATAGCCCATCTTCAATATATCGCCAATTTGGTCGATAAAATTCTATCTCGGATGCTCTTTGTTGACTCTGCCGTTCACTTCTCTGCAACGTAAATTTGCTTTGTCACTCTTTTTTTCTTTCTCTAGTTTTTCTTCTTTCTACATGATCAAATCACCAATTTCTTTCTTAATCCTGATCATAATATCATCTTGCAAACCACACTTTACTCTTATAACACAATTTCTCACCCTGTCATTCCCATTCAACCCTTAGGTATCTATCAGACAGAAGGCGGCGTTCACGTGTTCAAGCGCTCCGCGTTCACGTTCTGCGTTCGTTGTGTTATATTACGATACATAGACATACCCAGACAACAGGCATTCTGACCGCATCCGTTAAGGCCTTAACAGTGGTTGAAATGCCTAAATCTTGGATATTTGAGTAAAAAAATCTCAATAACTGTTCATTTTATCCACAAAGAAAAAATACAGGGTACTAGAAGAGGATTTGGTTAATGTTTTTTTGTCAAACAAAACAAAATTGTATTTTTGTCAACCCCTTATTAGAAAAAAAATCCCCAAAGAGTACCTATCTTTGTCATATTTTGCAAAATTTCTCCAAAACCGCACAAGCTTTTTAACTAGTTCTTACACTAAAAAAAAGGTCTTAAAAATATTAATACTCTTAATTGAGAGTTTTATTTTGATTCCCCTTTTTATAAGAGAATATATAATTTTTCCCTGAAATTGAATATAATTACCCGAGCGCGCATGCTCCGTCGTCCTGTCGCAGTCCGTGTATTATCTATGCAGTCCGTTTTCGGACATCGTCGAGGGTGGACCGGGCGTCAGTGTTGGAGCGACTTCGTTCAAATATATATTAGTTTTTTAAAAGTTTATACTCAATTATAAATATTTTTATGACTAGAAATACTTAATTTAGTTAATATCTGTACACTGGTAACTGTAAATATTATTTTCTAAATAAATTAATTTTTAAAGTGCCCAAAGAAGAAGAAATTTTCGCGGCGACGTTGATTAGTGAAATTGAAAAATGCACTTTTATATAATTTAGAAATGGAACGACGAACATGCTCTCGTTACTTAGATTTCGATAGTATTTAATACCTATGTAATTTTATTGTTACATATTTTTATTAATTAGATGATACTGAATTTTATAATTATGTATTATAATAAAACGCTGTTATTTAATTAAATCAAACAATTTAAATAAATAAAAAAATCTGTGCTTCCCTAAGTATAAATAACTATATAAAGACATTTTTGGATTTATGGATTTTTTTTAATGTTAAACAAACTATCATTTAAAAAATGTAAAAATTTTAAATTGGAGGGTTTCTCTACGGGATAAACTTAGAAATGAAGATATTCGCAGTAAAACCAGATTAACTGACATAGCCCAACGAAATATTAAAGTGCAAAAAGCAATGGGCTGGCTATATAACTAAGAAAACCGATCAAAAATAGGAAGAAAGGTTCTCGAGTGGCAACCTCGTACAGGTAAGCGAAATAGTACTCAACCTTTATTCCTCTTCACGTATTCTCATACGCTTTTATTCACACACACACACACACACACACACACACACACACACACACACACACACACACACACACACACACACACACAAATAGGTCGCAAATAATACTTACCTAGTAGTATGGGCAAGAGTGAATAGGTTTTTGTTAAGTCAGTGCAATTCACCATCTTAGGCTACATAACCACTTACCGATGGGATTGTAGTTGCTTTACTACTTACTGGGTAGAGATAGTGAAAAAATTACCCTGTGAAAGTTTGCATTTAGATATAATTTTTCTAACCAACCATAAAAATATGATGAGAATATGTATATAAGTATAAAGGATGCCTCACACGGGACAGTAATAAAATAATATTATATCTTCCATTATCTACGCATGAAAACTTTTAAAATCTCTGAATCCCGAGGTATGTCCATATAAAGAGACTGCATGAGCCACATTGATATGCATGGGGATCGTTTTGTAATTTCACGTCGTTATCGAAAAAAATTGTACGTATTTCGGGTGGCGGTTTGCAAAACACGATTTCACAAAAACTCACCCAATAGAAAATAATTGCAAAGTTGCTTCTGAAAATACTTAAATTTTCAACGTCAATTTTTTCTTACGTGGTAGAGCCATGCTGTAGCTATATTAGTAGTAGGTATAGTTGTAGCACGAATGGGTCGGCTCGACCAGGGAAGGGCCACGCTATCACAGAGTACCATGTAAAATAGCAGTTTAACCCTGCTGTGTTTCGTATGGTGAGTGTAGAGAACCGGAGAACCTTTTTACTGGAAACGAGGCATTACGTCTTCGTCCTCACGTGTGAAAACGTATCTACATTTTGATACGTAATCGAGAATAGGTGTATTATTATATATAGTAGTATTTACAAATTTTTTCATTAAAATTAGCATCTTTAGATGGATCAGAATCGCGCGCTGATCCGGCTGTTAGATATTGCAAAAATAGTCGAAAATATTAAATTTTGCTGTCATGCCGAACACTACCTTGTTTTATTTTATTACGGTCAAATAATATTTATTAGGTTATAAAGCAAGTATTTACAAATGTTTTCATTACTTTTTTATTCTATTATTTACAATTATTATCACGTCTTAGCTTTACAGCAAGAATTACATTAGAAATTCTTGATGGGATGCGATGTAACGCGCATTCTTTATTTTCATCAAGAACTATAATATACATATATATATTTGTTTTTTTTTACTAGTAGAGTTTCAACACAATCTTAAAAAAGTTCAACGAATTAAAAAATGCCGATAATTATATAATGTAATATAAAATATAATGATAAAATGTAATGTAAAATATAATGATAATTAAAGTTTCTATGTAAATAAGTGTAACATAGCCGGTATTATATTCAATGGTAGCGGACATTCATATTTGCAAAGCCAGCATCATTTTCTGTACAGAAACCGGCAAATTGTTGCTCAAGGCACTATAAACAAAGCAGCTGATAAAAATGTTACACTCATAACTGTTAACAAAAACTGTTTCTGCAAATGGTCTTATAGATAATAATAACTATTCCGCCGTGTTAGGTGCAGGAGCTGTTATTAGAAGGAGGAGAGATAAAATTTTGTTTTAGAGATGCGCAACCAATATTGTTTTGTCTGCAATTGAGCATAAAATAAATAAATAACTTCTGCCAAAGATCATAACTGGCATTATACTCAGGCCCATAAATTGGTATGGAAAAAATAATTTTACCAGGTTCCAAATAATCAATCAAAATTCAAAAAAACATAAATATTAAAATCAAAAAATGTATATATGTATGTCTATACATACATATGATGATTTATGGCCGCTTAGTAACTGACGGTGACTCAGTATAACATCCTACAGTCACGCCGAAACTAAGAAGAGAGAATCACTTTAGAAAAGGTAATAATTTATTGCGGAAATTTTGTGATAAAATTAAAAAAATTACAAACTTATCCAAGTTAATCTAACATAGTCTAACTTATCCTTATGCGTTACAAAAAAAAACAAATAATAAAATAGTCAGATGGCGCCAGTTTTTAAGAAGATATAACAAAAATAAACAAAAAAATAAATTTCAAAAAAGTTCAGTATTTAATTGATTATATACCGCTGACACTTAATCACGCTTTTCGAAACCACACCAGTTGTAAACAATACTTGTGTGAAAAATAGTGTACACAAGATAATTAAGAACAGAAAATATCTTCTTTTCAAATTTCTACCGAGTTGTAAGTAGAAGACCAAATAGGTCATGTGTCAAATTTAATTTAATACATTTTATATGAAGTAATCTTGACAACGTTTCATCAATTAACCATTGGTAAAAATTAAAATAGGAATTTTACAATTGTGTTTACAAGAAACATGATTAGTTGAACCTTGCAGCTTGTTCATTATTTTTTTTTTAAATACCTATAAATGTATATATTATTAATAAGTAATTCCCATAATATTTTGTATTATTTTTTATTTTGCTCTACCTGCAATGTTCTACACTCTATAGAAAATGTGGTGTATGACATGACTGACAATCTCTCGAACGTTTTATCTAGGTACAAAGATGTTTTACGTTTTCATTGCTTTCACATTATATTTTTGTCTGCATAATGTACCCTTCTGTATGAAACGAATATGAATATTGCTACAAAGTAAAGTTATAGGTATTTCTGAGAGGGTATTAGGGCAAGGAAATGCCCGCCGCGCTGCCCCAATGCGCGTTGACGAAAATTGCAATTACAAATTTCATTCGTGCTGTCGGGGATCAAACCCGGAAAAAATTTACAGCGAACGCTTTGACCCAAATCTACTAATACGTCACAAATAAATATGATTTAACATATATAGTAAAAAAACTCTGACGTACATGAAACATGAACACTTGATAGCTCGTGACGCCCTACCGGACAAAGCTACAGCACCACACCGTGCAATGTAATTGAAGCTACGTAAACGCGACATAATTCTCAGTGATGCGCAAGCATAACAGGCAGTATATCACTTATATAATTGTCATCTCTGCAGTCTATTAATCTTTGCACTTTATAAGTAATACAGAACGTAGTAGCTAGACGGTGTTGACGTCGGCTAAAATCTCTGCGATCACCGTTTCGTCAAAGTCATTCAGGCTAGTTAAAGCCTTAACCAGAACGCACGCATTCGCGCGTTCACTGCTGTTTCAGTGTCCACATCGGAAAGAATATGGAGACCGAGAAGTTGATTATGTTAGTACGAGAAAGGTGTTTTTTATATCATGTGAAGAATAATGATTATAAAAACCGAGGAGAAGTAACAGAAGCATGTTTAGACATTTCTGAGAAATGGGGACCGAAAATGAATTATAAAAGATTTCTTCATCAGTAAGCTATTTACAAAACAGTCTATGAAATTATCCATCTTGTTCTCCATGCTCATTTACTGGGCGCACTCAATGTTTCCTTTTCCGTTTTGATGCTGATAATGTCCACAATATTAATAATTCATCTTCCGATGAAGAACTATAGTCAATTGGTTACTGTAGTGGCACAGCGTAAGCTCCAACAGTGGGATTCGTGAGTAACTGAACGCTCGAAGGCAGAACGTGAACGCGGACCGCTTGAACGCGTAACCGCTTTCTGTCTGATAGAATCTTCTTCTGCCTCACGCAACGTTCACTACCATACATTAAGGTACGTGTCAATTATATATATGAATAATAAAAACTATTAGTTTGTCTGAAGATTTAAATTAATTAAGACTGCGGTAAAAAAAATTAATTCATTCATTGCACCTCATCAAACTGCTGAACATTTACTTCTACAGATTGTCTCTTAAAGGGGACATTTTCACGCGGGCAATCACATTTTTGGAACGACTTGCGTGTGCATTGTGTGAATAAAATTTAAAAATGCATGTTGCTTAACAGGTCAGTTTTTCGAACATGTACCTGTACATTTTTCGTTTTCGTCTTTGATTTTTAAATTATTTTATATGTTACCGTGTAGTGGCGGTTTAAGAATATTTACTACCCCATATCGTAAAGTTGGCAAAATATTACTTCGCGTACATCCGCTCGATAAAATAAAATGATGTGTCTTATCTAGCTTGAAGAGCACCTCCCTCAATTGCGTGCACTATCACCGTTACCACTAATCCCAGCACCACTACGCCCAACACTGTTGGGATTAGTTTCCATCCTTCGGTCAGGTTCCATCCTTCGGTCAGGTTCCATCCCTCATTATTAGTTACTGATATTAAAATTTAGATTGAAAACAACCTTTAAGATTGTCTATATAATAGGAACTTACGCATGACTTCTCCCCGCTTGATATCTAAAATCCAATGATATTTAAGGGCGCTTTAGCGAAAAAAGGAAAAAGCGTTTTCCCCTTTTAAGGTAGATTATTCCGGACCACGATCTTCCAATGAAACATTACCGCTCTCAAGGAGATAAATTTTTAAATCACAAGTATATTTTATGAAAAACTTACTAACGTTATTTCTCTTTTTTATTTAAAATGTTTAATATAATAATACAAGGATTTAACAAGTTTTTTTTTATTATATTATTACATTGCGTGACGTAAATATGTGACTTCCCACATAGTAAACGTTTACGTACTTGCCCTCTAGAGCCCTGTTAATTTCACAGTACGGGAGCGATTGGGATCGACTTTAGTTCGGTTCGATCCCTGCCGGCACCGATCAATTTATTAATTGCAATTTAAAGTGCTGATTTACCTCGCGCTCGGCGGTGAAGAAAAATATCGTGAGAAAATCTGCATCTCTCATAACTTAATAAAAACCAACCAAGTGCGTGTCGGGCGAGGAACAATGTAGGGTTCCGTAATTGCTCGTCACAATACGTAAACTTAGTAGGGCCCTTCTTGATACTATGAGCACATTAAGTGAGTTCGTAGTTTAACCGCTATAACAACTAAGAATGGGCCCAAATAGGACGCTGGCAACTGAAAGACTTATTTTTCAAGATCGTAAATTGGAACAAGTACTCTTTATGACATGCAATAATGACTTTTTGCGCTGTTTGCCCCGCTCAAACTGCGAAATGCCTATGTCACAGGAGCTGTCGTCATCATTATCACCAATTGGTTCATAATCAGCATCTGGGCCAAGCTCCATCGTTAACAAAAGGGACTGGCGTGGTTTCCCGGGATGAATAAAATTCATGGATTTTCATTGAAGATTCCTTCTTTTTTGGCTCATTTTATATATCTAAAACAAACAAAAAAAAATACAAAATATGTATTTTGAACATATTCACACTTATTACAATAAAGTAAAATATATTTATAATATATATATATATATATATATATATATATATATATATATATATATATATATATATATATATATCGTAGTAAGATAATAAAATACTTACGTTTAGCGTCAATATTCCATGTGAACATAAAATCGGCGCACGCACTAGCCCCGCGACGCGCACAAGTCGACTGGTGTAATGAAACTTCTTATGCGAAACGACGTATAGTGACGCTGTGCACTAACAAAGTGGGTACTTAGTACCAGGGAGGAACGCCATCTAAGAAGCCAAAAAAAATCGGTGCGATGTGGCACTACAATTTTGAGAATTCGATATGTTGTGGCACAGTAACCCAAAAACATTAATATGGCCAGACACCGTACCATAACGTTGTGCTCAATAAATCGAGTTATTGCTGAACGTAATAATACGTTGTGCCATATCATATCTACAAATATGTGACGTACATATACGTTGTTCGCATGAACGTGTTAAAAATCTTTTCGGTTTCGAAAATAATAATAATAATAATAATAGCCGGATATAACGCAAAAACTGACGGAGCGCATAGACGACCTGAAGCAGAGAATCGCTGCTTGGGGGAAGCGGATTCGGCGATATACCGAGAGGTCGACACGGTTCAACCAGAATCGTCTCTTCCAGAGTGATCAGAAGAGGCTCTATGAATCATTGGAGCGACCAATGCTACGTGGAACGGGCCCAGCACCGAATCAGGCCGACAGTATCGAATTCTGGTGCGGCCTGTGGTCAGAGCCCGTAAACCACAGCGAGGGCCCTTGGATGGAAGTTGTGGCGAGTCAGTGTGCGAATGTTACGCCCATGGACCCCGTCATCATAACGCCGGATGACGTAGCTGAGGCGGTCCGTAGGGCCCCGAACTGGAAAAGTCCAGGGCTTGACGGGCTGCATCACTACTGGCTGAAGGGGTTCGTGGTGTGTCACGCTGTGATCGCCCGACAGTTTCAAGAGGCTCTCGACCAAAAGTCGCTCCCGAGCCTCTTCACTACTGGGATCACTCATTTGGTTCCTAAAGACCGGGATTCCACAGACCCGAGCAAATACCGCCCCATAACGTGTCTAACTACCATATACAAGACACTAACATCCATTTTGAGCGCGAGAATCACTCGTCACCTGAACTTAAATCAGGTGATGTCGCGCGCTCAAAATGGATGTCGGGGCGGTGGTCGTGGAACCAAGGAACCACTCCTCATTGACGCGGTCATTGGCAAGGTAGTTAAACGCAACCGTCGGAACCTCTCCGCCGCCTGGATAGACTATAAAAAGGCATTCGACTCGGTGCCTCATACATGGCTTAAGAGGGTCCTCGAGCTAAATAAGGTCAATTGTACAGTTCGAGACTTCCTCGGGGAGTGTATGGGGCAATGGAGTACGATCCTTTGTCATCTAGGCGAGCGGATGACGGCTGCGGAGAACCACATAAGGATAAGAAGGGGTATCTTCCAGGGCGATTGTTTGAGTCCAGTCTGGTTCTGCCTCTCTCTGAACCCTCTCAGTACCTTACTGGGGGGCTCCGGGAGGGGATTTCAGCTTCGGAGAGGAGGTACAAAAGTGACCCACCTTTTCTATATGGATGATCTCAAGTTATTCGCCTCCAGTCGCTCTCATCTTATGGAATTGCTAAACATCACTTGTGATTTTAGCAATTCTATTAGAATGGAGCTGGGGACGGATAAGTGTGCGGTCCTCCATGTGGAAGGGGGAAGGGTTGCTAACTCTGAGGGCATAGACTTATCTATGCCCATCAACATAAGGACCCTTTCCGAGGCTGAAACATACCGATACCTGGGTATGTCACAGAACATCGGTGTAGATGAGGCGGGTATGAAACAGTCAGTTTGCGATGTGTTTTATGCACGCTTGACCAAAGTGCTTAACAGCCTTTTGTCCGGTGTGAATAAGACGCACGCATATAACGGTTGGGTCATGCCTGTTCTCATATATACCTTTGGCATGCTCAGGTGGACTCAGACCGAACTGAACGCTCTGGACAGAAAAGTCCGCACTATAATGACGTCCCACAGGGTGCATCATCCGAGATCGTCAGTAATGAGGCTGTACTTGCCGCGGAAGCATGGTGGACGCGGCTTTTTAAGCGCGCTTACCATGCATAATCGCGAAATGTGCAGCCTCCGTAATTACTTTCTGACGAGAGCGGATGATCCATACTATAGGGACGTTATTTGTTGTGATAAAGGACTTACCCCTCTATCCTTAGCCAACAAGCAATGGCAAGACCCGGCAGTACAGAGCATTTTCGACCGGGAGACCGTATGGAAGGAGAAAGAGCTCCACGGGAGGTTCTACAAGGCTCTACATGAGCCTTTCGTAGACACAGTCTCCTCCCTCCACTGGCTACGTTTCGGTGACCTCTTTGGGGAAACCGAGGGTTTTGTCTGTGCGATACAGGATCAGGTTATTAAGAGCAACAATTATCGGAGATACATCCTAAAGGATGGCACCGTTGACATCTGTCGAGCTTGTCGCCATCCCGGTGAGTCACTTAGGCATGTCATCTCCGGTTGTTCGGCGCTTTCTAACTCTGAGTATTTGCACAGGCACAACTTAGTAGCCAGGGTTCTACACCAGGAGCTCGCTCTGAAATACGGTCTCGTGGATCGGAAACTGCCGTATTATAAGTACTTTCCGGAAGCCGTGCTCGAAAATGACCGCGCCAGGCTCTACTGGGACCGGGCCATCATCACAGACAGGACTATTCTTGCGAATAAGCCTGATATTGTGCTGATGGACCGGGCACAGTCAAGGATATTTTTGGTCGACATTACCATTCCTTATGACGAGAACCTCGTGAAAGCCGAAACAGATAAACTGACTAAATATCTGGACCTGGCTCACGAGGTGACCGACATGTGGGGTGGATTGCCGGCCGAAATTATACCTGTAGTCGTCTCTGCGAACGGGTTAATCCCAGTCAGCCTCTCGGGTCATCTGAGGCGACTGGGACTCCGTGACGGACCGCTCCAAGCTCAAATGCAGAAGGCGGTGCTCCTCGATACCGCCCGCATCGTCCGCCGGTTTCTTTCCCTTTCCCCCTAACCCTCGGCCGTTTGGTCTCCCCTGCCGAGGGCTTCCATCTGGTTGGGTTTTTATTTATTTATGTATTTTTTATGTATTTATTTTATTTTGTTGATATTTATGTATGTTTATCATTTTCATTTACAATTATATATTTATACAGCCCAACCAGATGAGAAAACTATATAGATACCCCTAAATAATAATAATAATAATAATTTATTGACACACGCATAAAGAATAGTTACACAAATCACAATTTTACAATTTGATTACTTTTGGTATAGAATACGAAATGTGCAAACAGTGATCTTTGACTCCTGTGCTAGGAAAGCCTGTGTTACAGGAGTCAATGCTCTTCATATCTCTTGTCTATGTTGTACATATTATTTTACTTACAGTGTACAATAATTGTGTGTGTGCTCCTATGGTGTGTGTGTGTGTGTATGTGTGTGTGTGTGTGTGTGTGTGTGTGTGTTTGTGTGTGTGTGTGTGTGTGTGTGTGTGTGTGTGTGTGTGTGTGTGTTTTTGTGTGTGTGTGTGTGTGTGTGTGTGTGTGTGTGTGTGTGTGCGTGCGTGTGTGTGCGCGCGCGCGCGTGTGTGTGTGTGTGTGTGTGTGCGTTTCACTTTAAACTTTCCATCATGTGTTCTGTATCTGTATAATACAATCAAGATTAAAAATCATTCACCTGCCAAGTTCGTAAAAAAATGGTAATAGCTCCCCATCCATCTATTAGCTACATCATATATCACTGCTGGATTTGGGCCTCTCCCGTTTGTAAATAAGAGATGATTTATAAAAGGGAGTGGCCCCATGGCGCAGTGGCTTAGCAATGAGTTGCTGCGCTGGGGTGACGGGTTCCCGCACGGAACAAGTATTTGTATGGCCTGCAAATAATTGTTCCGGGTCTGAATGTATGTCCTTGTGCAATTTATTTTTGTAAATTGCCACCACGATACATGAGAAAATCCTAGTGTGGTGGTTACGTTTTTCTTTAAGGCGTCTCGCATATTTGTCGCTGATGCCGTCGCTGGTTTGAATATTTTACGTCCACGTTAACGTCATAGTTATGCCTTTATCTAGCGAAAGCGAAAAAACTTGTTGGCATTTCCCATAGATACCTCTTACGACATTCAAAGAAAGAAATGGAGTGATGGACTCTCTACGCAGCATTCGTGGACAGCCTGTCAAGGTCCAATGTTTTCCTATAGGTTGCCTCATAAGGGAGATGTATGCAGTTGCCATGCTTGGGACGTGGGTAGGCGACTGCGTTTGTTATTAGAAAGATGCTGCTGACAGAGGGTAATAAACCAGGCGACGGGCTCCTGGTTTGTTCCCCTCTGACTCCTCTTACGGCACCCACGAGACGATATGGGGTAACTAGTGGATATTATGACACAGCCACTACATGGTATGACAATAGTAATTACCAGTTCGTAATTAATTGTAGTGAAGATGTTATTTAAATTTTTATATTAATATTTATTGAAATACTACTGTTGGTTTTAGCACTTCACAATTTACAAACAGTTTCTGATGAATAATTATAAGAGCGCTAGCTCACTTTGTTTCAGAATTTATTCATCCCATCTCCGGCCCTGGCTACAGAAATAATATTCACTTTGCTTAAGGCCTTAACAGTGGTTTAAATGCCTAAATCGTGGATATTTAAGTAAAAAAATCTCAATAACTGTTCAATTAATCAACAAAGAAAAAATACAGGAAAACAGAAGAGGATTTGGTAAATGTTTTAAGTTGAACAAAGTTGTATTTTTGTCAACCCCTTATTAGAAGAAAAATCCCCAAAGAGTACCTATCTTTGTCATATTTTGAAAAATTTCTCCAAAACTGCACAAGCTTCTTAAATAGTTCTTACACTAAAAAAAGGTCTTAAAAATATTAATATTTTTAATTGAGATTTTTATTTTTATTCCCCTTTTTATAAGAGAATATATCATTTTTCCCTGAAATTGAATATATTTACGCGAGCGCGCATGCTCCGTCGCCCTGTCGCAGTCCGTTTTCGGACATCGTCGAAAGTGGACCGCGCGTGGGTGTTGGAGCGACTTGGTTCAAATATATATTAGTTTTTTAAAAGTTTATACTCAATTATAAATATTTTTATGACTAGAAATACTTCATTTAGTGAATATCTGTACACTGGTAACTGTAAATATTATTTTCTAAATAAATTAATTTTTAAAGTGCCCAAAGAAGAAGAAATTTTCGCGGTGACGTTGATTAGTGAAATTGAAAAATGCATTTTTATATAATTTAGATTTGGATCGACCAACATGCTCTCGTTACTAAGATTTTGATAGTTTTTCATACCTATGTAATTTTATTATTGCATATTTTTATTAATTAGTTGATACTGAATTTTATAATTATGTATTACAATAAAACGCTGTTTTTATGAGCATGACTTTATAAAATATTATTGGGGAGGGAAATATAGATACAGATACTCACATTTAGGTACACTGTTATCAAATTAAATCAAACAATTGAAATAAATAAAAAATGGTGCTGCAATATAAATAACTATATAAAGACATTCTTGGGTTTTTTTATAGGATAAGGGCGACAAACGAGCACACAGTCCACCTGATGGTAAGTGGTTGCTGCGGCCCATAGACATCTACATCTATCCTCTATTACAAATCAAAATGCAGATGCGTTGTCACCCGTGACGACTAAGATGGAATGCCTCATTTCCAGTAAAAAGGGCCTCCGGCCACCTGCACTCACCAAGCGAAACGCAGAGGTAAACCTCTACTTCACGCTGGCATTCTGTGAGGTCGTGGTACCACCCCGGTTCAAGCCGGCCCATCCGTGCAACAGCAAAAGCTGCCGCGTAGCTCTACCACTGTTATGTTTAATGGGTTAATGGTCACTGGGTTAATAGTTTTTTTTAAATGTTAAACAAACTATCATCTAAAAAATTTAAAAAATTTTAATTGGAGAGGGGTTTCTCTACGTGATAAAGTTAGAAATGAAGATGTTCGCAGTAGAACCAGAGTAACTGACATAACCCTACGGAATATTAAAGTGAAATGGCAATGGGCTGGCTATATAACTTGGAAAACCGATAAACAATAGGAAGAAAGGTTCTCGAGTGGCAACCTCATATAGGTAAGCGAAGTAGTACTCAACCTTTAATCCCCTTCACATATTCTCATACGCTTTTCTTCACACATACACACACACACACACACACACACACACACACACACACACACACACACACACACACACACACACACAAATAGGTCGTAAATAATACTTACCTAGTACTATTAGGCAAGAGTGAATAGGTTTTTGTTAAGTCAGTGCAATTCACCATCGTAGGCTACATAACCACTTACCGATGGGATTGTAGTTGCTTTACTACTTGCTGGGTAAAAAGAGTAAAAAAAATTTACCCTGTGAAAGTTTGTATTTAGATGTAATTTTTCTAACCAAACCTAAAAATATGACGAGAATATCTATATAAGTATAAAGGTTGCCTCACACGGGACAGTATTTATTGATTTATTCTTTATTGCATTCCTTAATCTAAAAGAATACAAAGGCTGAACTTTATGCCTTGTGGCATTCTCTACCAGTCAACCCATGGATTGGTGAGAATTTGAAGTAGGTGTAGCAATATAGAATAAAAACAAAATAGAAATTTATAATAAATTACGTTATATATACATTTTACTAATATATACAATAAATAAACTATAAAAATATATCCTATTTATACACGTACACAAATATATACGTACAAACATAAGCATACATATATTCATACCAACATACATATACAACTAGTACATATAAATAACTATAAACAGTAATAATATTATATTATATCTTCCATTATCTACGCATGAAAACTTTTAAAATCTCCGAATCCCGAGGTATGTCCATATTAAGAGACTGAATAGAGCCACATTGATATGCATGGGGATCGTTTTGTAATTTCACGTCGTTATCGAAAAAAATAGTACGTATTTCAGGTGGCGGTTTGCAAAACACGATTCCACAAAAATTCACGCAATAGAAAATATTTTTTTTATAGGATAAGGGTGACAAACGGGCACACAGTCCACCTGATGGTAAGTGGTTGCTGCGGCCCATAGACATCTACATCTATCCTCTATTCCAAATCAAAATGTAGATGCGTTGTCACCCGTGAGGACTAAGATGGAATACCTCATTTCCAGTAAAAAGGGCCTCCGGCCACCTGCACTCACCAAGCGAAACGCAGAGGCAAACCTCTACTTCACGCTGGTTTTCTGTGAGGTCGTGGTACCACCCCGGTTCGAGCCGGCCCATCCGTGCGGCAGCAATAGCTGCCGCGTGGCTCTACCACTGTTGAAATAATTGCAATTTTGCCTCAGAAAATACTTAAATTTTCAACATCAATTTTTTCTTACGTGGTAGAGCCATGCTGTAGCAATATTAGAAGTAGGTATAGTTGTAGCACGAATGAGTCGGCTCGACCAGGGAAGGGCCACGCTCTCACAGAATACCATGTAAAATAGCAGTTTAACCCTGCTGTGTTTCGTATGGTGAGTGTAGAGAACCGGAGAACCTTTTTACTGGAAACGAGGCATTACGTCTTTATTGCGGAAATTTTGTGATAAAATTAAAAAAAATTTCAAACTTATGCAAGTTAATCTAACTTAGTCTAACTTATCCTTATGCGTTACAAAAAAAAACAAATAATAAAATGGTGAGATGGCGTCAGTTTTTAAGAAGATAAAGAAAAATAAACAAAAAAATAAATTTCAAAAAAGTTCAGTATTTAATTGATTATATACTGCTGACATTTAATCACGCTTTTCGAAACAACGCCAGTTGTAAACAATACTTGTATGAAAAATGGTGTATACAAGATAATTAAGAACAGACAAAATCTTCTTTTCAAATTTCCGCCGAGTTGTAAGTAGAAGACCTTATAGGTCATGCGTCAATTTTAATAAAATATATTTTATATGAAGTGATCTTGACTACGTTTCATCAATTAACCATTGGTAAAAATTAAAACAGGAATTTTACAATTGAGTTTACAAGAAACATGATTAGTTGAACCTTGCAGCTTGTTCATTATTTTTAATATAAATACCTCTAAATGTATCGATTATTAATAAATAATTCCCATAATATTTTGTATTATTTTTTATTTTGCCCTATCTGCAATGTTCTACGCTCTATAGAAAATGTGGCGTATGACATGACTGACAATCTCTCGAACGTTTTATCTAGGTACAAAGATGTTTTCCGTTTTCATCGCCTCCACATGATATTTTTGTCAGCATAAGGTACCCTTCTGTATCTTAAACAAAGCGTATTTTGTAATTTATCGTGTAGTTGCGCATAAGAAATATCTCTATATCGTCCCGTAGGTGTGAAAAGAATCTGAAGAGGCAAAAAAAACCACGAGATGGTGAGCAGCATCTTCCTAATAACAACCAAAACTTCCTAATAACAATAAAATGCGGTTGCTAACCCACCTGCAATGTACGGCACGGTAGATGTGAAAAGAATCTGCAGAGGCAAACAAACCACGAGATGGTGAGCAACATCTTCCTAATAACAACCAAAACTTCCTAATAACAATAAAATTCGGTTGCTAACCCACCTGCAAAGCACGGCACGGTAGATGTGAAAAGAATCTGCAGAGGCAAACAAACCACGAGATGGTGAGCAGCATCTACCTAATAACAATAAAATGCGGTTGTAAACCACCTGCAAAGCACGGCACCTATGGCAACATTTCTTCCTATTAGGCAATCTATAAGGGAGGCCTATATTCATCAGTGGACGTTTGGTAGGCTCTTATGATGATAATTGATAATGAAGACGTATCCGAAGATGGTCCGATTGCATGGTATATCGTCAAAAATAGGAGACTGTCCGAGCGCCTTGTATTTCGATGATGGAAATCGTCATGATGGAATCAACAGAAATCATAGTTATAAATCATCCGCCAAATCCTAAACAAAACGAACGAAACGGTGTATTATGAAATGCCCAGGCATATCTCGATCGGCCCGATTCTTTGATTACACGATGACATACGAGGCACTTTAATTTACTGGCTTGAAAAGGCAGCGTGCATTTTCGAACAGACGATGCTGTTTGTACAGCGACGTGTCATTCAATCTGCCGACGGCACATATATTTCTACAGTAATTATTGTGCCCGATTTCAAAAAATTATAATGTAACTCAAACATAAAGTAACAAGCAGCTTGTTTTTGCTCAATTTGCGCTTAGAGCAAAATTTTGATACCCCCTTTGAGAATCAACCATTACAGAGATGTCTCTCATTATTTATTCTTAAATTAATGCATGTATTTAAATAATTCTACATGTCATTGTAGCATAGGTGCCATAAAAATAACGTTACTTTTTAAAATTATTTATTATTTTACTTGATGATAAAACTATTTTTCTGTATAGGTAACAATCTCTTACCTACTTCTTCAAAAAAATAGCAGCGCTTGCTGTGTTCTAGTCGAAAGGGTGTAAAGAACTGGCTTATATATACAGTAATTATATCAAAAAAATTAGGCCAGTATATGGTAATATATAATGTAAAAATAACTTTTAAATAAATTGTTATACATATGCAATAGGAGAAATTATACTAAAGGTGCGTACAGATTAAGTAACATGTTGTGTAACTTTTGTTTTATAACACGTTCACATTATGTTACATTGATTTTCAACATTGCAAAATATAGCAATACATTAGAATAACAATGCAATATAACAATGTTATATGACATTATCGTTTGTCGTTCTGCAGTGCCTTTCACAATGTCGACACGAGAAGACGATTTGCTAGCTGCTGCAGCAACTCTTGTACTTTTAAAGACAAAAGAAAAAAAACATAGATACTGGGTTCGTCCCAAACAAACATAGCTTATTGACTAGAGAAAAAAAACTCTCGAGTTATTTAACATCAGTGTCACGTTATATAACACATTTTACAACAATCAGTATTTGCATTACTGTAACATGTTATATGTTTTATAACATGTTATGTTATATAATATGTACGCACCGTAAGAGTGCATAAAAGTTTCACTCCTATTGAATTATAGTTTGTATTATTTTTTTTTTTACTTATTTTAAGCCAGTGCATGAGTACCTACAATCCCACTTGACGATAAGTGATAATGAAGTCCTAGATAGATTAGTGTAATAAATCCAATTTAGTATTGTCTTAAATTCACGCAGATTGTAATTGGACGAAAAGGAAGACACTGACAAATTATTCCACTCCTTTGCGGTACGCATAACGAAAACAAAATATGATTTTATGTAAAATAAAATATTACGCACATCACAACCCAATTTAATAAGGTAATCTTATTTGTTAATGCTTTAACTAGCCTGAATGACCTTGACGAAACGGCAATTGCAGAGATTTTAGCCGACGTCGACAAGGTCTAGCAACTACGTTCTGTATTACTTATAAAAGTGCAAAGATTAATAGACTGCAGAGATGACAAATATATAAGTGACATACTGCCTGTTATGCTTGCGCATCACTGAGAATTATGTCGCGGTTACGCATCTTCAATTACATTGTGCTGTAGCTTTGTCCGGTAGGCGTCACGAGCTATCAAGTGTTCAAGTTTCAAGTACATAAGAGTTTTTTATTATACATGTTAAATCGTATTTATTTGTGTCGTATTAGTAGATCTGGGTCAAAGCGTTCGCTGTAAATTTATTCCGGGTTTGATCCCAGACAGCACGAATGAAATTCGTAATTGCAATTTTCGTCAAAACGCATTGGGGCAGCGCGGCGGGCATTTCCTTGCCCTAAAACCCTCTCAGAAATAAAAAGAGTCCTGTGCCCAGTAGAGGGACTTGTGTAGCCTATTACTTTACTTTGTAGCAATATTTATATTCGTTTCAGATACAGAAGGTACATTATGCTGACAAAAATATCATGTGGAGGCGATGAAAACGAAAAACATCTTTGTACCTAGATAAAACTTTCGAGAGATTGTCAGTCATGTCATACGCCACATTTTCTATAGAGGGTAGAACATTGCAGATAGGGCAAAATAAAAAATAATACAAAATATTATGGAAATTATTTATTTATAATATATACATTTAGAGGTATTTATATTAAAAATAATGAACAAGCTGCAAGGTTCAACTAATCATGTGTCTTGTAAACACAATTGTAAAATTCCTGTTTAATTTTTTACCAATGGTTAATTGATGAAACGTAGTCAAGATCACTTCATATAAAATATATTTTATTAAAATTGACACATGACCTATTAGGTCTTCTACTTACGACTCGGCGGAAATTTGAAAAGAAGATTTTGTCTGTTCTTAATTATCTTGTATACACCATTTTTCACACAAGTATTGTTTACAACTGGCGTTGTTTCGAAAAGCGTGATTAAATGTCAGCGGTATATAATCAATTAAATACTGAACTTTTTGAAATTTATTTTTTTGTTTATTTTTCTTTATCTTCTTTTATCTTCTTAAAAAATGACGCCATCTCACCATTTTATTATTTGTTTTTTTTTTTGTAACGCATAAGGATAAGTTAGACTAAGTTAGATTAACTTGCATAAGTTTGAATTTTTTTTTAATTTTATCACAAAATTTCCGCAATAAATTATTACCTTTTCTACAGTGATTCTCTCCTCTTAGTTTCGGCGTGACTGTAGGATGTTATACTGAGTCACCGTCAGATACTAAGCGGCCATAAATCATTATATGTATGTATAGGCATACATATATACATATTTTGATTTTAATTTTTATGTTTTTTTGAATTTTGATTGATTTTTTTAAACCTGGTAAAGTTACTTTTTTCCATACCAATTGATGGGCCTGAGTATAATGCCAGTTATGCTCTTTGGCTGAAGTTATTTTTTATTTTATGCTCAATTGCAGACAAAACAATATTGATTGCGCATTTCTTAAACAAAATTTTACCTCTTCCCCTTCTAATAATAGCACCTAACACGGCGGAATAGTTATTATTATCTATAAGACCATTTGCAGAAACAGTTTTTGTTAACAGTTATGAGTGTAACATTTTTATCAGCTGCTTTGTTTATAGTGCCTTGAGCAACACTTTGCCGGTTTCTGTACAGAAAATGATGCTAACTTTGCAAATATGGATGGCCGCTACCATGTGGCATGAAAGTAAAAATTAATATTTTCGACTATTTTGCAATATCTAACAGCCGGATCAGCGCGCGATTCTGATCCATCTAAAGATGCTAAGATGCTGAAAAGCAAGCACTGTCAAATTCAATAGGAGTGACAGAAAAAACGGTTCTTGATATAGAAGGGTAAATAAATTATTTAACCTATAAAGTAAAATCACTTTATTAAAAATCAAAATAGCCCAATAGCTTTATTAACATGAGACACATAATTATTGTACGAGTGCTTACAATACTTAACATTATTTTACTGAAATTTCAGAAAGTTTTTTTTTTAATAGAACAAGGGTGACAAACGAGCACACAGTCCACCTGATGGTAAGTGGTTAGTACGGCCCATAGACATCTACACCTATTCTCGATTACGTATCAAAATGTAGACTATGAGTTTTCACACGTGAGGACGAAGACGTAATGCCTCGTTTCCAGTAAAAAGGTTCTCCGGTTCACTACACTCACCATACGAAACACAGCAGGGTTAAACTGCTATTTTACAGGGTATTCTGTGAGAGCGTGGCCCTTCCCTGGTCGAGCCGACCCATTCGTGCTACAACTATACCTACTTCTAATATAGCTACAGCATGGCCCTACCACGTAAGAAAAAATTGACGTTGAAAATTTAAGTATTTTCAGAAGCAAATTTGCAATTATTTCAACAGTGGTAGAGCCACGCGGCAGCTGTTGCTGCCGCATGGATGGGCCGGTTCGAAACGGCGTGGTACCACGACCTCACAGAAAACCAGCGTGAAGTAGAGTTTTGCCTCTGCGTTTCGCTTGGTGAGTGCAGGTGGCCGGAGGCCCTTTTTACTGGAAATGAGGTATTCCATCTTAGTCCTCACGGGTGACAACGCATCTACATTTTGATTTGGAATAGAGGATAGATGTAGATGTCGCAGCAACCACTTACCATCAGGTGGACTGTGTGCCCGTTTGTCACCCTTATCCTATAAAAAAAATATTTTCTATTGCGTGAATTTTTGTGGAATCGTGTTTTGCAAACCGCCACCTGAAATACGTACTATTTTTTTCGATAACGACGTGAAATTACAAAACGATCCCCATGCATATCAATGTGGCTCTATTCAGCCTCTTAATATGGACATACCTCGGGATTCGGAGATTTTAAAAGTTTTCATGCGTAGATAATGGAAGATATAATATAATATTATTACTGTTTATAGTTATTTATATGTACTAGTTGTATATGTATGTTGGTATGAATATATGTATGCTTATGTTTGTACGTATATATTTGTGTACGTGTATAAATAGGATATATTTTTATAGTTTATTTATTGTATATATTAGTAAAATGTATATATAACGTAATTTATTATAAATTTCTATTCTGTTTTTATTCTATATTGCTACACCTACTTCAAATTCTCACCACTCCATGGGTTGACTGGTAGAGAATGCCACAAGGCATAAAGTTCAGCCTTTGTATTCTTTTAGATTAAGGAATGCAATAAAGAATAAATCAATAAATACTGTCCCGTGTGAGGCAACCTTTATACTTATATACATATTCTCGTCATATTTTTAGGTTTGGTTAGAAAAATTATATCTAAATACAAACTTTCACAGGGTAATTTTTTTTTTACTCTTTTTACCCAGCAAGTAGTAAAGCAACTACAATCCCATCGGTAAGTGGTTATGTAGCCTACGATGGTGAATTGCACTGACTTAACAAAAACCTATTCACTCTTGCCTAATAGTACTAGGTAAGTATTATTTACGACCTATTTGTGTGTGTGTGTGTGTGTGTGTGTGTGTGTGTGTGTGTGTATGTGTGAAGAAAAGCCTATGAGAATATGTGAAGGAGAATAAAGGTTGAGTACTACTTCGCTTACCTATATGAGGTTGCCACTCGAGAACCTTTCTTCCTATTGTTTATCGGTTTTCCAAGTTATATAGCCAGCCCATTGCCATTTCACTTTAATATTCCGTTGGGTTATGTCAGTTACTCTGGTTCTACTGCGAATATCTTCATTTCTAACTTTATCACGTAGAGAAACCCCTCTCCAATTAAAATTTTTTACATTTTTTAGATGATAGTTTGTTTAACATTTAAAAAAACTATTAACCCAGTGACCATTAACCCATTAAACATAACAGTGGTAGAGCTACGCGGCAGCTTTTGCTGTCGCACGGATGGGCCGGCTTGAACCGGGGTGGTACCACGACCTCACAGAATACCAGCATGAAGTAGAGGTTTACCTCTGCGTTTCGCTTGGTGAGTGCAGGTGGCCGGAGGCCCTTTTTACAGGAAATGAGGCATTCCATCTTAGTCCTCACGGGTGACAACGCATCTGCATTTTGATTTGTAATAGAGGATAGATGTAGATGTCTATGGGCCGCAGCTACCACTTACCATCAGGTGGACTGTGTGCTCGTTTGTCGCCCTTATCCTATAAAAAAACCCAAGAATGTCTTTATAT
Source organism: Parnassius glacialis (assembly GCA_033319125.1). NCBI lineage: Eukaryota > Metazoa > Arthropoda > Insecta > Lepidoptera > Papilionidae > Parnassius > Parnassius glacialis. The sequence goes on along the minus strand of JAVANC010000012.1, from coordinate 34,465,985 downwards.
AGTTATTTATACTGCAGCACCATTTTTTATTTATTTCAATTGTTTGATTTAATTTGATAACAGTGTACCTAAATGTGAGTATCTGTATCTATATTTCCCTCCCCAATAATATTTTATAAAGTCATGCTCATAAAAACAGCGTTTTATTGTAATACATAATTATAAAATTCAGTATCAACTAATTAATAAAAGTATGCAATAATAAAATTACATAGGTATGAAAAACTATCAAAATCTAAGTAACGAGAGCATGTTGGTCGATCCAAATCTAAATTATATAAAAATGCATTTTTCAATTTCACTAATCAACGTCACCGCGAAAATTTCTTCTTCTTTGGGCACTTTAAAAATTAATTTATTTAGAAAATAATATTTTCAGTTACCAGTGTACAGATATTAACTAAATGAAGTATTTCTAGTCATAAAAATATTTATAATTGAGTATAAACTTTTAAAAAACTAATATATATTTGAACCAAGTCGCTCCAACAACCACGCGCGGTCCACCTTCGACGATGTCCGAAAACGGACTGCGACAGGGCGACGGAGCATGCGCACTCGCGTAAATATATTCAATTTCAGGGAAAAATGATATATTCTCTTATAAAAAGGGGAATAAAAATAAAAATCTCAATTAAAAATATTAATATTTTTAAGACCTTTTTTTAGTGTAAGAACTATTTAAGAAGCTTGTGCAGTTTTGGAGAAATTTTGCAAAATATGACAAAGATAGGTACTCTTTGGAGATTTTTTTTCTTATAAGGGGTTGACAAAAATACAACTTTGCTCAACTTAAAACATTTACCAAATCCTCTTCTGTTTTCCTGTATTTTTTCTTTGTTGATTAAATGAACAGTTATTGAGATTTTTTTACTTAAATATCCACGATTTAGGCATTTAAACCACTGTTAAGGCCTTAAGCAAAGTGAATATTATTTCTGTAGCCAGGGCCGGAGATGGGATGAATAAATTCTGAAACAAAGTGAGCTACCGCTCTTATAATTATTCATCAGAAACTGTTTGTAAATTGTGAAGTGCTAAAACCAACAGTAGTATTTCAATAAATATTAATATAAAAATTTAAATAACATCTTCACTACAATTAATTAGGAACTGGTAATTACTATTGTCATACCATGTAGTGGCTGTGTCATAATATCCACTACTTACCCCATATCGTCTCGTGGGTGCCGTAAGAGGAGTCAGAGGGGAACAAACCAGGAGCCCATCGCCTGGTTTATTACCCTCTGTCAGCAGCATCTTTCTAATAACAAACGCAGTCGCCTACCCACGTCCCAAGCATGGCAACTGCATACATCTCTCTTATGAGGCAACCTATAGGAAAACATTGGACCTTGACAGGCTGTCCACGAATGCTGCGTAGAGAGTCCATCACTCCATTTCTTTCTTTGAATGTCGTAAGAGGTATCTATGGGAAATGCCAACAAGTTTTTTCGCTAGATAAAGGCATAACTATGACGTTAACGTGGACGTCCATCACCCTGTCTTACACCTATCTGCAATTGGATAGGTTTCGTACTCTGGTTCTGTACTCAGATAGCCATCGTAGCTCTACTGTACAAACACTTCAGCACTTCGATATACCGACAGTCAACTTGGTACCGCTGAAGGGACTGCAGCACCGCCCAAATTTCGACGGAATCAAAGGCTTTCTCATAGTCCACATACGCCAGACATAGTGGCAAATTGTACTCTTCGGACTTCTGTACAATTTGCCGAAGGGTATGTATGTGGTCTATGGTGCTAAGCCCTTTCGGAAACCGGCTTGTTCGGGAGGCTGGAAGTCGTCAAGTCTGCGCGCGAGACGATTCGTAATGACTCTAGAAAACAGCACGTAGACGCGGCTCAGAAGGGAAATCGGTCTGTAGTTTTTCAAGAGAGTGTTGTCACCTTTCTTAAAGAACAAGACCACCGCACTTCTGCTCCATGCCTCCGGCGTTATGCCGCCATGGAGGACGAAATTAAAGAGATTCTGAAGGACTTCAAGTACCGGTCTTCCACCCGCTTTCAGAAACTCCGCTGTAATTCCATCCTCGCCTGGGGCCCTGCCGTTTTTAAGGTGCTGGAGAGCCATTCTAATCTCGCTCAGACTGACGTCTGGGATATCTTCGGAATAGTGTCGGATAAGACTCGCTCTTGGATCGTTACTCACACTTGCGTGTGGCTACAACGATGACGTGTACAGCTGCCCATAGAACCTCTCAATCTCACTCAAAATCTCAGGTGTCCCGGAAACGATGCTGCCACCTTCTGTCTTCAGCTTTGACAGTTGGCTCTTTCTGGCACACAGATCTCCGGCAAAGACTTTGGAGCCTTGGTTCCGCTCGATCGCTTCTTCAATACAAGCTGTATTGAAGTTGCGTAAGTCCCGCCGCATGCATTTGGAGATCTGTCTGTTCAGTTGCCTGTATGCTGTCAAATCTGTTGAAGAATGTAGCTTCATCTCCCGTCTAACAGCCATGAGATTAAGAGTGTGATCGGAGAGTTTTTGTGTTCTTCTGCGGCGGGTCTTGCAGAACTTAGCTCCAACCACATGGACAGTTTCCACGAGCTTGTCATTCAAATCTTCCACTTCATTGCAGTCTTCTAGGCACTGAAAACGGTTTTATAACTCGAGCTGAAAGGTTTCGGGACTCTGGAACAGAGCAAGAGGGGGCCGGAGCGTTGACTTCATTAGACGAGACCTCTCCAACTTAACGTTAAGGTTCAGTGCGCCTCTAACCATTCGGTGATCGCTACCAGTTTTCACCCTCGCGATCACGGAGACATCACTGAATAGTTGTCGTCTGGTCGTCATAATGAAGTCAATCTCATTTTTGTCGAACCGTCGGGGTTCGACCAGGTCCACTTCCTGTGGGGCCGCTTCTGGAAGAAAGAGTTCATCATAAAGCGTCCCTCTTTCTCTATGAAGTCAGCCAGCTGCTGGCCCCTTGCTTTCCTTTGCCCTATTCCAAATTTCCCTACTTTCAGCTCAACGTTCTCTCTTGTGCCTAGTTTTGCATTGAAGTCTCCCATTAACACCGTATATTGGGTTTTGGAGGAAGGCATGGCTTTAGAGATATCCTCATATATTTCCTCCACCTCCTCATCGGGGTGTACCGAGGTTGGTGCGTAAACCTGTATGACCTTCAGCGAATACCGTTTGGTGATTCTGAGTATAAGGTACGCAACCCTCGTCGACACACTCCCGATCTTTGCAACGTTGTTAACGAGAGACTTGTGGACGATAAATCCGACACCTCCTTGGGACAGATGGTCGCCCTCCCGGTGATAAAGCAAGTTGCCGGATTCGAAGATTACCGTGTCCTCCCACTCTCTTCGGACTTCGGATATTCCTATAATATGCCAGCGCAACTTGTCTATCTCTTCTTCCAGCTCCACGATCTTCTCGCCAGTCCTCAGGGTGCGTGCGTTGTACGTTGCCAGGTCGAGTCATCTAAGGTGGCAACCAAACCTCTACCGGAGATTCTTAGCACCCCTTGCCCCGCCGTTACCATGGTCACCACCGTAGCCAGGAATAGCGGGGCCGCCGGGGACTGGGGGCCGTCTGTTTGTTGCTCTATTCATTGGGGGGTATATGCCATAGTTGCCACGCTTGGCGAGCGGGTTGGCAACCGCAGTTTTTTATTGTAATTTTGGCTATTATCAGGAAGATGCTGCTGCCCATCTCCTGCCTGTTTCCCTTTGTCGCCTTTTACGTCACCCACGGGACGATATGGGGTAGTGGATATTCTTGACCGCCACTACACGGCAAAGATTAACTGAATGTCAGTAATTGAATAGGATTTGTTGTAAAAGATACGTTTATTTTTAATGAGAAACACGGCCTGAAAATATCTCAAAAAAGGTTTATTTAACGATTCGACGCTGCGTTTAGAGACCCGACCATTACCAACAACTCATCCCTCGTTACCTTGAGGGCACTTTACGAAAATTACGTACATACCTATATAGAGAAATTTGGTTGCGGAAATACAGATTTAAAAATATAATTTCTTACTTTCTGTTCAAGTATATTTGATGAATTTTTACCGGATAGCCCGAGGAAAGTAATATTTTTTGAGAGTGTGTAAGCATGTTACTATGCAGTTGTCCATTTCTTTGGCATGCTCTGTAGCGTAAACAGCTTGATAGATTTTTAACATATAAGGTGCTGTAAGAAGGCCTTAACAGTAGTTGAAATGCCTAAATCTTGGATATTTAAGTAAAAAATCTCAATATCTGTTCATTTAATCCACAAAGAAAAAATACGGGTACTAGAAGAGGATCTGTTAAATGTTTTTAATTGAACAAAATTGTATTTTTGTCAACCCCTTATAAGAAAAAAAATCCCCAAGGAGTACCTATCTTTGTGATATTTAGCCAAATTTCTCCAAAACAGCACAAATTTTTAAATAGTTCTTACACTAAAAAAGGTCTTAAAAATATTAATATTTTTAATTGAGAGTTTTATATTTATTCCCCTTTTAATAAGAGAATATATAATTTTTCTCTGAAATTGAATATAATTACGCGAGCGCGCATGCTCCGTCGCCCTGTCGTAGTCCGTTTTCGGACATCGTCGAGGTTGGACTGCGCGTCGGTGTTGGAGCGACTTCGTTCAAATATATATATTAGTTTTTTAAAAGTTTATACTCAAATATAAGTCTTTTCATGACGTGAAATACTTAATTTAGTTAATATCTGTACACTGGTAACTGTAAATATTATTTTCTAAATAAATTAATTTTTAAAGTGCCCAAAGAAGAAGAAATTTTCGCGGCGACGTTGATTAGTGAAATTGAAAAATGCATTTTTATATGATTTAGATGTGGAACGACGAACATGCTCTCGGTACTTAGATTTCGATAGTTTTAATACCTATGTAATTTTATTGTTGCGTATTTTTATTAATTATTTGATACTGAATTTCATAATTATGTATTACAATAAAACGCTGTTTTTATGAGTATGACTTTATAAAATATTATTGAGGAGGGAAATATAGATACAGATACTTACATTTAGGTACACTGTTATCAAATTGAATCAAACAATTTAAATAAATACAAAAATGGTGCTTCCCTAAGTATAAATAACTATATAAAGACATTGTTGGATTTATGGATTTTTTTTAATGTTAGACAAACTATCATCTAAATAATGGAATAATTTTAAATTGGAGAGGGGTTTCTCTACGTGATAAAGTTAGAAATGAAGATATTCGCAGTAGAACCAGATTAACTGACATAGCCCTACGGAATATTAAAGTGAAATGGCAATGGGCCGGCTATATAACCGAAAAAAAATAGGAAGAAAGGTTCTCGAGTGGCAACCTCGTACAGGTAAGCGAAGTAGTACTCAACCTTTATTCCTCTTTACGTATTCTAATACGCTTTTCTTCACACACACAAACACACACACACACACACACACACACACACACACAAATAGTTCGCAAATAATACTTGCCTAGTACTATTAGGCAAGAGTGAATAGGTTTTTGTTAAGTCAGTGCAATTCACCATCTTAGGCTACATAACCACTTACCGATGGGATTGTAGTTGCTTTACTACTTGCTGGGTAAAATGCAAACTTTCACAGGGTAATCTCGAAGAATCTCTCGGGTAATCAGGGTAAAAACTCGTTTAGCGAAGTTCACATTAGACCTCATAGCCTCGGCGCTAATTTTGGCCTCAGCCTCAGAACCTCGGCGTTCATTTTAACTCTCGTTTACAAAGACAAAGATGGTATTAGACCTCATAGCCTCAGCGCTAATTTTGGCCTCAGCCTCAGAACCTCGGCGTTCATTTTGGCTCCCTTTTACAAGACAAAGATAGTATTAGACCTCATAGCCTCAGCGCTAAGTTCAGCGTTAAAGATGATACGACCGGATGATCAACCTAAAGTTCGTATATTCGACATGTATTTCCCGTCTTTTGATACTAATAAAGGTCTAGCACAAACATGGGCTGATAACTGCTTACTAAAACTTACTAAAATGAACTTGTATAAATTTGTGGAAAATTAACGTCGCTCAAATAAGTTTAGTACCAAGTAGAACTGTTTTTTTACAGAAGAGCATATACCCAATGGCATAAAAGGTATATAACAAAATACACGGCAGCTCCGTGGCGCAGTGGCTTAGCAATGAGTTGTTGCGCTGGGGGCCGCGGGTTCGAATCCCGCACGGAACAAGTATTTGTATAGCCTACAAATAATTGTTCCGGGTCTGGACGTTTGTCCTTGTGCAATTTGTGTTTGTAAACTGCCTCCACGAGACAGGAGAAAATCCTAGTGTGGGGTAATGTTTTTTAAAAAAAAGAAAAAAAAAGAAGAAAAAAAAAACCTAATTGCATTAGAGATTGTGACAACATAAATATTTATAAACGTTAACTTTTTGATCTACTAAATGATAAAGCATATTATTTTATAGATGAATTCCTTAATGATAAATTTTGACATTAAAATATTATATTATTAAACTGCATTGACTACGTAACTACGAGGGCGGCACTGAAAATTTCGGGAATCAAGGAAGTGACACAACATTACTATTTTAAAATGTATTAATTGCTTTTCGAAGTATGCTCCGCGAAATTTGACACATTTTTCCATACGATGGAACCAACCATTGAAGCATCCGAATCCGAATGGAATATTCGGATGTTGGGGTCTCCAAAATGGCCGTTTTGTAAGGCGTCTCGTAAAAATCTCTGTCCACGCAATTTATTCTTTATTTTAGGGAAAGTATAGAAATCATTAGTGCTTAGGTCGGGGCTGTACGGCGGATGGTCGAAAAATTCTATGTTTTCTTGCTCTAAAAACTCTTTTGTTCTGTGTGCGGTGTGAGAACTTGCATTGTTGTGATGGAGGATGATGCGGCGGTTGCAGTTCTCTTTACGGAGTTCAGAAACGACCTGTGGCAAACAAATGCTAGCATACCATTCTGCATTAACCGTTCTTTGTCCCTCAAGAGGAATAGTTGTAACATGGCCGGTTTTGGAGACAAACGTGGCCACCATTTTTTTTGCAACACTCCGTGAACGAACAATTTTTGTTGGCTTTAACTGATTTTCGAACACCCAAACTCGTGACTGGTTTTTTGTTTCGGGTTCGTACGCGTACATCAAGGATTCGTCACCTGATACGATGTTGTATACAGCATTTGAGGATCCTGCGTGGAATCTTTCGAGAGTTCTAACGCACCAAGTAACGCGAGCCGCTTTTTGCTCTTCACAGAGTAAATGCGGTATCCATCGGGAAACAACTTTTTTACACCTAATTGTTCATGAAAGATTATTTGTATTTGACTCATGCCAATGTCTAAAGTTGCCTAAATTTCGCGGTATGTCACATGTCGATCTTCCTCAATCAGCTTACGCACAGCATCAACGTTTTCTTGGGTGACTGCAGTTTTTGGACGACCTTGACGGGAATCATCACTGAGCTTGACACGTCCACGTTGAAATTCAGCAAACCAGCGATAAATTGTGGTTTTGGATGGGGCTTCATCACCAAATGCAGAAATCATCCGGTTAACATACTGTTTTTGTGTTAAACCTCTTCGAAAATCATAATAAATCATCGCTCTTGAATTTTCTCGAGTCAATTCCATTTTCTCAACGACTAAACAAGTTTGACAAAACCTTGTGACAAGACCGAGAATCATTTTTTAAATAAATAAATGGTATTCGATTTTAAAAAACCAAGGACTCTACAATTAAAAAGATTTTAATATGACAGGAACAGTGGAAATATTCCATTCCCGATACTTTTAGTGCATTATTACATTTGCAAATCCATACTAGATGACAATTGGACAAAATGATAACAATTATTGTTTGTACACTATACCTTTCTTATCTTTAAATTTTTCATAATTATTAATATATTATATGATGATTTCAATTAGAACGTGACATCAGAAGAGAATTCTTTTTATAAATGTTACTAATTAATGATGCACTTATTAATTTTATATTTTGTATGCCTGCTGGCGAGACATAGAGAACCTACCTTATATTTATTATGTACATATCGAGATCTGTAAATTAACCTATGTTCACAAAAAAAAACGAGGCAGGCACACCGACCCAGAATTACAGAAGAAAGAAGTTTGTGAAAGGATGACCGATCGGGTTGCGAAAGATCAACTTCGGTACAACGCAGGGAAGGCTAAAGTGATGAGGTTAAAGAAAAGGGTAATATGGCCGTACCGGCAATGAATAATAAAATTGGAGAAAATGAAAGAGATGTCAAGAGTGAGTTACCAGGGGCAGATACAGTTCCGGCGCACGAGTAAACAAAAGTTGAGTAAGATACTATTTTTATTTTTGTAAACGAGAGCCAAAATGAACGCTGAGGTTCTGAGGCTGAGGCCAAAATTAGCGATGAGGCTGTGAGGTCTAATACCATCTTTGTCTTTGTAAACGAGAGCCAAAATGAACGCCGAGGTTCTGAGGCTGAGGCCAAAATTAGCGCTGAGGCTATGAGGTCTAATACCATCTTTGTCTTTGTAAACGAGAGTTAAAATGAACGCCGAGGTTCTGAGGCTGAGGCCAAAATTAGCGCTGAGGCTATGAGGTCTAATACTATCTTTGTCTTGTAAACGGGAGCCAAAATGAACGCCGAGGTTCTGAGGCTGAGGCCAAAATTAGCGCTGAGGCTATGAGGTCTAATGTGAACTTCGCTAAACGAGTTCTTATGTGGTATGTGTTATGTGTCTTACGTTTTATGTGTTATGTCTTACGTGGTATATGTGTTATGTGTCTGACGTGAATTGTTGAAACTGACACTGTCAAGCCGAAGATGAGAGTTTAATTTCGTTTTATTCCACAGAGATTTTTAACAGTGGTAGAGCCAAGTAGCGGCATTTGCTGTCGCACGGATGGGCCGGCTCGAACCGGGGTGGTACCACGACCTCACAGAATACCAGCGTGAATTAGAGGTTTACCTCTGCGTTTCGCTTGGTGAGTGCAGGTGGCCGGGGGCCCTTTTTACTGGAAATGAGGCATTCCATCTTAGTCCTCACGGGTGACAACGCATCTGCATTTTGATTCGCAAACGAGGATAGATGTAGATGTCTATGGGCCGCAGCAACCACTTACCATCAGGTGGACTGTGTGCTCGTTTGTCACCCTTATCCTTTAAAAAAAATAGTAAAAAAAATTACCCTGTGAAAGTTTGCATTTTACCCAGCAAGTAGTAAAGCAACTACAATCCCATCGGTAAGTGGTTATGTAGCCTAAGATGGTGAATTGCACTGACTTAACAAAAACCTATTCACTCTTGCCTAATAGTACTAGGCAAGTATTATTTGCGAACTATTTGTGTGTGTGTGTGTGTGTGTGTGTGTGTGTTTGTGTGTGTGAAGAAAAGCGTATTAGAATACGTGAAGAGAAATAAAGGTTAAGTACTACTTCGCTTACCTGTACGAGGTTGCCACTCGAGAACCTTTCTTCCTATTTTTTTTCGGTTATATAGCCGGCCCATTGCCATTTCACTTTAATATTCCGTTGGGCTATGTCAGTTAATCTGGTTCTACTGCGAATATCTTCATTTCTAACTTTATCACGTAGAGAAACCCCTCTCCAATTTAAAATTATTCCATTTTTTAGATGATAGTTTGTCTAACATTAAAAAAAATCCATAAATCCAACAATGTCTTTATTTAGTTATTTATACTTAGGGAAGCACCATTTTTGTATTTATTTAAATTGTTTGATTTAATTTGATAACAGTGTACCTAAATGTAAGTATCTGTATCTATATTTCCCTCCCCAATAATATTTTATAAAGTCATACTCATAAAAACAGCGTTTTATTGTAATACATAATTATGAAATTCAGTATCAAATAATTAATAAAAATACGCAACAATAAAATTACATAGGTATTAAAACTATCGAAATCTAAGTACCGAGAGCATGTTCGTCGTTCCACGTCTAAATTATATAAAAATGCATTTTTCAATTTCACTAATCAACGTCGCCGCGAAAATTTCTTCTTCTTTGGGCACTTTAAAAATTAATTTATTTAGAAAATAATATTTACAGTTACCAGTGTACAGATATTTACTAAATTAAGTATTTCACGTCATGAAAAGACTTATATTTGAGTATAAACTTTTAAAAAACTAATATATATATTTGAACGAAGTCGCTCCAACACCGACGCGCAGTCCAACCTCGACGATGTCCGAAAACGGACTACGACAGGGCGACGGAGCATGCGCGCTCGCGTAATTATATTCAATTTCAGGGAAAAATTATATATTCTCTTATTAAAAGGGGAATAAATATAAAACTCAATTAAAATCATTAATATTTTTAAAACCTTTTTTTAGTGTAAGAACTATTTAAAAATTTGTGCTGTTTTGGAGAAATTTGGCTAAATATGACAAAGATAGGTACTCTTTGGGGATTTTTTTTTTCTAATAAGGGGTTGACAAAAATAAAATTTTGTTCAATTAAAAACATTTAACAGATCCTCTTCTAGTACCCGTATTTTTTCTTTGTGGATTAAATGAACAGATATTGAGATTTTTTACTTAAATATCCAAGATTTAGGCACTTCAACTACTGTTAAGGCAACCAAATTTCTCTATATAGGTATGTACGTAATTTTCGTAAAGTGCCCTCAACGTAACGAGGGATGAGTTGTTGGTAATGGTCGGGTCTCTAAACGCAGCGTCGAATCGTTAAATAAACCTTTTTTGAGAGATTTTCAGGCCGTTTTTTTCACTAGAAATATTTTGAAAATAAACGTATCTTTTACAACAAATCCTATTCAATTACTGACATTCAGTTAATCTTTGCCGTGTAGTGGCGGTCAATAATATCCACTACCCCATATCCTCCCGTGGGTGTCGTAAAAGGCGACAAAGGGAAACATGCAGGAGATGGGCAGCAGTATCTTCCTGATAATAGCCAAAATTACAATAAAAAAACTGCGGTTGCCAACCCGCTTGCCAAGCGTGGCAACTATGGCAAATACCCCCCAATGAATAAAGCAACAAACAGACGGCCCCCAGTCCCCGGCGGCCCCGCTATTCCTGGCTACGGTGGCGACCATGGTAACGGCGGGGCAGGGAGTGCTAAGAATCTCCGGTGGAGGTTCGGTTGCCACCTTCGACGACTCGATCTGGCAACGTACAACGCACGCACCATGAAGACTGACGAGAAGATCGTAGAGCTGGAAGAAGAGATAGACAAGTTGCGCTGGCATATTATAGGATTATCCGAAGTCCAAAGAGAGGGAGAGGACACGGTAATCCTCGAATCCGGCAACTTGCTCTATCACCGGGAGGGCAACCATCTGTCCCAAGGAGGTGTCGGATTTATCGTCCACAAGTCTCTCGTTAACAACGTTGCAAAGATCGAGAGTGTGTCGACGAGGGTTGCGTACCTTAAACTCAGAATCACCAAACGGTATTCGCTGAAGGTCGTACAGGTTTACGCACCAACCTCGGCACACCCCAATGAGGAGGTGGAGGAAATGTATGAGGATATCTCTAGAGCCATGCATTCCTCCAAAACCCAATACACGGTGTTAATGGGAGACTTCAATGCAAAACTAGGCACAAGAGAGAACGGTGAGCTGAAAGTAGGGAAATTTGGAATAGGGCAACGGAACCCAAGGGGCCAGCAGCTGGCCGACTTCATGGAGAAAGAGGGACTCTTTATGATGAACTCTTTCTTCCAGAAGCATCCCCACAGGAAGTGGACCTGGTCGAGCCCCGACGGTTCGACAAAAAATGAGATTGACTTCATTATGACGACCAGACGACAACTGTTCAGTGATGTCTCCGTGATCGCGAAGGTGAAAACTGGTAGCGATCACCGAATGGTTAGAGGCACACTGAACCTAAACGTTAAGTTGGAGGGGTCTCGTCTAATGAAGTCAACGCTCCGTCCCCCTCTTGCTCTGTTCCAGAGTCCCGAAACCTTTTAGCTCGAGTTACAAAACCGTTTTCAGTGCCTAGAAGCTGCAATGAAGTGGAAGATTTGAATGACAAGCTCGTGGAAACTGTCCATGCGGTTGGTTGGAGCTAAGTTCTGCAAGACCCGCCGCAGAAGAACACAAAACCTCTCCGATCACACTCTTAATCTCATGGCTGTTAGACGGGAAATGAAGCTACATTCTTCAACAGATTTGACAGCATACAGGCAACTGAACAGACAGATCTCCAAATGCATGCGGCGGGACTTACGCAACTTCAATACAGCTTGTATTGAAGAAGCGATCGAGCGGAACCAAGGCTCCAAATTCTTTGCCGGAGATCTGTGTGCCAGAAAGAGCCAACTGTCAAAGCTGAAGACCGAAGGTGGCAGCATCGTTTCCGGGACACCTGAGATTTTGAGTGAGATTAGAGGTTCTATGGGCAGCTGTACACGTCATCTTTGGAGCCACACGCAAGTGTCAGTAACGATCCAAGAGCGAGTCTTATCCGACACTATTCCGAAGATATCCCGAACGTCAGTCTGAGCGAGATTAGAATGGCTCTCCAGCACCTTAAAAACGGCAGGGCCCCAGGCGAGGATGGAATTACAGCGGAGCTTCTGAAAGCGGGTGGAAGACCGGTTCTTAAAGTACTTCAAAAGCTCTTTAATTCCGTCTTCCATGGTGGCATTACACCGGAGGAGTGGAGCAGAATTTCGGTGGTCTTATTCTTCAAGAAAGGTGACAATGCTCTCTTGAAGAACTACAGACCGATTTCCCTTCTGAGCCGCGTCTACGTGCTGTTTTCGAGAGTCATTACGAATCGTCTCGCGCGCAGACTTGACGACTTCCAGCCTCCCGAACAAGCCGGTTTCCGATAGGACTTTAGCACCATAGACCACATACATACCCTTCGGCAAATTGTACAGAAGTCCGAAGAGTACAATTTGCCACTATGTCTGGCGTATGTGGACTATGAGAAAGCCTTTGATTCCGTCGAAATTTGGGCGGTGCTGCAGTTCCTTCAGCGGTGCCAAGTTGACTGTCGGTATATCGAAGTGCTGAATTGTTTGTACAGTAGAGCTACGATAGCTATCCGAGTACAGAACCAGAGTACAAAACCTATCCAATTGCAGAGAGGTGTAAGACAGGGTGACGTCATATCCCCGAAACACTTCACCGCTGAATTGGAAGACGTTTTCAAGCTTCTGGACTGGAAAGGATACGGTATCAACATCAATGGTGAGTACATCACTCACCTTCGATTTGCCGACGATATAGTCCTTATGGCAGACCTAAGCACTATGCTCAATGACCTCAATAGTTTCTCCCAACGGATAGGTCTAAAGATGAACATGGACAAAACAAAGATTATGTTTAATGTCCATGTCACACCTATGCCAGTAGTTGTTGGGAGCACTAAGCTCGAAGTTGTTGACGAGTATGTTTACCTGGGACAAATAGTCCGACTAGGTAAGTCCAACTTCGACCGAGAGGTCAATCGACGGATTCAACTCGGCTTGGTAGCGTTCGGGAAGCTACGACACATCTTCTCGTCAGACATACCTCAAATCCTTAAAACGAGATTGTACAACCAGTGCGTGTTGCCCGTGATGACTTACGGAACTGAGACGTGGTCCTTCACTGCTGGCCGTATGAGGAAGCTCAAGGTCGCTCAGCGAGCTATGCAGAGGGCTATGCTCGGAGTTCTCTGCGTGATAAACTTAGGAATGAGTATATCCGCAGTAGAACCAGAGTAACCGACATAGCCCAACGGATTAGTAAGCTGAAGTGGCAGTGGGCCGGCCATATAGCTCGAAGAACCGACAACCGATGGGGAAGAAAAGTTCTTGAGTGGCAGCCTCGTACCGGTAGGCGAAGTGTAGGGCGACCCCCACGAGATTGAGTGACGACCTGGTAAGACATGCAGGAAGCCGATGGATGCAGGTGGCTCAGGACCGTGCTTTGTGGCATTCCTTGGGGGAGGCCTATGTTTAGCAGTGGACTTGTGAAGGGCTGTAATGATGATGGTGAGTTAATCTTTTATCCTACTAAAATAATTCACTGACTGTGTTCAATATCCTCGTGATGTCAACGACTTAAACTGTTTTCTCATATAGAATAACACTGTTATGTGGGAGACTTTATGTATTCATCTATCCATCCAATACATCTTATAAAAGTCCACTGCTGAACATTGGTCTCACCCATTGATTGCTTCAGAAGAAGGACTTTGCCACTGTTGCCAAGCTTGGCAAGCGGGTTGGCAACCGCAGCTTTTTAACTTTGAATTGTTAGACGGAATACGCTGCTGCCCACTTTTTATGTCAGTTTCCCTCTGTTACCTACCTAATCTTACGACACCCATAGGACAGTATGGTGTAGTGAATATTCCTACACCTTCACTACCTACACGAAATACAAAATGCTACATAAAACCTCGTAAGAGGTTTTAAAAGCTATAAAATCATGTGGATTATAATATTATTATTTTTTTTGTTTTATAAGATTAATTCCTTTTATAACGGTCATCATGTGTACATATACAGCTGTAAGATGTATTATTTTCAAGTTATACACATTTTTTAATAGTTTGAAGAGATCTAGTAGTTGTGAAACTAAAACAAATTTAATTTGTAATTTTAATTTTTCTTTCAACCGCAGATGTTTTATAACTTTGAGTTGTTATATGGAATACACTGCTGCCCACTTCCTATCTCAGTTTCCTTCTGTTACCTCTTACGACACTCACATCGTCTTGGTATGGTGTAGTGAATATTGCTACACCTCCACTACACGAAATAAAAAATGCTACATAAAACCTCGTAAGAGGTTTTAAAGCAATAAAATTATGTGAATCTTCATTTTATTTTGTTTTATAAGCGTAATTACGTTTATAACAGTCATCATGTGTACATAACAGCTGTAAGATATAGTTACGCGCCACTATTAATGTCTTGTACATGGCAACACTAGTTACACTAGCGCCCTCTAGTGTCGATTAAAAGAAAGTGTTGCGCGCCTTGTACATGGCAACACTAGTTAGACAAGCGCCCTCTAGTGTCGAGTAGCAGAACTAGGAGAGTCGAGATCTGGAAAGGTTCTGGAAACTATCTGAGGCCCTATATAAGGCCGGTATAGACCACGACCGGGGCAGTATTGATTTGGCGATACAAGAGAATACTTCGAAGCGAAATATCGGCGAACTGTGTTTAATTATTAGTGTGATTTTAAGTTGTAATTAGTGTTGTGTAATTAAATAGTCAATTTTGGTAATTCAATCAGCAGTTTGTAATTGTCTCGAACCCCAAGCTCGTAACAATTGGTGTCAGAAGTGGGATCAAATCATGCCGATTTTACCAAAGGACGACATGGAGGGTATCCGTACCCGAAGTCAACGCCAGCTGGAGGCGGACCAGAGACGATTTGGCGCTGCAACGCCGCAAACGTCGGAGGGCCAGATGCCGACCACGGAGGCCGGCCCGTCAGTAGCTCCGGCATCTGCAGCACCTGACTTAGATGCTCTGATGATGATGTTGCAGGATCAGGCTCGCCGACACGAGGAACAGGTCCGCCGACAGGAGGAACAGAGCCGTCGGTTGGAAGAGTAGCTGCAGCGCGGACAGGAGGAACATGCCCGCCAACAGGAAGAACAGAGCCGTCGATTGGAAGAGCAGCTGCAGCGCGGAAAGGAGAAACATGCCCGCCAACAGGAAGAACAGCGCCGTCGGATGGAAGAGCAGCTTCTTCTCATGAAGGACCTTCACGCTACCTTCGGGAAAGAGATAAGGGAGGTGAAGGATAGGGTCGCTCAACATGACAACCGCCTGTCGGAAGCTGAAACCCAAATCGACAAAGTGAACAATCGGGTTGACAACGTGATGGTTGACGTGAAGAAAACGCTGAACGACCTCAAAATTGGGGATGGAGTTACAGCTCCTGTGGTAGCTACAACACCTTCGCTACGTGGATTCAAAGTGCCACTGTTCGACGGGACTTTTTCCTGGTCGGCCTACAAAATCCAGTTCGAGGCTGTCATGAAAGCGAACGGCTGGAATAAAAGTCAGGCCATGACTGCTCTCACCCTAGGCCTACGCGACCAGGCCTTAACTGTTCTGGAAGCTCTCGGTAAGGAAGTGACTTACGAGCAGCTCCTTGAGGCATTGGAGGCGAGATATGGCGACGCTCACCTGGAACACGTCTTTCGTGCGCAGCTCAAAGATCGCGTGCAACGCAGTAACGAAAACCTGCCGCAGTGGGCCCTTGAGGTGGAGAAGCTGGTTCGAAAAGCGTACCAGTCTGTACCTGCGCTCATTATAGGGAAGCTGGTGCAGACATTCATCGACGGCATCCGCGACCTTGAAGTCAGAGCTGCTGTGAGGCTCGGGCACTACGAGACGCTTAAGGACGCCTTGACCCATACACTGGAGGTGGAAGCCGTGCGGCAGGATCATCGTTCCCACCGCGTCAGGGAGGTTGCAGCAGCTACAGTTCGGGACTGCAATAACGGCTACAGCCCTAGGTGCTACGGCTGTGGGGAAAAGGGCCATCTTCGATCCAGCTGCCCTAAGCGAACTGTAGAAAGGGAAGGTGATCGATCTCGAGAGGGTAGTGTGGCTAATAGCACCGCCCAGCAGCAGCAGGGAAACTGGCGGGTGCTGGCTGATGTTAAAAGAGCCCCAAGGATTTCGATCTCACAAACCCATGATGGGAACATCAAGGGCGAGGTCAACGGAACGCCGTGTAAACTGACCATAGACACTGGAGCCTCTCGCACGGTTGTCAGTTCCCAACTTATAAGTCGGTTCCTTGGGGACTCCGCATACAACCGCGAACGCATTAATTTGGTGACAGCCACCGGTCAGCGCATACCCGTCCTTGGAGAGAAGGAGATGGAGTTGAAGCTAGGCAACATGATTTACCTGCATAATGTCATCTTGGCTGATATAATGGACGACTGCATCCTGGGCCTAGACTTTATGAGGAAGAATTATTGTGAGATCGACGTTAAGCAAGGTGTTTTGAAATGTGGACAAGAGGAACTTTTCGTGGAAGGGGCGTTACCAGGGAATGTGTACAGCCTTAAGAAGATTGTTCTTCCGCCGAGATCGGAAGCGATTGTGCCGGTTAGTCTTCCTCGGAATCCTGGGCAAGCTCATCGTTGTGTACTCGTGGAAAGGGTAGACAATGACCTTCCATGGAAAGTGGCTCGAACCTTGGTCAGAACCACCGACATCTCAGGAGTTCGTGTGCTGAACCTTTGTGATCAGGAACAGATTATAGAAAAAGGCACATTGGTTGGTACTAGTGAGGAAGTGGATTGGTTGCGTCGGTGCCAATATCTAACGACTGGAACCCTCAGCAAGGATGGACAAACGAAAGTGACCACACTTTTAAAAGACTGTCGCAGCGTTCTCTCCCCGAATGGAATGGTCATGGCGAAGAAGTTGTTATTCAAGTACGCCAATGTTTTCTCGTCAAACGAAGCTGACATAGGAAAGACTGGCTTAGTTCAACACAAAATAAACACAGGACAAGAATTGCCTATTCGTCAGCGGCCAAGAAGATTGTCTGTAGCACGTGAAAAGGAAGTGGAAACCATGATTGAGGGAATGGTGAAGGATGGTGTTATTGAACCTTCATCTAGTCCATGGTATTCACCTGTGGTGCTGGTAAAGAAGAAGGACGGCAGCATGCGGTTTTGTGTTGACTACCGCCGCCTGAACGACGTTACGAAGAAGGACAGCTATCCCTTGCCTAGAATTGATGACACGCTGGACATGCTCACAGGCGTAAAGTGGTTTAGTACGCTGGACCTGAAGAGTGGCTACTGGCAGGTTGAAATTGACCCTAAGGACAAGGAGAAAATTGCATTCTCACAGGAAAGGGTCTGTGGCATTTTAAAGTCATGCCGTTTGGATTGTGTAATGCTCCAGCAATGTTTGAAAGGTTGATGGAGCTTGTACTTACCGGGCTAATTGGAGATGCCTGTCTGGTCTACTTGGATGACATCATCATCGTAGGCCGTACGTTTGAGGAACACCTTCAAAACCTGGAACGCGTGCTCATGAAGATCCAGAGTGCCAACCTCAAGTTGAGCCCGAAGAAGTGCTCACTACTCAAACGGCAAATTAGCTTTTTGGGGTATGTAGTGTCGGAAGAAGGTATCCGCACGGATCCAGAGAAAATTGCCGCTGTCGAGGAGTGGCGGGTTCCAAAAGACAAGACACAGGTTAGAGCATTTTTGGCTTTGTGCTCTTATTATCGGCGATTTGTGAAGAACTTTGCAGATATAGCCAGACCTATGCATAAGCTAACTGAGGAGAAGCGACATTTCTGCTGGGATGAAAGTTGCGATGTTGCATTCCAGGAGCTCAAGAACCGTCTGTGCAAAACACCTATTTTGGGGTACTCTGTTGTGGGCAAGGAATTTATAGTTGACACAGACGCAAGTGATATAGGACTTGGCGGTGTATTGTCTCAACGGAATGGTGATCAAGAGATTGTGATAGCGTACTTCAGCAAGTCGTTGTCAAAGCCGGAAAGGAACTATTGTGTCACAAGATGGGAATTGCTTGCTGTGGTAAAGTCCTTGCAGCATTTTAGCAAATATCTTCTGGGGCGGAAATTCCGCTCACGAACTGACCATGCTCTACCGCATTTTAACAGTGGTAGAGCCACGCGGCAGCTTTTGCTGTCGCACGGATGGGCCGGCTCAAACCGGGGTGGTACCACGACCTCACAGAAAACCAGCGTGAAGTAGAGGTTTACCTCTGCGTTTCGCTTGGTGAGTGCAGGTGGCCGGAGGCCCTTTTTACTGGAAATGAGGCATTCCATCTTAGTCCTCACGGGTGACAACGCATCTACATTTTGATTTGTAATAGAGGATAGATGTAGATGTCTATGGGCCGCAGCAACCACTTACCATCAGGTGCACTGTGTGCTCTTTTGTCACCCTTATCCTATAAAAAAAATGCTGCACTGAAATGGCTATTGCAGTTCAAAAAACCGGAAGGACAAGTTGCAAGATGAATTGAACTACTGCAGGAATACGACTTTGTGATCGAACATCGCAGCGGGAAATCTCATGGTAATGCAGATGCATTGTCAAGTAGACCTTGCCTTGAAGATTGCAAGCATTGTACTAGGCAAGAGGGTGAGGAAGTGATATCTGTGAGGATGCTTAGGACAGACCAGCTCAGCAATGAGTGGAAGGACAGCCTACAACATGCACAGCAGGAAGATTCGGACATTAAGCCGATTCTGGAATGGATGAAGGCCAGTGCTCCTAAGCCCAAGTGGAGCGACGTCTCAGCAATGAGTTCGACCACGAAAAGCTATTGGGCCCAATGGGACAGCTGCTTCAGGATGGAGTCCTGTGCCGTAAATGGGAAAATGGTCGGGGAGACAGATGTAATTTGCAAATGGTTGTCCCTAAGGCTAAAGTACCGGATGTTCTACAGCTGTACCATAATTGTTGTTCAGGAGGCAACCTGGGAGTTAAACAAACTATACTGAAGATCCGAGAACGATTTTACTAGGTCCACTGACGTGAAGATGTCGAGGACTGGTGCCGCAAATGTACATGTTGTGCGGCTGTAAAGGGACCTCAAACTCGTAGTAGAGGCGCACTGAAATTGTACAATGTTGGTGCACCATGGGAGAGGATAGCCACTGACGTTGCGGGGCCGTTTCCGGAAAGTGAAAGTGGTAACAAGTATTTCATGGTTGTGATGGATTACTTCACTAAGTGGCCAGAAGTCTTCGCCATTCCAAATCAAGAAGCTTCAACAGTTGCAGATAAACTAGTTCATGAAGTCTTCTGTCGTTTTGGAGTACCCTTAGAGATTCACAGCCATCAAGGAAGGAATTTTGAGTCTCAAATATTCCAGGAAACTTGCAGAGTTAGGGGTACTCATAAAACACGAACAACTTCTTACCACCCACAATCTGATGGAATGGTAGAACGATTTAATCAGACATTGGAAAGGTACCTGGCAAAAGTTGTGGAAAAACAGCAACGAGACTGGGACAGGCACATACAACCGTTTTTGTTGTCATATCGAAGCGCTGTTCACGAAAGTACATCAGTGACGCCAGCTTTCGCAAACTTTGGGAGAGAATTACGGCTGCCTGCAGACCTAATCACCGGAACGCCATCTGATGCTCCACGCAGTATAACCGATTATGCAAATGACTTGCGGAACAAAATGAATGACATTTATGAGCACGTCAGACAGTCGGGCCAGCAAACGTCTGAGAAGATGAAAACACGGTATGATCGCAAAATGAACAACAAAGGGTTTGACGAAGGTTTACTAGTGTGGTTACACAATCCAGCTCGCAGCAAAGGGAAATCTCCTAAGCTTCAAGCTAAATGGGACGGACCGTACCGGATTGTGACAAGGATCAATGACGTAACCTACCGGATACAGAAAGGTGCCAGAGGTACTCCTAAGATCGTCCATGTGGATCGACTGGCGCGTTATTATGGGGCCAATAATGCTCGGGACGAGCATGTCTTAGGAGGGGGCAGTGTTACGCGCCACTATTAATGTCTTGTACATGGCAACACTAGTTACACTAGCTCCCTCTAGTGTCAAGTAAAAGAAAGTGTTGCGCGCCTTGTACATGGCAACACTAGTTACACTAGCGCCCTCTAGTGTCGAGTATCAGAACTAGGAGAGTCGAGATCCTTCCAGAAATGTCGGGACCGATATGTACTCGAACATTCTAGATGTCGCTACAGTAGAAGGTTCTGGAAACTATCTGAGGCCCTATATAAGGACGGTATAGACCACGACCGGGGTAGTATTGAATTGGCGATACAAGAGAATACTTCGAAGCGAAATATCGGCGAACTGGGTTTTATTATTATTGTGATTTTAAGTTGTAATTAGTGTTGTGTAATTAAATAGTCAATTTTGGTAATTCAATCGACAGTTTGTAATTGTCTCGAACCCCAAGCTCGTAAAAATATATAATTTACAAGTTTTCAATTTTTTTAATCGTTTGAAGATATCTAGTAATTGTGAAACTAAAACTATGTGGTAAATTTAATTTTTCTTTAATAAGTGGGCATTCTATCTCATTAAGACTGCTAACAATTTGGTCCCCAATTAATTTCACGGCATCTTAAGCAATGTTGATGTAAAAACTAAAAGGTTCGCAGTCGTTTTGTTTTCGCATTTCACGCCATGCCAAGGTTAATTACTCTATAATGCTGATTTTAATTTTTCGAAGTTCTTTTCATTTTCACAGCGCCATTTAAGTCCGACATTTAATTAAGCCACGTTGTTCTTTGAGCTAATTAAAAAATACTTATTTTATATAATTTAAAGAGTGAAAAATTATTTTAAACGCATGTCTGTTTTTTTTATTTTTACTAGCACGTCTAAAAATTGTTTTTTTTTTGTCAGTTATAGGACTTTTAACAATATTGTGCCATAAATATCATATCTTCGTTAAAATTTTAATTTATTCTCAACAGCCTTAGTACGGGTGTTAAAAGTTGAGGGATCTGATACCCTCACATCGGCAATGCTCGTGTCTGGCATCACTTATCTGGTGAAGTTGCTTTCGGCATTTCAGAGATTGTCTCAGATTGGGGGCTACTAAATCTAGTCCAGTTCAATCTCTAGAAGGCACAAGTTTGTGCGTTTATCACTAAAAAGAACCCCTTTGTTGTATATCCACAATTTAAGAGCATTGCCCTTGTTGTCTCGTATGTACATATCGAATGACGTGCAGTTTTGTGGTCAGTAACACATGAATTCTAATTTGGCCTCTAAAAAGTTTGGCGTTCTCGGTAGGGCGGGACAGTATGCCCTTGCAGTAGTAGCGGGGCCTTATGTCGTCCCCGACCACCCTCGCTGGTTTGGGGATGAATTGGGCTTCGTTGCCATCTACTGTGGGGGCGGTGACGGTGCCCCACCCTGCGCTCTTTTGAGAAATGGGCAGGACTTTGTTGCAGTGCAATGGGGCTCCCTGGTCATAATCGGCTGCTACGTCGTTCCCAACAAGTCCCTTGCTAACTACGAGGCGTACCTGGATGAGGTGGCGAACTGCGTTCGCAGGTGCCAACTCCGTCCGTTGATCGTCCTGGGAGATTTTAACGCCCATTCTAGGGCCTGGGATAGCACCAGAGACGATCTGAAGGGAGAGACCGTAATGAAGTGGGCGACTGGACTGGACCTCCGAAAAAAAAAACCTCCGACTAGCGAATGAGAGGTCGAGACGACGGGGGAGTCCATTGTGGATCTAACGTGAGCAACTCCTCCTGCAATGCAAATACTGTGTGGCGAGTGGCGGAGGAGGCAGTCACATTGTCCGACCATCGACACATCGTTTTCGATGTCACACTTCGCCAGCCTGCCAGTATTTCCAGTAGCCGGGAAGGCAGCCCACCGCGGCGTTGGTCTTGCAAGAGGCAAGACTAAAACAAGTTTGAAGCCGCCGCCATCGTCGCGGCATGGCAAATCATCAGGTGCCCCCCTACCTGGAAGGTGTTTTTGGGGACTACTTGCATGTACCTGTACATTCTGTACATGGGGCAAAATGGTATAAAGATCCGAAGGGAGATCAAACGTTGGGTTCCACAGGGCTCGGTGCTGTGACTGCTACTGTGGAACCTCACCTATGATGCTGTTCTGCGAGTTGAACCTCCCGCTGGTGTAGATATCATTTGCTTTGCCGACGACACGTTGGTGGTTGGGCGGGGTCACCTTCAAGAGGGTCAAAGAGCTCGCCCAGCTTGGTGCGGAAGTCGTCGTCGCAAAAATCCACAAGTCGGAATTAGAAATAGCGCCTCAAAAGACCGAGGCGCTATGGTTCCATAAATTACGACGCGGCAGGGAACTACCCGACTCGTGCGTCCACGTAGGGGGGTCTGAGGTCCGAGTGGGACGGTACATGAAGTACCTAGGACTCCACCTGGACAGTCGATGGGGCTTCGAAGAACACTTCGAGCGCCTTGTCCTCCGAATTGAAAGGGTAGCGGGTGCTATGCATAGACTGCTACCCAACCTTGGGGGACCAAGGCAAGAAGTTTTTACGTGGTAGAGCCATACTGCAGCTATATTAGTAGTATAGTTGTAGCACGAATGGGTCGGCTTGACCGGCGAAGGACCACACTCTCACAGAATACCAACGTAAAATAGCAGTTTAACAGTGCTGTGTGTCGTATGGTGAGTGTAGAGTTCCGGAGACCCTTTTTACTGGAAAAGAGGCATTCCATTTCAGTCCATCGCATCTCGCATCTGCATTTTGATTCGCAGAGGAGGATAAATGTAGATGTCTATAGGCCACAGCAACCACTTACCATCAGGTGGACTGTGTGCTCGTTTGTCACCCGATCCTATAAAAAAAGTGCGTCACCTCTATGCAGGAGTGATACGGTCCCTAGTCTTGTACGGGGCGCATGCTTGGGCGAAAAGGCTGGCCATCCAAGGCTGTAGAGCTAAAATCTACAGGGTGCAGCGGAGGATGGCCATACGGATCGTGTGAGGATACCGCACGATATCCTTTGAGGCGGCGACACTCCTGGCTCGCTTTCCACCTCTGGAAATACTGGCGGACATGGATGCCAGGGTGTACGACCGGACGCGTATCCTCCGCCAGAGCGTCGGGAGTGAGCCAGATGAGGTGTTCGAAGGAGTCAAGTGGCAGGAACGACTTAACGCATTCGTAACGTGGCGCGCTCGCCTCTCTGAAGAGCGTTATGCGTGTAAACGCGTTGTTGGAGTGATACTGCCGCACTTTGAAGCCTGGATGCATCGAAGAACAGGAAGACTCACCTACAGACTTACACAGATAATGACCGGGCACGGGTGCTTCGGTGATTATTTGTGTAAGATTGGACGTGAAGCGACGGCGAACTGTTTCCACTGCGGTGGGCAGGATGTAGTGTTATACTACTTACATATCATTTTACATTATTTTTCCATTCTGTTTTTGATTTTCTGCATTCACATTTTGCATCACTTTTCACGCTATCAGTTATACTACTAACATATTATTGCAATATCTTGGGATTTGAATGAAAGATGTCTTTCTCGTAACGGCTTTAATGGCGGACTGGGCGGTGATGTTACAATAATTAACAAATACCTTACACCTCCAGCTTTAAATATCTACATAATTACATAGAAATGAACTTAATAACTAATTTTAACTTATAATTTAACTAAGTATATCATTAATCTAACATTGGAATTTAATTACGGGTTTTCGGATTCGCCTGGAACGGGTCACTGGCCGCGACGGTGGCGGTGGTTGTGGAGCAGTGGCGGGGCCTGGTACAGTCTCGCTGGGACATTGCGTATCTGCCACGTGCTCGGTATCCACGTCATCCTTACCAGCAGAAACCGCCACCTCCGTTTGCAACTCTGAAGACGCATCTGCAAACTCATCCTCATCCTTTTCATCGACCTCATTAGTGATATCTGGACAGGTAACATCGGATAAGCGCGACCTACGTCTTATTTGATCAATATGTCTTTTAATAAGTCGACCGTCACCATTGTCGAGAACGTATCTTCCAGAACCTTCTTTCTGGGCTACTGTGCCTTTGACCCATTTATCCCGGGTGCCGTAGTCCCTACTCCAGACGGTGTCTCCCAAAGAGAAATTACGCGGAACACCACCCGCATATTCGACTTGACGCTGCTGAGCATCGAGCACACGCGCTTGCACCACGTACCCACCGCGAAGTAAATCCAACCGTGAACGCAAGAAACGTCGCTGCAGCAGCATCGCTGAGCTATCACCCGTGGTGCTTTGCTTACTATTGCGATAGCTTAGTAAAAAGGCTTGTAGGGCAGTATCAATATCTACGTCATCCCTATAAGCCTTTTTAATTGCCCTCTTACACAGCTTAACAGCATTTTCTGCTGCCCCATTAGATGCAGGGTGGTACGCCGGTGAAAACCTTTGCTGAATGCCATTATTATTCAAAAAACTTTTAAATTCAATACTTGTGAAAGGCGGTCCCTGGTCAGACACTAGTTCTAAGGGCAAACCGAATCGTGCAAATACTGACCTCAGCACCTTAATAATGGAAGTCGCATTCGTTCGCGCTACTTCAATAATTTCAAGCCATTTCGAGCTCGAATCTATTAAAACTAAATAAGTTTTACCTTTATACGGTCCTAGGAAGTCTATGTGAACTCTAGACCAGGGAGGCAAGTAGGGCCAGGGGTTAGGAGGCGCGCGCGGCGGGGCGTCCGCCTCAGAGGCGCAGGTCTCGCAGCTTCGGCAGAGCGCTTCCACATCCGCATCGATGTTCGGCCACGACACATAACTCCGTGCCAGCCCCTTAGTTTTCACAATACCCATGTGGCTGCTGTGTAGTTGTTTTAAAATAATTGGACGTAAATATGAAGGTATTACCATTCTATACCCCCACATAATAGATCCGTTATCTAAATATAGTTCATTGCGCCTAACAAAATAAGGTTTAACCTCTTCGCCAGGGCAAACTGTCGGCCAACCCGATTTGATATAGGCGAAAATTCTACTAAGAATAATATCCTTTGAAGTCGCCTTCGTAACATCCCCATTAGTAACCGGTAAAAAATTTTCAACGAAGTTAATATAAGTAATTTCTCTATTTATCGTTTTTTTATTACTAGAAGAAATTGGTAATCTTGATAAACCGTCGGCGCAATTTTTATTAGACGTTACGTATTCGATATTGTAGTCGTAACCAGATAAAAATACGGCCCAACATTGGATACGTGAAGCGGCCATAACCGGTATTCCCGTTTTTTTACCAAATATGTGTGTTAACGGTTTATGGTCCGTACGCAATATGAATTTTCGCCCATAAAGATACTGATGATATTTTCTTACACCGAACACAATAGCGAGCGCCTCCCGATCGATCTGCGAGTAGGCTCGCTCTGCAGCCGTGAGCGAGCGCGACGCATACGCCAACGGCCGCTCGCGTTCTGGCGTCAGGTGCGAGATGACTGCACCTACACCCACGCTACTCGCATCACACGTCAGCACAATAGGCAAATCGTTAGAGTAATGCATTAGAATTTTACTAGAACTCAATAGTTCTTTTACCTTTTTAAAGGCTCTTTGACAATCGTCACACCAATCAAATTTTATTCCCGTACGCAATAAATTATATAAGGGTGCGAGAATAGTGGTGATATTTTTTACGAATTTTGCATAATACATTATCATTCCTATATAGGCCCTTAACTCAGACACGTTCGTAGGAACGGGAGTGTCTACTATTCCCTTAATCTTATCCGGACAAGTGTGAATACCATTATTACTAATTACATAACCTAAGTAATTGACTGATTCAGCAAAAAATACACACTTTTCCTTTTTAACTCGAAGTCCGTACGACTGCAAATGGTCAAATACTTTATGTAAATTACTAATATGCTCCTCTGTGTTGCGCCCTGTAATAATTATATCGTCCAAAAATACGCCTACATACGGTAGATTAAATAATTGTTCTAAATGTTTTTGAAAAATGCCAGGGCTTGATGATAAGCCGTATACTAAGCGGTTATACCTAAACAAACCTTTATGTGTGTTGATCACCGTATATTTGGCAGATTCGTCAAGTACAAATTGTGCGTAAGCTTGTGAAAGGTCAATTTTACTGAACCTCTGCCCCCCTTGTAAACGTACCAGTAAGTCTTCTACTCTAGGCAAAGGATAACGGTCGACTTCTATAACTTTATTTAAAGTTAACTTATAATCGGCGCAAATCCTAATGTTACCGTCTTTTTTCACTACGGGCACAATGGGAGTCGCCCAGTCGGAGCGGTCGACGGGTGTGAGAATACCGTCCGCCACCAGCTGCTCGAGTGCGCGCTCCACTGGTGCACGCAACCCATAAGCCAGCGGACGCGCTCGCATGAACACGGGCTGCGCTCCCTCCCGCACACGGATGCTCACCGGCGGCCCAGTGAACCGTCCCAGGCCGTCCGCGAACACCTTACAATATCTGGAACTGAAATCGTTTAAGTTAAAAACATCATTCGATAAACAGTTTAAGCTTCCCAATGGGGGTAACTGTATATTGAGTTCTGCCAACCATTGTCTGCCTAACAATATACTTTTACCATTTTTAATAACATATTAATCGAGATGCTTTTCTTTATCTTTGTACTTTACTAAAGGCCTTATCACACCTACAGGTTTCACTTGTTCACCCGTATAGTACCTTAGCAACAAAGGACACATATTCAGTTTTAGGTTACTGAATTGTTGTTTATATAACTCGTAGCTAATACATGAAACGGCACTGCCTGTATCACATTCCATTTGAACATCCCTACCGTTTACTGTTAATGATATAAACAATGGTTTGTAATGACTAACGCTTAATTGATTAATGCAAACCATTACCTCGTCACTTCCTTCACTGTTTAATAAACTGTCAGTCTCACTCTGCACCACGTTGACGCTGTGTTGTCCTGCTCGATAAGGACACATCCTTTGTAAATGCCCTTGTTTATTGCACACTCGACACACGTAGCGAGCAAACTTGCAGGTCACTACATCGTGTGCATTACCGCACGCACGACACTCGCGCTGGTGTCGTCGTCGATCATCCAGCACCGATAATGATACCCTCGGCCCGGTGGGCGTTGCTGCTGCTATCCTGAATGCTCCGCCACGCATCCTGACCTCGCCCTTACTGCCCGCGCGCCGCTCGCCGTCACAACCGATCGCGCGCCCGGTCCGTCTTGTACTGACAATCGCGTAGCAGTTTGTGGATGCGCTCGAGTCTCCAGATATTTTCGGATGCACATCGACACTGGCTGCATCCTTCTCCGCCGCCTCCATACTCACGGCTAATTGATAAGCCTTGCCAAAGTCTTGTTTGCTTTCGGCAAATAATCTCTGCCGAATTGTTTCACTACTGATACCGCATACCAACTGATCGCGCAAACTTTCTTGCAATCAGCTACCAAACTCGCAAGTTTTCGACATCTCCTTTAGGTCCGTTACATATTCTGATATACTTTCACCGTCCCTTTGTTTTCTTTGTCGGAATTTAAATCTTTCAGCCAGCTCGCTGGGTTTTGGTTGAAGGTAATTTTCCAAAATTTTTGTTAGCTCTAAAAACGTTTTTGATGTGGGGTTTTCCGGGGTACACAAACTCACGAGTAGTTCATAGCTCTCCGCCCCCATAACCGTGATTAATGTAGGTACATGTAGCTCACTTGGTATT
Source organism: Parnassius glacialis (assembly GCA_033319125.1). Taxonomy (NCBI): domain Eukaryota; kingdom Metazoa; phylum Arthropoda; class Insecta; order Lepidoptera; family Papilionidae; genus Parnassius; species Parnassius glacialis. The sequence continues at coordinate 34,437,835 of JAVANC010000012.1, read as the reverse complement.
TTGTTCACAACAAAGAATTGTTCCAGCCTTTCCACATATAGTGTCTGTGGCCACTTTAAATTCCGATATTTTACCAATCGACATGGTTTAGGCCGGTTAGCTTATACACACGCGAACTTTTACGATATATATATTTTTTTCTCGTCGCCAATGCAATATCCTGGGATTTGAATGAAAGATGTCTTTCTCGTAACGGCTTTAATGGCGAACTGGGCGGTGACGTTACAATAATTAACAAATACCTTACAATTATTTTACACTATTTTTCCATTCTGTTTTGATTTTCTGCATTTATATTTTGCATCACCTTTATTTCCATAGGATCCTGTAACGTTTTTACACAATAACAAATCATTTTCACTTCGTATTTTCACACTATCAGCACCTTTTAAAATCGCTGTCGATGGAGTCTTACCTTTTTCGGTCTTTTATTGAGTTCTCCGTAACTCTGCAATTTCAGGCTTCGTGCGCGCTGCCGCGCATTAGTTTTTCCTATATGAATAATATCTCATTTCTTACTTAAATATAATGGTTTTTCAATTATAAGCCTGAAATCAAAAATTGTTAGATTTGACAACCATTAGTTATATGGTTGTTATGGTAACTTTTATTCAAATTCGTCACTGGTCTGATGTTCTTAGTTTAATATTTCCTCATAAATACTCTATGGCTCTAGGTCATTTACAATAAATTTCCTTTTAATTTAAATAATTTCTCGTTCTCTCTAAAAAGGTATAAAAGCCGAACAATTGGAGAATACAAAAAAAGTCTCGCTTCAGTTCTCAAAGGAGAAACATCTACTAAAGGCCTTATCCCGGGGCAATGCGGCCTCCATCTACACGTGAAGTTGTCGTCGAAGTCTACTTCAAGCGCGGGGCCACACTACTCCGGGCGCTACGATTGCTTGCTCCAGGCGCTGAGTGCACCTACTGCCGCGCTACCTTCGGGCGCTACGACTGCTTGCTCCAGGCGCCGAGTGCACCTACTGCCTGCGCTACCTTTGGGCGCTGCGACTGCTTGCTCCAAGTGCTGAGCGCACCTACCCCAGGCGCTACGTGCGCCGGCTCCGAACGCTGCGTGTGCCCAGTCCAGGCGCTGCGTGCCGTCGCCGCTAAGAAACCTCAAGCTCCGCGTGTGCCTACTTCTACAAAAGCAGCGTTTCACTTCAACCTTTAGGCTCCACTATAATACTATATTCTCCTATTCTCCTACCTTTATTTTTTTTAAATCTAATTTTAATCTCATTTCATCCATCATCATCATATTTCATTTTTTTATAAAATTGTAAATACCTTTCTAAAACTTTAAATATATTATTTTATTGGTCTACTTTTGTTGTTTTGTTGTTCTTAGGTTAGGTTCTTTTTTTTTTAATTGTTGCTTCACGACAAGGAACAGAACTTCGCATCCCATTCGCTGGCAACATGCCCAGCGTGGGAACGAGAGCGGAAGGTTCTGGTAAGCCGGGTCGGTCAGAACCTCTCCCTGCCAGCAGTCGTGTCGGCGATGCTGAGCAGGGATTCCGCGTGTAGGGCCGTAGCCGCCTTCTGTGAATCCGCTAAGCAACCGCTAAGCAGCCTCCAGAAGGAGGCTGCTTAGCGGTGTCGGGAAAGGACAGATCCCGCTCGGAGACGACCCCGCCAAGGCGTTCGTCACGGCCCTCCCCTTTATGATGATGTTCCCCTACCAGAAGGCCTCGGGGGTTACGGGCGCTAAGGACGGGGGCCCCGAGTGTCTAGTGATGTAACACCTGAGGAGGACGGTGACTCGAAAGTGGTCTCGAGCACCGTGATAGCATAGCGAGGGTGCTGGTGGTAGTAAGGTCTGCCCCCTGGACGTGCTTTAATAGAGCAAAACGTGAGAGGGGTTGCGTTCCAAACAGAGATCCCGGGATCCCTCATATACGCTGATGGAGACCACGGTGAGGTTTTGGTCGGTAGGCGTCCGACATAACCTTTCAGTTGCCCCCGCAACAGAAGGTATCCATTAGGATTTCCCCACGATAAAAAAGGGCAGAACAGTATTTCATGCCGGTACACCGTTTGCAACCTTACAAGGCGCAGGTTCGGTCTCACATTGAATACAGTTCTCATTTCTGCGTAGGAGGCTCTCTAGTGCCAGCTCCTTCCACTTGACCGCATCCAGCATAGAGCGGCTTGAATCTAATGATGAAATGAATTAAAGAGATATATTACATCTCTTTGCATTTTCTATCGCGTTTACCACGGGAAGTTCTCGGAGGAATTGTTCGGATTAATTTCAGCTGCCAAATTTCACAAATGTGATCACATATCTTAAAAAAACTCACGGTACCATCCACATGATTCGGGTGGTTGGCGGTCCACTACTGTGAGATTAACTAGGATTAATTTTCTCGCATATCTTCTTCGTGGAATCGTTTACCACCGGTGATTTTTTCGGACCGATACGACTTAGGGATCTTCAAAAAACGAGCTTATTCCTTTTTTTTATAGGATAAGGGTGACAAACGAGCACACAGTCCACCTGATTGTAAGTGGTTGCTGCAGCCCATAGACATCTACATCTATCCTCTATTACAATTCAAAATGTAGATGCGTTGTCACCTGTGAGGACTAAGATGGAATGCCTCATTTCCAGTAAAAAGGGCCTATACAGTATGTAACAAAAACTCTGTGGTTTCCATTAAATGCGTTATCAGAATCAGTATTAAACGTATAGAAATAACTTTATTTCATAAAACTCGACATTTATTTTTATGATACAAATAAAATTTTAACTAAATAATATTTGAAAATTTTATGTGGTTGTTGGTTGGTGTGTGTGATTGATTGCCTGGAATTATCAAGCAATTAAAGTGAAGCAGCAAGCAGCAACGGCCGGCGGCGGCGTACATCAAAGACGGGGCGCGCGCGCGTCCGAGTCATACCTACACTAACTGCACTAAAGTCGTGTCCTCAGCACATCATTCAGCTGTTATCACTTTAGTGCTCGATTATCACAACATTTAAAATTGTATTTCGACCGACAATGGTAATTATACACAAAAGATAATTCATCACTATGTCTACTTGACGACAACGAAGATGTTGTTGAAAATGTCCGCCTTGTACCTCTATGCATTTGCAAAACCGGCGTATAATGTCTGAACGCACGCGTTGCATAATAGATATTTCGGACTTTATTTTTTCAAAGGATGTGACTATTCGTGTACGCATTTCCGCCTCGGTATTGCATTTTTTTTGGAATACGGACTGCTTAATCATAACCCAGAGGTCAAAATCTAAAGTGAGATCAGATGATCGCGCCGACCAGTTGACCGGTCTGCCACGGCTAATCCCTCTTGTACCGTATTCAGTATCTAAAAAAAATTCTTACACAACGGGAAAAATGCGGTGAAGCGCCGTCGTGTTGAAACCACATGCGACGAACGAGGTCTAGATTTATTTCGTCAAGTTCATTGCTTAGTGCTTCTCGCAAAAATCGTCTGTAGTTTTCACTGCTCATTGTGTGGTCAAGAAAATATGGACCATAAATATTGTCACCCGCCAAAACATTGATTTTCCATCAGTGTTGAAAGTGACTTAGTTTATAAGAATACGGATTAGTCGTTGACCATACGTGTTCATTATGAGCATTAAATACACTGTTCTAATAAAAGAGCATTCATAAGTGAAAAGTACGCGGTTCAAAAATTTAGGATCTCCTTCAACCTTATCGAGCAACCATCTACAGTAATCCATTCTCGGCTCTTAGTCATTGGGAAGAAGACACTGAACTCGACGATAATAATACGGGTGCTGGTCATCATCTTTGAGGGCTCTCCAAACACGCATATAACTCACACCTAGTTAATGTGCCACCGAGCGCGTGCTCCGCATCGGATCTTCCCCAAACATGACAAGAATTTGCTCCTCGATGTCGTCGTCGTACATTTTCTGTCTTCCTGAATCTGTAGGTTGTTGATCACGGCCATGCACACTGCCAGTTTTGTACATACTAAAGTCGTTGGAACGTCATCGCCGACAGCAATTGTATATTTCGTGGAGAAAAGTTTTCTTGCTTGTACATAATTACAATCACGCGCCGAAAAAAATTTACGCAACAGACCAGATCTCACGATTGTCAGCACAGATAAAGGTAACGCTGCGGTTATAATGAATACATTGGGTTACAATTTTAAAATAGAACAATTTTTAGGATGAAAGTACGTACTTAGGGGTCAAACAGACCCTACAACTATTACGCTTAAAACAACTAGCAATCTATTTAAAAAAATACAAAATTGAATCTAGACGTTAAATCGATAATACCTGCGTGTTCCAAACCACCGAAATTGTATGGGTTAACTTAAACAAACCAAACGCTCTATTACGTCCAATAGTGAGTTAGATCGATTCGCCAACTTGCAGATTGGCTCAACACTTAGCAAAAATACTGTCACCACTCAGAGGACACACAAGAGCATACACTAAGTATTCATTCCATTTTGTCAGTGAGATAAAAGACCCATGTCTTACTGACAATGAAACCATGGTCAGGTTTGGTGTTCAGTCTATTTATCTATCTATCTTACTGCTCCTATAAATCCAAGATTCTACAAGCGCTACGTAGACGATACTTTCACAATCTTACCATCTGACTAAGTAACTGCATTTTTAGACCACCTTAATTCCATAAATTCTAAAATTCAATTCACTATAGAGTTAGAGGCAAATAATTCATTAGCTTTTCTAGATGTTTTAGTTATCCGAAATCCTGATAACACTATTGGTCCTGTGTATAGGAAAAAGACCCGTACCAACCGATATTTAAATGGTGAATCGCACCATCATCCATCATAGTTAGCTACCTTGGGAAAATCTTTGTTTCAGAGAGCATGAGGGATCTGTGACAGAAAACATCTGGCCGCCGAGCTTCAGCACGTCGAGCAAGTATTGCAAGACAACAAGCTTTGGGTCCCGCGCCTACGTCACAGTAACCGAGTGAAGCCGGCCACAGTCGAGCGTGTGCCTGCTGTACTACCCTATGTCAGAGGAGTCACAAGCAAGGTTGGCTACATCTTGAAGCGAGCTTCCATTAAATCATACTTCAAGCCGCCGAAGAAGATTAGTCAATTTTTACCATTCGTCAAGTGTCATATCCCTCTATAAGATGCAGGAGTGTACAAGCTGGATTGTGAATGTGGTCTCTCTTACATAGACAAACAAAAAGATCTATTAAAACCCGCGTGAAAGAACATATAGCTGACTGGAAGTACCGACATTCCGGGAAGTCTGCAGTGTGTGAACATGTTCTATATCGTCCCCGCAATTACATTAGATTTGATAGACCACAAATCCTCGCAAAAGCACACCGATTCTTACCAAGGATGATTCGCGAGGCTATTGAAATTAGAAAGAACATCCTAACTTCAATAGGGAAGATGGATGGGTACTGTCATCTGCTTGGGATCCTATAATTAAATCCAAACCCTAGCATACCACTGCAAGACTTCAAGGTACTGTAAGCTCATTCTGAATAGATCGGACCAAAAATTAATATTCAAAAACTGAAGGTAGCCGGGCTAACTATGACATCAGGACGTCAAACTCCTCAGTCTCCTCCCCCCCCCCCCCCCCGCCCCCGTGACCACGGGTGCTGAAAAGCACCTGAAACGTCGGGAATTAAAAGGTTAAAGTAAACGCGATAAAATCCGTAAAAATTAGTTTCATTTAATGTGTAGTCTTCGCGTAAATATAAGATATCTGCGCTATATATATATATATATATATATATATGTGCTATAAATTAAAACCTCCTAAAGCTAAGCGAAGGATCCTTCTTCGGCGCAATTTTAGTAGAATGGATCTGGATAAGTTACGAGAAGATACTGCTAAGGTTGACTGGTCAGTAGTTGCGAATGCTAGTTCGGTTGATGAGCAAACATCTATTTTTAACAGCATACTTACACAACTGTATGACATCCACGCTCCAATTCGTCCAGTCCGAATGAAGCATCTTCCGGCCCCCTGGCTCACTGCCGACATAAAAATACTTCAAGAAAAAAAGAACACAGCGAAAACTAAATATCGTATGAATCCTAATGATTCCAACCGAGAGAAATATAACAGGGCACGAAATCGCTGCAATATGGTGTGTAGAGATAGTCAACGACGCCATATCTATAAATCTGTTGTTGAGGAAGATAACTCAACTAAAGTTTGGAATTTTCTCAAATCTTTAGGGGTTGGAAAAGCAAAGCGTAATGTAGAATCTCTAAATTTGAATTTAAATAAGCTTAATGCTCATTTCCGCGCCACTATAGACAGTGCTACGAAGAAAAATACACTTGCTCAACTTTTTGCTATATCAACTCCCAATTTTTCCTCTTTTGTCTTTAGCCAAGTTACTGTCAGTGATGTTAAGAAGAATATATTAGCCATTACTTCCGACGCAGTTGGTTCTGACAGCATTAGTCGTAAGATGATTATCCCATTACTCGATCTTTTAGCTCCTATCCTTACACTTATTTTAAATCGTTCCCTTGACACCAGTGTTTTTCCTTCATCCTGGAAAGACGGCCTAGTAACTCCACTCCCTAAAAAATCTAATCCGCCATATAAGGATTACCGTCCTATATCCATCCTTTCCTTTCTCTCTAAAGTACTCGAGCGCCTAATATACCAACAGCTGAGCAATTTCCTGTCCAATCATAACCTTTTGAATTCATTCCAATCTGGTTTCCGTCCCGGTCATAGTACGACTACGGCTTTGGTTAGAATCACTGATGATATTCGCCTAGGCATGGATAATCAGCAGGTTACAGTATTGACATTGCTTGACTTTAGTAATGCCTTCAATACTGTAGACTTTGATGTTTTACTCGCTGTCCTAAGTTCTCTTAACATATCTCCTGAAGTAATTGGTTGGTTTCATAGTTACTTGCAAGGGCGCCGGCAACGTGTACAAATTCAAGACACGTTTTCTGATTGGTCTGCTGTCAAAGCTGGCGTCCCACAAGGTGGCGTGTTGTCTCCTCTATTGTTCTCTATTTTCATCAATTCGATCTGTTCCCACATTACTTCTCTTTACCACCTATATGCAGACGATTTACAAATCTACTCTCAATGTAAGATTGCGGATCTCCCCAATACAATTAGGATAATTAATGAAGATCTTATTAGTATTTCTCATTGGTGTAATTCATTTGGGCTTAAAATTAATCCATTGAAGACTCAAGCCATTATTATTGGAAGTTCAAAATTAATCTCTCGGTTAACTTTGTCGCTGCTCCCGCCAGTCATATTCGAAGGGACACTTATCCCATACAGTGACAAAGTTAAGAATTTAGGTATTATGTTCGATCAGACTTTGTCTTGGGGACCGCAAGTGAGTGAAGTAAGTCGAAGAATGTTTGCCGCAGTTGGTTCACTTCGAAGATTACGCAATGTTCTCCCCATTCCTACTAAAGTTGCGCTGGCTCAGTCTCTTCTTTTACCGATCCTTGACTACGCGGACACTTGTTATCTTGACCTAACAGTCGAGCAACTTAATAAACTTGAGCGGCTTCAAAATTATTGCATAAGGTTTATATTTGGGTTACGAAAGTATGACCACATATCCGAATTTCGCCATAAGCTCAAGTGGTTACCGATTCGCCTTCGCAGGAATACTCACATTCTTCATCTTCTTTACTGCATTCTGTTCAATCCGACCACTCCTTCTTATTTGAAAGACCGATTTATATATTTAAGTAGTTTACACTCCTTACCTCTACGATCTCAAAATAATCTCCTTCTAAGTACTCCTAGACATTCCTCTTCCTTCTATTCTAATTCTTTTACGGTTACCGCTATACGACTATGGAATTCTCTACCCTTACATATTAAAGAATCTAAATCTCTTCCTATATTTAAAAATAAATTAAAACTTTATTACCTTTCCTCTTAAGTTACTACCTGTCGTCATTCACTTCTTTTTCTTTCTTTTTTTTCCTTTAATCTCGTATGTTCTTCTATTTATCTTTCTATATTATATTCTGTGCACCCCTTCCGCTATCTTTTAAAAATAGTATCCTCTGCCCTAAGGTTGCCTGGAAGAGATCGCTGTTTTAGCGATAAGGCCGCCTGTTGTACCAATGTCCCTTTAACTATATAAATACTGTAATATGTTTCTTGGTGTACAATAAAGTATATTTTACTTTTACTTTTACTTTTATCTTTATGGTTTCTCATATATAGAGCAAACAAAGCGATCTATCAAAACCTGTGTAAAAGAACACATAGCTGACGTGAAACGCCAACGTTCCGTGAAGTCTGCAGTTTTTGATCATATCCTAGACGACCCCCGTCATTACATTATATTTGATAAACCACAAATTCTCGCGAAAGAACATTGATTCCTGCCAAGGATGATAGTAGAGGCTGTTGAAATTAAAAAACATCCTAATTTCAATAGAGACGGAGGCTGAGTAAAACCACCTGCTTGAGATCCTATAATTAATAAAATTACTAACTAATTAATAAAACTAAACCCAAGCATACTACTGCAAGACTTCAAGACACAGTAAGTTCAATCTGCGTAGATTGGACCAAAATTAATAATTAAAAAATCTGATGGTACTCCGGGTTAACTCTGACATCGGGACGTCAATCACCTCATACCCCCGTGACCATGGGGGCTGTAAAGTATCCGAAACGTTAGGAATCAATAAAAAACAAGATAATTAAAAGCGATAGAATCCGTAAAAGTAGTTTTATTCAAAGCTAAGTTTTATATTTGTCTCTTTTTATGATTTATCATCATCACCATCATTACAGCCCTTCACAAGTCCATTTCTAAACATAGGCCACCCCCAAGGAATGCCACAAAACGCAGTCCTGAGCCACCTGCATCCATCGACTTCCTGCATGTTTTACCAGCCTAACACTTCGCCTACCGGTACGAGACTGCCACTCGAGAAACTTTTTTCCCATCCGTTATCAGTTCTTCAAGCTACATGGACGGCTCATTGTTACTTCAGCTTACTAATCCGTTGTGCTATGTCGATCACTCTGGCTCTACTGCGGATATCCTTATTTCCAAGTTTATCTGGCAGAGAAACCCCGAGCATAAACGTTTCAATAGCTCGCTGAGCAACCTTGAGCTTACTTATACTTTCAGCAGTGAAGGAACACGTCTCAGATCCGTAAGACATCACTGGCAATACGCACTGGTATAACAATCTCCTTTTCATGTTTTCATGTTACCTGATGACAAGATGTGTCGTAATTTCCCGAACGCTGCCCAGACAAATTGAATCCGTCGATTGACTTCTCTGTTGAAGTTTGAATTACCTGGTCGAACTTTTTGTCCCAGATAAACATACTCGTCAACAACTTCGACCTTAGTGGTCGCAATCACAACCGTTATAGGTGTAACATGGATTGACATTGATCATGTGTAAAGACACATGATCTTTATTTTGTCCATGTTCATGTTAAGACCCATACGTTGGGAGGCACTATTGAGGTCATTGAGCGTAGTGCTTAGGGCTTCAGCGATTTTGCCATAAGCACTATATCATTTGCCAATCGAAGGTGACTGGTGTACTTGCTATTGATGATATTACCTTATCCTTTTCAGTCCAGTAGCTTGAAAACGTTTTTCAATGCGGTGAAGCCCTAGATGGAGTGACGACTTGGTAAGAAATGCAAGAAGTCGATGGATGCAGGTGGCTCATGATCGTGCTTTGTGGTATTCTTTGGGGGAGGTCTATTGTTTAACAGTGGACTTGTGGAGGGCTGTAATTATGATGTTATGCTTTATAACATGCGCAGTTCATTGAGACCTCGTCAGTGGTCTCTCAACAAATGCTTGCTTACTCGAATTTCTTTTTCAATATTGTTTATTTATTTCCCACAATTTGATTGTATACAGCTTAACCCTTCCAGTATCGCGGGCATGAACTCATGCAGCTATACCGAGCTGCTATTGTGTCTTAATAAATATAGAAAAACACTTAATGGACAAATTTAAACAATTTCTTTCTAATTGTTCAAATTATATTGAAGATTACGTAACTTCTCAAGGTATTAAATTTAAGATTAATACCTTGAGAACTCGTATGCTATTCATTTTGCAATACTGTGGGAGGTGGTCGTACAATATTGAGTCGCAATTTTACTACCGGTCAGTGCAGTCGCTTCGTAATGACGTGACGGCTCTAATGCCGAACCTACAATATTTTCGTAGCGTAAGCATACCTGCAGCGCGAAAATAATCTGAAATGGCGTGTCAACCTAAACCCTCCGAAACCGTCGTAGTTCACGAGTTTCTGGCCTTTGTTCAACAAAAACTGGACGTCATGGACCAGGTGTCTTTGGAGCAGATACTGATGACAAGCTTCACCGAGAACGAGATCATCCAAGTGAAGAAGGTGTTAGCAGATGCAGCCGTGAGCCAAATCCATCTCATCACACGTCACAGGGATGGACGCGGTAAGAAAGACCTGCAAGACATCTTCAGGCTGTTCAATGAGACCGACCCAGATGACATCCCAACTTTCGTCGCGCGTGATCTCAACAAGCTCCCTCCCGTGACGTTCGATCACGTAGGCGTGACCAGGTTGTTGAAAGACATCACCACGTTGAAAGCCGATGTTATCGACATCCGTTCCAAATTTGAAGAATTGGAAAGAGCCGCAACAGAGCTGAGGAACGAAGTCAATATGTTGCGAAACATAAATGCAACATCTGCGAATTCACCTCTGTCGCAGACTGTTAATACGACACGCGGTAATAGTAGTCATATTTCACTGATGATTGCGACTCCGTCATGCGATACCGCCTGTCAGCGGGTTGATGACCGTGAAACTAGGGCGACCTCGATCGTCATTGCATCACCACCCAACCCTTGACTGAACCCATTAGTACCCCTCCGCCGAAGCCAAACTCAAAACAAGGGAAGACGTTTGCGGATGTTGCCCGAAAATCTTTACAACCGGTACCCTCTTGTGGTCGAAAGCGAAAGAACGTGGAAATAAAATCAGTTATAGTGGTGAACCAAGACAAAATTGATAAGGACGGGTTTACTCTTGTTGAGAAGAGACGTCGGTCGAGACCCGTCTGTAACCAGCGTGGGACGGCCAAAACAAACGCGAGTACAACTCTGCGTGCTGTGGAGCCAACTATACAGCTCTACATCTCCCGTTTGGACAAAAGTACGTCAGGAGAAGACGTCCTGCGTTTCGTTGAAGAACGAAACCGATGCCGCATTGAGGATCCGATCTCTTTACATTTGCAGCGTCTGGAGTCTAATAGGTCAACGAATTTCAAATCCTACGTGCTCCAGGTTCCTGCAAAACACAAAGAGACATTCCTCGCTCCCGATTTCTGGCCCTCTGGGGTAGTGTTTCACTGATACAGGGACGCGCCAAAGAAAAAAGTTCCCTAAATAGTGTCAAGTTATGTCTTTATTTTATATATATTTTTAGGTTAAGGTATATATTGCTATGGGCCAATGTTCTTAATATTTAAGTCCTTGATGCCTGAAATAAAGTATTGTATTGTAAGTATTACTTGCGACGTGTAGTGTGGTCAAGGCGCATGGTACCATGGTGTACCATGGTATTGACAGAAGTTGAAGCTCTTTTAAAATCTCGTCCCCTCATTCCACTCTCCCCACATCCACAAGACTTCCTTCCACTCAGTCCAGCACATTTCTTAGTTGGCCGTCCACTGACTGCATCAGTCTGCGCTGACTTGAGCCTGTGCTCAATGATGTCATGAAAATGACACCATTGAGCACAGGCCATACCATAACCTAGACATGGTGCTGTCACCATGGTCTAGGTTAACATGTTACTGCAGCAACCATAGAATAAAACTACTTTTACGGATATAGCCTATCTTTCTGCGTAGATCGGGCCAAAACTAATAATTAAAAAGCTAAATGTACTCCATATTAACTCTAACTTCGGGATGTCAATCACCTGAGTCCCCCTTAACCGTGGGTGCTGGAAAGCACTCATAACTTCGGGAATTAAAAATAGGAACAAAAACACGAAATAAAATCCGTAAAATAGTTTATTTAGTGTGTAGTGTTCATGTTAGTGTAATCATTATTTTTGGACCAGATTGTCCAAGAAATATGTCTCCGAGCTAAAAGAGATTGTAAAATGGCAGAAGGAACAGAAGGAGTCGCAGAAGAACACTCTTGTCTTTATTAAAGATGAAAACCAGCCTCCATTTAAGTGGAGTCTGAGACGCATTGTTGATGTTTTGCAGGAAAAGATGTTTTCTCCAGGGTGACTACATTATATCACATGAGCAATTGCCAATTGCGTAGCTAGCAAGTCACCTGTTGTTATTTGAAATTAATTTTAATTGTTAAAGTTTGTATTATTATACGCACAGATTTCAATATAGACATTGTATATATTGTATATTCATTACACGATAATGAATATACAATATATACAATGTCTATATTGAAATTTTATAAAAGTAATCCAAATCTATAAATTAGGTACATTAAATATAATTACATACGAGTACATACAATTAAAACTTTAAAGACAAGTTCCTCCATCGTAATTGGACGCTCAACTCAAACTACATGCATGCATTTGCTTCATCTTGTTTCTACAATCACTGAATGCTGATTGGCAATCTGTCACAATCGCTCCGTCGAGACGGGGGCTTTATACGCGCTCTTAAGAATTTAATTTAATTTTGCCTTAGACATTATTAATTAAACAAACATTAAATTTTATCTTAAATTCTATATGTGTCAAAGTTTAAAATTTGTCAATATAATATAGTTTAAAGAAATAGTCTATAAGATACGTTAATTAATATGCCTGTTATTAAGACCTTTTGAACAGGAAAAATGTATATATTAATATTTATCTATATTATTTCATCTTTGTATATAGATTACAATCTAGTACCAACTGGCGACTATGGGAAATTTCAGGAAAATCTCATGCTAGCATCTCGTTTACGTCATAAGTAAAATCCCTGGTACTACACTCTACTACTACAACACTGTGTTTCGTTTTACTACAAAATATTTAGGATGGGTCGTCGATAACCTGTATATAATGTTTTTATAATAATTGTTAGGAATATTTAGTAAATCATGTTATTTAAAAATAAGACTAGCTATGACTACAATTCATTTATATAGAAATTTGTGCCCGATCACCTACTAGTCCGCACGAATGTCTTAGTGCAGTGTGTGCAATCTGTAGATGCGTTGTCACCTCTGAGGACTAAGATGGAATGCCTAGTTATGTAATGATTTGTAGTGTTATGGTACTTACATATCATTTTACACTATTTTAAATTTATTTTTCCATTCTGTTTTTGATTTTCTGCATTCATATTTTGCATCACCTTTATTTACACAGGATCCTGTAACGTTTTTACACAATAACAAATCATTTTCACTTTGTATTTTCACGCTATCAGCACTTTTTAAATCGGTGTCGATGGAGTCTTACCTTTTTCGATCTTTTATTTAGTTCTCCGTAACTCTGCAATTTCGGGTTTCGTGCGCGCTGTTGCGCTATTTTTTTTCCTATATCAAAAATATCTCATTTCTTACTTAAATCTTGTCGTTTTTTAATTATAAGCCTGAAACCAAAAATTGTTAGTTTTTGTACATCGTTATTTATTTGGTTGTCATGGCAATTTTTATTCAAATTCGTTACCGGTCTGATGTTTTTATTTCAATATTTCCACATAAATACTCTTTTGCTCTGGGTCATTTACAAAAATTTCCTTTTAATTTAAACAATTTCCCGTTCTCTCTAAAAAGGTATAAAAGCCGAACCATCGGTGAATACAGACAGTCTCGCTTCAGCTTCCAAACTTGAAGCATCTCCTAAAGGCCTTATCCCGGGGCCGCACTGCCCCGGGATCCTGCAAGCCTCTATCTACACCTGAAGTCGTCGACGTATCCTACTCCAAGCACGGGGCCGCACTGCTCCGGGATCCTGCAAGCCTCTATCTTCACCTGAAGTCGTCGGCATAGCCTACTCCAAGCACGGGGCCGCACTGCTCCGGGACCCTGCAAGCCTCTGTCTTCACCCGAAGTCGTCGCCTTACCTACTCCAAGTGCGGGGCCGCACTACTCCGGGATCTTGCAAGCCTTCCTTCATCTGGAGTCGTCGCCTGCACCTCCACCTACTATAGTGCCCGTGCTTTCTTTAGGCGCTGCGACTGTTTACTCCAGGTGCTGAGAGCGCCTACTCCAAGCGTTACGTGTGCCAACTCCAGACGCTGCGTGTGCCTAGACCAGGCGCTGCGTGCCACCACCGCCAAGAAACTCCAAGCTCAGCGTGTGCTTACTCCTACTCCAAGCGCAGCGTGTGCCACTTTGACCTTCAGGCTCCGCTTCAATATTTTTCTATCTTTATTTTCTATCTAATTGTAATTTCACGTCACCCATCACCATCATCATACTTCATTTTTTTATATAAAATTGTAAATATCTTTTTAAAATTTTAAATATATTATTTTCTTGTTCTATTTTTGTTGTTTTGTTGTTCTTAGGTTAGGTTCTTTTTTTTTATTGTCGCTTCACGACAGATTCTTTTCAGAACGAAATTTTTTAAATGGGTTAGGCACTAAGCTCTATTGAATTGACTATTTTTCCTGGTATCACTTTCGACGCAAAGCTTCAATAAGGACCACGTATACTCTTATCTAAACTAGCAATGAGATTGAGCTCTGCAGCTTGTGCTGTAAAAAAGACCTCACTAGTGTCGAGACAGTTATATTACTTTATTTCAGTTATTTCCATAGCATAATGTCTTATGGGATTTACAATTATTTTTTTTGCAAAATGTCCCTCATAAGAGCTGTTTACAACCTTTAATCGAGAGAGTCAGTCAGAGATTTTTTTTAAGAAATAAATATATTTACTTTGGCCTAATAGTAGATGTATATTCACAAAAACTAAAGTACCTAGTTTAAGTAAATAGTGATATACACTCTATAAACACTAGGAACAAACACAAGCTAGTGATACCAGTTTCTCGACTCCACGAGTCTATAATTTATTCTTAGGGCAATGTACCTATATATTTTTACAACAAAGTCCCAGAAAATATACAAGATCTCTCTATTACCAAGTTTAAATATTTTACTAAATAATATATGTAATCGTTATTGAATAAACAATTATTATATTCTATTCTATTCTATCCAAAGTACTGATATATATACCTAAATTATGCAAGCCGTTTACAAATTCACTGCTGAACTCAGGCCACCTCAAAAAATGTCACAAAAAAAATGGCACGGTCCTGAGCCACCTGCATCCGTCGACTTTCTGCATGTCTTACCAGGTCGTCACTCTAACTATTTGGGGCTGACCTACACTTTGCTTACCAGTACGAGGCTGCGACTCTTGTACCTTTTTGCCCATCGTTTGTCGTATCTACGAAATATATGGCCGGCTTATTGCCACAATTTATTTCACAATCACACTCAGCTTAAAGCTGATATTTTTGTTATAAAATAAACGAGCGTAAATAAGTTTATTTTTACAAATTCTAATGATATAGTTAGCTTGGTAGAAAATTCTATATATTACATACCAAAGAAATTGAGAAAGATTTATCAGCGTGTTATACTTATTGTACGTTCTCTAGACCTAAAAGATCCCTATTTTAGACAACGTATGTTCCACTTTATTTGCTTTACATGAAACTCATCGGATAAATTTTATTTTTAGGTGCCGTGACTTTGAATAAAACTAACTTTACGGATTTCATCGCGTTAAATTTAAATTGTTTTTATTTATTTTAATTCCCAAGTTTCGGGTCCTTTACAGCACCTATAGTCACGAGGAGGACTGAGGGGTTTGAAGTCCCGATGTTAAAGTTATCTCGGGATGCCTTCCGTTTCATATTAAGTTCAATTCTATTTTTAATAATGTCCTCCAAATGAAATTTTGATCACAAAGGCTAGCCTCAACGGTGGCTAGCCATATCCGCAGGACAGGATTATAGCGCCCTAGTGTATGCGCAAGTACAGGTGCACTCTCTATTTTCTCACTCTCATTGTCCGATGGGATGGTAGACCAACACAACAGGAAGGAGATCAGGCGCAGGACTAATGAGTTTCCATGCTTTCCGAGGCACGAGGGTGAAAAATCGCCAACTTTCTGATTCTGGGCAAGAAAATTTCTTGGCAGAAAAACACAATAACTGATTTAAAGTGTAGTTTTGATTCAATGTGTAATATTTGGGTGAATGACATTATAAGCTGTGATCATATTTGTTGAGCTCAAGGGCAGCCAGTTCTTTAAAAATAATGTATATTGTTTGGTTTCAGTATCGTTTTCAACATTTACATTTGTAAATAAATTAGGTTCAAAACGTTTCTATCAACAATCACTGAAACAATCACTGAAGCGTTCGCCTGAAAAAGAGCACTAAAATAAAGTCCTCCTTTTTGAATAGAATTTGAAATTAACAACGACTGGCATGTTTTTATAATAGGTTCCTTTAACTTTTCTTTTGCCGCTTTAAGGTTTCGCTTAAAATGTGACGCAGTATTCTTGATTTTATGAATAAAAAAACTAAAAGGTTTCTTCTATACAAATGTAGAAAATTTTGTCCTTGCTTCAATTTGGACTAAACATACAAAAAATTTAAAATCCAGAGGGCACACAGTTCACCTAATACCTAGTAAGCAGACAGCAGATGATGTGACCTATGGACACATACACCTAGATGTCGTAAAGTTCAGTGGCTCCGCTGCAGTTGCATCTTAATACCATCACACTTTTCTTCTTGCTGCCCCACACATTAATCAATGATATTTTTTTTTATAAAATTAAAATGACAAACGAATTTGGAGCCCACCTAATGGTAAGTGGGTACTGCAGCCTAGGGATACCTGAACATGACTTTAAACAAAAAAGGCTACAAATGGTAGGAACACGAACATCCTTGGTAGGATTCGGTGTTCTTTTACAAGGATTTGTGGTCTATCAAATCTAATGTTATGGTGGGGACGATCTAGAACATGTTCACACACTGCAGACTTCCCGGTACACCGTTGCTTCAAGTCAGCTAAATGTTCTTTAACGCGGGTTGTTATAGATCTTCCCCCGCTATATAAGAAATCATAATTGAGATAATCAGGCATAATATTATGATTTGACTTAAGCAAACATTAACAATATTATTTATTCGTATCCTTTGTCATCTAGACTGTATGTCATCTAGTCCGGACATTTAATAATACTTAAACTTAATACTTTTCCCTTATATACTTTTTATTATTACTTAAAAAGTTACTTTACAAGTATGTATCATCAACATCAACATAATATTGTAAAATTATGTTATAATGTTTTTATAAAATCTTTTGCATACCTTAAGCGAAAGCGCAAGGTATGTTCTACTATCGCCTAAAAATTAAGATTCCAACATTTTATCGAATAAAATCGTATCTAGCAATCATATTATACACATAAATGATATAAAAAGCACATTGTTAGAAAGATAAATGATTGTTGAATTTATTAATATTTTTTTTAAATCGATTAATTGCTATTTTTAAATAAAAAAAGGGTTTTAGTGGCTTATGGTGTGGATTTATCATGTCCCTGTGGCTTGTAAACACAATAACTTTTGAAAATATTAATTGTTTAACTCAATCTATTTTTTAATCTCTTCATCTATCATGTGGGAAGCCACTGAATGTAAATGGCAGTGTAGTTTTGTTTTGTTTAGCTATAATTAATTTTTTTCGGCTCCAAAATGGCGAAATTTTCGTTGATTTGGTAGCCTCGTATACAAATTATTTCTGTAAATGGGAAGCTACAGCCACAGAGTAGTAATGAGTAGTTTAGTTTGGCTCACAGAGTACATTATATATAGGTAATAATATAAAATAAATAAATTATACTAAAAATTTTATTACAAATTTGTTTTGTAACAAAATAGTAAGTTAGCAAGGTTCGATTGTATTTTAAACTATTTATTAATTTGTTTGATTCTTAATTGGCCTAGCATGGCTAAATTTAAAAAAGCGACATCTACTGCAACATGGACAAACTGTCATAACATAATAATACCTCTAAGAAAAATTATAGTATGAACTGTTATGCCACTGGTTTGGTGGTTTGGCTTCAGTCGCCTTTGTGAGTGGACATTGTTTCGGTTGTTTGCAGCGGCTCAAAAAGATCGCTGTACAAAAACACAATATTCGAATAACCAAATTTCTTAAATACTTAATTATAATAATAATAAGACATTTTTTTATTACAATATTTAAAAGCACAGAATAAATAATAGTAGTATGTACTAAAAGCTAGTAGTATATATTTTTTTGTCATGGGTGACATTTTCATGTTTTTCGAGGGTGTTGAAACCGATAGGGTTGTCGAAATGTAAATCCTAGATGGCGGCCGCAGTAGGTATAAATTTTTTCATCATGGGTGTCATTTTCATGGTTTTCGAGGGTGTTGAAGCTGATAAAGCTGTTGAAATGTAAATACAAGATGGCGGCTGAATTAGGTACCAATTTTTTCATCATGGGTGTCATTTTCATGGTTTTCGAGGGTGTTGAAGCCGATAGTGTTGTCGAAATGTAAATCCAAGATGGCGGCTGCAAAATATATCAATTTTTTCATCTTGTGTGTCATTTTTTATGGTTTTCGAGGGTTTTGAAGCCGATATTGCTGTCGAAATGTAAATCCAAGATGGCGGCTGCAACAGGTATCAATTTTTTCATCATGGGTGTCCACTTTCATGGTTTTCGAGGGTGTTGAAGCCGATAGTGCTGTCTAAATGTAAATCCAAGATGGCGGCTGCAATAGGTATCAATGTTTTCATCATAGGTGTCATTTTCATGGTTTTCGAGAGAATTGAAGCCGATAGGGTTGTCGAAATGTAAATCCAAGGTGGCGGCTGCAATGGGTATTATTTTTTCATCATGGGTGTCATTTTCATGAGTTTCGAGGGTGTTGAAGCCGATGATGCTGTCGAAATGTAAATCCAAGGTGGCAGCTGAAGTAGGTACCAATTTTTTCATCTTGGGTGTCATTTTCATGGTTTTCGAGAGTGTTGAAGCCGATAGTGCTGTCGAAATGTAAATCCAAGATGGCGGCTGAAGTAGGTACCAATTTTTTCATCATGGGTGTCATTTTCATGGTTTTCGAGAGAGTTGAAGCCGATAGGGTTGTCGAAATGTAAATCCAAGATGGCGGCTGCAATAGGTATCAATTTTTTCATCACGGGTGTCATTTTCATGGTTTTCGAGGATGTTGAAGCCGATAGTGCTGTCGAAATGTATTTAAACTACTTTAAAAATTCCTTATAATCATGTTATATGTAATTTTTTTAATGCGCTTTAAGGTATGCCCAATTGGATTTACCAATATATTTTTATTATTATTTTTTAATCTTGGCGTGCGACAAATATTTATATTTTCGAAAATAATTTTATTAAAGCATATATATTGGCCCAAGAATCAATTACTGAATGTCGAGTCGATAAATTCCCTAGCCCCTCTTTTTTCTATTAAATACATAAATCTTTTGATTAATATCGTACAGTTTAGGTTAGGTTGATTAAGATATATATAATAAAGTATATATTTTAAGATATTTGCTGGAAATGACAAAGCATTCAAATAACTTCATTA
The DNA here is from genome assembly GCA_033319125.1 of Parnassius glacialis. Lineage (NCBI taxonomy): Eukaryota > Metazoa > Arthropoda > Insecta > Lepidoptera > Papilionidae > Parnassius > Parnassius glacialis. The sequence continues at coordinate 34,418,221 of JAVANC010000012.1, read as the reverse complement.
TGTGTGATGAGTAGTCTATGGGTCTCGGTTACCTACAGCAGCTTACCTACTGAAATAATGGTACAAAGTATCAGATAAAAATACATCTCTTATTGAAAAAAACGGTAAAGTTTACGTGGTAGAACCATACACCAGCTATATAATAGTTGTTACACGAATGGGCCGGCTCAACAGGGAAATAATAGAGCACGCTCTCACAGAATACCAGCGAAAAAATAGCAGCTAAATATTGCTGTGTTTCGTTTGGTGAGTGTGGAAAACCGGATGCACTTTTTACTGGGTACGAGGCATTCCATCTAAAGGATAGATTTTTTTTATATAGTATAAGGGTGACAAACGAGCAACAGTCCACCTGATGGTAAGTGGTTGCTGCGGTCCATAGACATCTACATCTATCCTCGTTTGCGAATCAAAATGCCGATGCGTTGTCACCCGTGAGGACTTAGATGGAATGCCTCATTTCCAGTAAGCGAAACGCAGAGGTAAACCTCTACTTCACGCTGGTATTCTGTGAGGTCGTGGTACCACCCCGGTTTGAGCCGGCCCATCCGTGCGACAGCAGAAAGCTGCCACGTGGCTCTACCACTGTTAAGATGTAGATGTCTACGGACCACAGCATCCACTTACCATCAGATTCTTTTTATATTCTACTAAGGCAGCGCTTATCTATGATCCTAAGATGGTGATAGCCTAACCACACTGAATTAACCAAAGCCTATTCACTCTTTCCATGAAGACTCTCACACTGTATTCGGATGGAAAAATACATGCTGGCAATTTATTCCACTCCTTTGCTGCACGCATAATGAACGACGTAGAGAACCGTTTCGTTCGAATGCGTGGTAAGTCAACAACGAAAGGGTGGAGACTGGCCGATCGTCTAGTTGTCCGATGGTGGATGGGAGAGGGAGGAATCAAATTATGCAATTCTTGTGCACACTCTCCGAAATGCATCCTGTAGAAAATCGAAAAGTTGGCTACTTTTCGTCTGTGTTCTATGCTTGTAAGCTTGGTTTTAACCGAATTCGGGTCAACAATAAACCTCGAAGCACGCCTTTCCATTGAGTCCAAAGCTGCTAGGTGACATTTTGCAGTACCAGCCCATATATGGCAGCAATACTCCATGCACGACCGGACTTGCGCTTTATATAAAGTAAGCAGCTGTCCCGGCGTGAAGTATCGCCGCACCTTTGCAAGGACTTCCAGCAGTAGACTGTGTACCCTTTTATTACCCCTATTCTATAAAAACAGAATTAAATTTTTTAGATTTTCATATAAATTATAGTAAAATTGTCTTAAACCGATAAAGCATCATCATCATTATTATAGGCCTCCCCCAAGGAATGCCACAAAACACAGTCCTGAACCACCTGCATCTATCGAATTCCTGCATGTCTTACCAGGTCGTCACTCCATCTAGTTCGTCACGCCCTATACTTCCCCTGTCGGTATGAGACTGCCCCTCGAGAACCTTTCTTCCCCATCGGTTGTCAGTTCTTCGGGCTATATGACCGGCCCATATCCACTTCAGCATACTAATTCTTTGAACTATATCAGTAAGCCTGGTTCTACTGTGGATATCCTCGTTTTTAAGTCTATCACGCTGAGAAACGCCGAGCCCTTTTCATAGCTCGCTGAGCGACTTTGAGCTTCCTCATACGGCCAGCAGTGAATGACCACGTTTCAGATCCGTAGGTCATCACTGGTAACACGCACTGGTTGAACAATCTAGTTTTGAGGTTCTGAGGTATGTCTAACGAGAATATATGTCGTAATCTCCCGAACGCTGCCCAGCCGAGTTGAATCCGTCGATTGACCTCTCGGTCGAAGTTGGACTTACCTAGTCGGACTATTTGTCCCAGGTTAACATATTCGTCAACAGTTTCGAGCTTAGAGCTCCCAACAACTACTGACATTGGTGTGTCATGGATGTTAATCATGATTTTTGATTTGTCCATGTTCATCTTAAGACCTATCGTTGGGAGACACTATTGAGGTCATTGAGCATAGTGCTAAGGTCCTTCAGCAATTCTGCCATAAGGACTATATCGTCGGCAAATCGGAGTTGAGTAATGTACTCAACTCTGTGCTTACACATTGCGCACACATACGGGCACTTTAATCCTGTAACGATGCTCTTGACAATTTTAACTCTGGCAACCTTACAGACACCATCTCTGCCTGAAAACTTTAATGGTGCACTTCAGACTCCTCGTGAGTGAAAGCTTGTTGTCATATTCAATTAAGACAAGAGTATGTTTTGCAAGTTCTTCTGCTATATAGCCCGCCCTTGTAGCACAGATACATATTTCTTGGACTACCGGGCCCTAAAATTTTGGCAAATTTGCTCCATATTCAGGTAACATGTTAGTCCGGACGATAGTGTCAGCGAAGACATTTAGTGGACGGCCAGATAGTTTATTGATCTAACTTTTCCTGGGATAATAAAAATGAGGTTGTAAAAATAAGAGGTACCCATAGGTACTATATACTAAATTACTATATACTGAACTAGCTGTTCCCTACGGTATCATCCGCGTATTTGACGCTCTGAACCGCGCTCTTGGCTGGTTTTCATCGGGTGGCTAGGCATCGTTCGCGCGCCGAGCTGAGTGTTGAATTATTTTAATTTTTCGTTATCTCTTAAACTTTGCGTCCAAATAACATTCTATAAAGAGCAATGTTATAATGTTATTTGGACTTCATAAAATGATCTTGATGATGAGCGACTTTTGTTTGTGAGGATTAATATGCTATGCCTAATAATAATAATACCCCGATACGCAATGTTAAGGTCAAGCGCCCTCCAGCACCGTGGGTGGACAGTGATATCCGTAAAGCAATGGCAAAACGTGATCAGGCTTTTGTAAGATTTAAAAACAATCGCTGTGATGCCAACTGGAATATATATAAAGCTACCAGAAACAAATGCAATCAGATGGTTCGAGCTGCAAAACGCCGACATGTTCATAAGAACATTTTAAGCTCTTCGTCAGCCGGCATTTGGAAGTTTCTCAATTCACTTGGGTTAGGTAAACAAAGGAATTGCCTTGATATAGGGGCAATATCTCTCAATTGATCTAACTTTTCCTGGGATAATAAGAATGAGGTAAAAAAATAAGAGGTACCTATAATTACTATATACTGAATTACTATATACTTAACTAGCTGTTCCCTACGGTATCATCCGCGTATTTGACGCTCTGAACCGCGCTCTCGGCTGGTTCTCATCGGGTGGCTAGGCATCGTTCGCGCGCCGAGCTGAGTGTTGAATTATTTTAATTTTTCGTTATCTCTTAATCTTTGCGTCCAAATAACATGCTATAAAGAGCAATGTTATAATGTTATTTGAACTTCATAAAATGATCTTGATGATGAGCGACTTTTTTTGTGAGGATTTATATGCTATGCCTAATAATAATAATACCCCGATACGCAATGTTAAGGTCAAGCGCCCGCCAGCACCGTGGGTGGACAGTGATATCCGTAAAGCAATGGCAAAACGTGATCGGGCTTTTGTAAGATTTAAAAACAATCGCTGTGATGCCAACTGGAATATATATAAAGCTACCAGAAACAAATGCAATCAGATGGTTCGAGCTGCAAAACGCCGACATATTCATAAGAACATTTTAAGCTCTTCGCCAGCCGGCATTTGGAAGTTTCTCAATTCACTTGGGTTAGGTAAACAAAGGAATTGCCTTGATATAGGGGCAATATCTCTCAATTGATCTAACTTTTCCTGGGATAATAAGAATGAGGTAAAAAAATAAGAGGTACCTATAATTACTATATACTGAATTACTATATACTGAACTAGCTGTTTCCTACGGTATCATCCGCGTATTTGACGCTCTGAACCGCGCTCTCGGCTGGTTCTCATTGGGTGGCTAGGCATCGTTCGCGCGCCGAGCTGAGTGTTGAATTATTTTAATTTTTCGTTATCTCTTAAACTTTGCGTCCAAATAACATGCTATAAAGAGCAATGTTATAATGTTATTTCGACTTCATAAAATGATCTTGATGATGAGCGACTTTTTTTGTGAGGATTAATATGCTATGCTTAATAATAATAATAATACCCCGATACGCAATGTTAAGGTCAAGCGCCCTCCAGCACCGTGGGTGGACAGTGATATCCGTAAAGCAATGGCAAAACGTGATCAGGCTTTTGTAAGATTTAAAAACAATCGCTGTGATGCCAACTGGAATATATATAAAGCTACCAGAAACAAATGCAATCAGATGGTTCGAGCTGCAAAACGCCGACATATTCATAAGAACATTTTAAGTTCTTCGCCAGCCGGCATTTGGAAGTTTCTCAATTCACTTGGGTTAGGTAAACAAAGGAATTGCCTTGATATAGGGGCAATATCTCTCAATGATCTTAATAAGCACTTCTCCTCGGCACCTATAGTCGACAACCCAACTTAATATAAAACCATTTCACTCATCTCATCCCTTCCTAAAATCGATGCAAACTGCTTTGCTTTTTCTCCAATAACTGATGAAGATGTTCGTAAAATTATTTTTTTCATTAAATCTAAAGCAGCTGGCTGTGATGATGTGAGTAGAAATATGATTATTCCCGTACTTGATTACACTCTCCTAATCATTACCCACATCATTAATTTTTCTTTTTCTACTGGGGTTTTTCCATCTTTTTGGCGTAAAGCATTTGTTCTTCCTCTTTCCAAGTTAAATAATCCCACTTCTTTAAGCCATTTTCGACCAATTTCTATACTTCCCTTTCTTTCAAAGATTTTAGAATCAGCTGCACACAAACAGCTATCCAGCTACATATATAAAAATAAACTTCTTAGTCCCTTACAATCTGGTTTTCGTTCCGGACATAGTACAACCACAGCTCTCCTTAAAGTTCTTGAGGACGTACGAGAGGGTATGGAGGAGTCAAAAGTAGTAGTTCTCATATTAATTGACTTCTCTAATGCTTTCTGTACAGTCGACCATGACATTCTTCTTGCTATCTGTAAATACATGGGTTTCTCTTCGTCAGTTTTGGATTGGTTATCAACTTATCTTCGTGGTCGCCAGTAAAGAATTAAGATCAATCAACAGTCTTTCTCTAATTGGTCTGATCTTGCTACTGGCGTTCCACAAGGCGGAATTTTTTCTGCTTTATTATTTTCTATTTTTATAAATCTCATAACTGTAAATTTCAAATGCTCCTAACATCTGTATGCTGACGATTTACAGCTGTACGCTCAGATTGATCCAGCAGATGTTAACTCTGCGATTGAAATTTTAAATAATTGCTGTCAATCCTACTAAATGTCAAACCATAATTCTCGGTAGCCCTCGTCGTCTAGCTAAATTAGACTTCAATTCACTGGAGCCTATTGTTTACAATAGCACAAATATTCCTCTTAGACATGTAGTTAAAGACCTTGGGTTAATGATTGATGCTAATTTAAGTTGGCAATCTCAGGTAGCTGAAATAAACTGGAGAGTGACAATCACCCTGCGTGGCCTTTATCGTTTCAAGAATTTCCTTCCAACCGAGACTAAGGCTATGTTGGTGCGAACACTTGTTTTACCGGTCATTGATTATGCTGATGTGTGTTACCGTGATGAGAGTCAAGTACTTCTGTGCAAATTGGATCGTTTGTTAAATAATTGCATCCGTTTTATTTTTGGCCTTCGTAAATACGATCATGTATCCTTATATCGTTCTAAGCTTAAATGGCTCCCTATCAATAAGTGTAGATGCATCAGAATTCTTCGCACGCTATTTTCAATCCTATATGATTCATGCACTCCCCAATACCTGAAATGCAAGTTTCAGTATTTGGGTTCTTCCCACGATCGTAACCTGAGATCCTCCGAGGAAACTACTTTATGTGTTTTTCCTCGCCGTACTAAATTTATGTCTCAGTCGTTCGCCGCTGAGGCCATGGAATAAATTACCTCCTCATATCATGAAACCGACTTCTGTTGCAGCCTTTAAAAGAATGGTGACTGATCACTACCTTTCTTCTTTCAGCAATTGACCTTCTTATTTAAATGTTTCTGTATAAGTGTATTATAAATTACTTAAGTTTGTTTTTTATAATATGTTTGTATGTAAGTATGCTTAAATATACAAAAAAAAACTCTTCCGCTTTATTGTATAGATTCCATCTCATTCTCTTCTATAGATTTATATATTTGTCTCTTTTGGTGTAGCTCTTTCGTTTCATTGAGTTTCAAATCACAACGATGCTAAAGAAGTTTTCACTTCAAAATATTTTTAATATCTTTGAGAACGACAGTCACGGTTATTTAAAAATAACTCTTTTCCCCAAGTTCAGCACAAATAACTCTATACAAACGCTAAGCGATGAACTTCACAGCACACTTCACGTCGCACAGAAAGTGATGTACAACGTAATTCACGTAGCATTGAAAGAGAGAAAGGGATGCGCGTATATACTGAAACGAAACCACAATATAGAAGACCCAGCAACATTGCATTCTTTGTGGTTGCGAGGTAATCGTTCGGCCCTCAGATCATAGAAACAATAGGAGATATGCCCGGTACATTAAAATGTATCGGCACCTGTTGTCGCCAGTTTGTCCCCGCCACTCGCCAACTACTACACATGCAGTTCAGCACACATCCGCATTTAATAAATCAGAACGTGCAACACAACCAATTATAAACCTTATTCTATCAAACACAGTGTGCTTTTACCATGAATCGTACAACTTTCTCATCCAAAAACATCTGTCCCTATCGTTGTGCTGTTCAAAAGGCATGGATTTTACGTAGACGCTAGTGATTGACTAAATAGGAAAGTTGTCGATTCTTCTACTTATAATTGTACTAAAGATTTTTTGGGGTCATGATAAAAAAATAAAATAAATAAAGAACGATATGTCCAGAAAATATTATAATAAAAATGTACAATATGTACATAGTTATAACAAAATATTAATAAATAAATTATAATTAATATTGTGGTTCAACAATATTAATCAATACAATGGCCTTTTTAACTAGTTGTATATACAATGCCTTGAGGCTTTCTGTGTACACTAAAAAGCTAATAAAACCGGTTTTTCTTGGTGTACTGATAGCCTTTTTACCGTTTGGAAGCTTTATAGAAGTTAAATACCGTTTCGTATTTAACGTCGTTTTCCAAAGTTTCTTAGTAAGTACATATTATAATAGTAAAGAATATTGATTTTTCTTATCTCCATTTAACGACAACTCTCTCTAACGCCATAAAATGCGCAGTTACTTACACTTTAGTAACAAATTATGTTTTACAATAATTAATAGTATCATGCATAATCATTCGTACTTAGCAGAATCGTATAAAATAGCGACAACCACAAACATCACATTACATCTCTAGCTCACAAAAGCCGGCTGCGGCCGCTTCACGAAACTATAGTTTGAGTGAAAGTATAAGTAAAACACTTATCCATTGCGCTATTAGACCAGCCGATTCACTAGTTGATGTGTACTAAGCAAGCAATGGTTTTTGTTCCTAATGAAAACATTTGATTTTGTTGTTCATCGTGTTTCTAGTACCACGAAGTTATGTTTTGATGAATTTAATAAGAAAAACATTAATATTTTAATATTTATGTGTGAAATGAGATGTCATCTTTCATGTAATTCACAATATAGCTGTTAGTTTTGCAAACGATCACTGAACAACGCGGCATTTTGTCAAAAATCACGAGCAGTAAACACGTCGCAAGTTGACATTCCACTAATTACTGAAACTGGCATCAGGCCGCTTTGCGGCCAGATGCGTTCGCAAGCGCCGCGCCTCCTTGCCATATCTCCTGTTGTTTCTATGATCTGAGGTTCGGCCACATACCGGCATCACATGAAAATGTTTTGACATAGACATGACAAGTTATAACTGCCGGGCCATATTGAAAATATTGTATAGTATGACCGGTATTGCTAGCAATGTGTTGCAGCCGCACATTGCCGAGAAACTTGGCCAGTTTAAACGAGCCTTAAGAGCATGTGCATGTATATATAGACGTATTAGTGCGTGCGACTGCGCGCACGCGCTTGGGTGTGTGTGTGTGTGTGTGTGTGTGTGTGTGTGTGTGTGTGTGCGCGTATGTGCAATATTTACCACACTTGAGTATGGGAAAGGCCAGATATATCTCATAACATCCAGTAGATATATCATTTGGTCTATCGTATATTATACCAGGTGCATTGTGCCCAGACTGGCAAATGGAGTAGTATCCATAGTTACGTCGCCAATCTGCCTACAAAGCGTGGCCATTAAAGCAAATACATTTATACAATACTAAATTTACAAATTCAATTACACGTAACTACTACAATAGCAGTTTTACTTTCTCGGTTGGTTTAAGCTTGTAATTGTTTCTTTGAATTCATTCATTAAATAAAAATTAAATATTTGAATTCCTTAACCTTCTATAGCGTCTTTTGACATGTTTAATTCAAATCAGATTGTAATTACAACAGTCGTTTTTTTTAGTTTATGCTTTTGGGAGTCACACTTAGCACTTAGTTGCAGGGTTTGTGTATAGTTAACTGTGCTGTAAAAATTGCTTCATTGTGTGCTTGTGCGTGTGCCATGTGTGTGGTGCTCTTTATATTTTATGACGTTTGTTTAAGGAGCGAAATTTTTTTTTACGAGAAGATGGTGGATTATGTTTAGAAATTCCACCGTGGCAGCATACACCTGTTGAACTGGATCGTCACATTGCCAAGGTAAAAGCGACTTGGGGAAATTCACCAACTCCCATAGAAATGCGAAGACTTAATTTGAGCACCGCTAATAGGTTAAAACCATTTCTAAAATTAATATCTCTCTTTTATAAGGGCTTATTTTTCAGTCTTTTGATATAAGTTATCCAGCACATAAATTATAACCTGACTTAATGAAAATGAACCTAGATGAAGTGACGACCTGGTAAGACATGCAGGAAATCGGTGGATACAGGTGGCTAAGGACCGTGCTTTTTGGTATTCCTTGAGGGAGGGCTATGTTCAGCAGTAGACTTGTGAAGGGTTGTAATGGATGAATTAATGAATGTAAAAGTGAAATTTGATTTATTTCATTAATACATCTGTTATTTGTATTATGTAATTTGTTGTATGAGTAACTTGTTATAGAATTTTTGTTATTAATAGCTCATCATTGAAAAATCTGTCCTAAATAGTAAAAAACAAAGTCGCGTTTTCTGTCTGTCTATTTCTAAGGTTAGTTCTTTGAAGCTACGCGTATGATTTTGATACATTTTATCTATCATTCTTTTTCCTTGAGAGGTTTATGTGTATAATTTATATAGTAGAGAAATTTCGAAAATTTGTAATCAATTCGTAGAATGACCCTTGTAGCATAATTACACGGTTTAATCTAACTAAGTCATAAGATGTAAACAAAATAATTTACTACAGAATTTAAGCTCTCTAGGTAGAAAACTATACGTAAAAGTCCGCTAAGAGAAAAAGACTATACTTGTTAAAATGCCTACCATGAAACCACTATTGTAAGGTTTATGTAAAGTTGTTTTGGATTACACGATCATCATCCTATGGATCATATTCGTTACGTTAGGCAATAAATGTAAATAAAAAATTTCTTTCAATCCATATAATTTAAATAAATATTAAACATAAGTGACGCAAAGTTATTAGATTTCACACGGGCGAAGCTAAGGCGGCACGCTAGTGTAGAATATGGGAAATATAACTGGATTCATATTTCTTATAACTTAACCTTATAGTAGCAGCCTAAGAGCATCAACTACACAATATCATCCCGTGGATGTCGCAAGGGATGACATCTTCCTGATAACTATTTATTTATTTATTTATTTATTTACCATATTACAAAGCATTACAAAAAAAAATTACTAAAAAGTCGCATACAGAAAACCACTAAGGTTACTACTCGAAATAATAAAATATCTGCGGTTGCAAGCCCAGGACAACCGCAGATTTTAATCCCCAGATTTGTATTACCAGGCGTGGCAACTTTGGTAAATATTCCACTTATGAGACAGTCTAAAGGGGAGGCCTATATTCAGCAGTGGACTTTTATATTCTGAAATGGTAAACGCTAATATATCTTTGATAAATTTATTTTGAAACTAACATATTTATAGCAAAATAAGCCAGTATGTGGACACAGTTATCGGTCCCTTTTTGGACACATATCACAGAAACATCCAAACTTCATACCAGCAGCTAACTAACAAGATTCTTCGGAAAACAAAAGATGAAGTCAATGCCGCCTTACGCAAAAAGCAAAAGGTTTATAAAGAGTTGATTCAATTAGCAGATCATTTAGCCGTTCCAGGTACAAAGTAAATTGTGAATAGTCGTAAAAACTAATAACTATACTTTGCAATATTTTTAAATAACATTTTTAAGATAACTTATCAAAGTCAAAGCATCAGTCATGATTATTATTTTCGATACTAATGTGTTTTGTAATTTAAAACTTATTGGCTCTAAAGGAGAATGCCAGATTCTCTATAGAACTTTGCCCCACCCAAAAGTATGGTGTAACCGAATACCGTATGCAACATTTTTTTCTACTTTATTATTTCATCCAAATTATATAATTGGAAGTCTCTAGAACTTGCGTATTTTTTAAACTAGACTTTAAAAATTACATTTACCTTTTTTTTAAAACAGCATTTGTTGCGGTTCACTGTAATTTCAGAACATAAAGTGTCAGGCGCTAATGATATATACAAATAAGAATTTAAGGAGCATAATAATTTGATCAGTAACATCGGAAAAAGGGTTCTCTCTCTTGATGGTGCTAGTCTTATATTGTGTAAAGATCTAAAAGGTTCTTACACAATATAAGACTAGCACCACCTGTTTTTCATAAAATCTAAGTCCTAGTCGTGTAAACGAGTAATATTATTTACAAAATTATTTTTCAAGATACATATTATTATGACGTGTGTTTGAAGCAGGTGTAAATATTTACAGATTAATAACTAATTTTACGACAACGGCAGTACCATAAATTATCAACTATATAAAAAGTTAGAAAACTAAATATATTCGTTATAAAAATTTTAATGTTGAAAGACGAGTTAAGATTGAAAATCGAAATGAGGACACAAAATGTCCTTGTATGCTATCGACGAAAAGATGACAATTAGTGCACCTCAACATCGTGGATGCAATTATCAGAATGTCCGTAGTAATTAGCAGTAAGTCAATAAGTAGACGTGATCGAGTTCGTATATTAATAAAAGCATAAGTCGTCAGCAAAAGCAGGAAAAGTGCAACGGTAAAGAAAGCGCGATTCAACACAAGCAAAAATGTGATATAATCATAATCAATTTATTTCACAAGCACAAATTAGTGTGAAAATATTCGACATTGATTTGACATACGTACTTATGATATTGACACATTGTCGTGTGTGTATCATTTCACAAAATGCACGAAAATCAATGATTGTTATTCAGTAATTGTCTAATGCAATTCATGATTATTATCATTATAATTATTATTATAAGTCTATAATAATAATTAAAAATAAAAACTGATAAGTAACATTTTTATATGACAAAGACATACTAGAAGTGTTGGTACCGACTTTGTTATATGGCAGCGAAACCTGGGTATGCCAGAAGAAGCATAAAAGCAAGTTGAATGCAGTGGAGATGCGATCTCTTCGTAAAATGTGCGGCGTTACCATGGCCGACCGAAAGCGAAACGAAGAGATTCGCAATATGGCAGGTTTGAAAGATGACCTTATCACAAAAATTGATAAGGGCGTGCTTCGATGGTTTGGGCACATTGAGCGAATGAGTGAAGACCGAATGGTGAAGAAAATATATAGCGCGAAAGTTAATATTAAAAGGTGTCGAGGTAGACCGAGACTAACTTTCGAAGACCATGTGAGCAAACTGCTCGAAGAGGGGAGGGTCAAGAGTACTCGGATACCTAGACGTGCATGTATGAAGAAGATAATGAATCTGAAAGAAGCGAAAGAGGTATGTAAGGATCGTGACACTTGGCGATCTGTTCTCTCTGGCTACCCCGTCAGGGATTGTGCGTGAAGATAAGTAAGTAAGTAACATAATATAATATAAATAGTTATATGTATTGTTTGATACCTTATGCGGACTTATTCGTACAAAGAAACGCAGATGTTTTTAGAAAAGACTGGAAATATAAATATTAATCGTTGGATTCCTTTTTTTAAAATAATATTTTACCGCAAGTTGTACAAAACAACGATTTTGAATTTTGAAGTTTTTTGTGATACAAAAAACTTCAAAATTCATAAGATTATTTTTCATATTTTTACCTTTTTTGTACAAGGTGGGGCACGATCTGGCATTCTCCTTTATAGACTATCTTTATTATCTTACGTACATTATATAACCCAAAGATGAGGTAAATGTGTATATTTAGTATTGTTATGACCACAGCAAGGCTTAGATTTTTTATCTAAAATTAGTTTTATTCAATACGAATAATTTCCAAACTTTGCCAATCAGTGCTAATTTCCTTGTCTTTGATGTAGTTGACTTATTTTATCCAACGTAAACAAAAACCAGCAAAACCAACCAAGTATTTGTGTACTCGTATCAAGTGTATGTGCATTTATATGCCTTATAAAATTGACGCCAATTTAAGCAATTATTAAAGTTTTCCTCTCTCATTTTGCCACATAGCAATAGAAAGTGACAGATATAGATAAATGACATGAAAATTATTTTTACGGGTTTTATCGCGTTTAATTTATTTTTTTAATTCCCGACGTTTCGGGTGTTTTACACAGGGATTGAAAACGGTCCCAAAATACCGGTATAGTACCGGTATTTAAGGGTTTCGGTACCTATACCGGAACAGGAACCAGAACCTAAATTAGAACCTTTAAGAACCTTTATTTTACCGGTTCCTAAGTAAAGCGAAAGCGAGTCCAAACTTGTTTGAGGTGCGGTCGGGTAGACAGCGCGATGCGGCGCGCGGCGGAGTATGAGAAGAGGGGAGTTTGTAAAATATCACATTTGTATTGGTAGATCTTATGTTGCATATCAATGCAGTGTTGCCAACTCTACGGATTTTCTATAGATAAACGGAAATTTGTCATCATCTACGGAACTACGGAATTTGACGTTGCAATCTACAGAATTTTTATAAACTTAACAAGATTTTTTTTATCTCGAGTGTGAACTTGCCGACAATGTCATTCTCTCTCTCTCTTCTTCTAATGTTGTATGTATTAAATTATATTTAATAATTAATTCTATGCTATCTGTATTAATATAAAACCATTCTTAGTCATAAATATCAAATTTTTGTGACGTTAATCGATTTCAAATGTTAATAGCTTAGATCATCATCATCATCATTACAGCCTTTCATAAGTCCACTGCAGAACATAGGCCTCCCCCAAGGAATGCCATTTCTTCCCCATCGGTTGTCGGTTCTTCGAGCTATATGGCCGGCCCACTGCCATTTCAGCTTACTAATCCGTTGGGCTATGTCGGTTACTCTGGTTCTACTGCGGATATCCTCATTCCTAAGTTTATCACGCAGATAAACTCCGAGCATAGCCCTCTCCATAGCTCGCTGAGCGACCTTGCGCTTCCTCATACGGCCAGCAGCGAAGGACCACGTCTCAGTTTCGTAAGTCATCACTGGCAACACGCACTGGTTTTACAATTTCGTTTTAAGGTTTTGAGGTATATCTGACGAGAAGATGTGTCGTAGCTTCCCGAACGCTGCCCAGCCGAGTTGAATCCGTCGATTGACCTCTCGTTCGAAGTTGGACTTACCTAGTCGAACTGTTTGTCCCAGGTAAACATACTCGTCAAAAACTTCGAGCTTAATGCTCCCAATAACTGCCGGCATAGGTGTGACATGGACATTAAACATAATCTTTGTTTTGTCCATGTTCATCTTAAGACCTATCCGTTGGGAGACACTATTGAGGTCATTGAGCATAGTGCTTAGGTCCTCCAGCGATTCTGCCATAAGGACTATATCGTCGGCAAATCGAAGGTGAGTGATGTACTCGCCATTGATGTTGATACCGTATCATTTCCAGTCCAGAAGCTTGAAAACGTCTTGTCTTACACCTCTCTGCAGTTGGATAGGTTTCGTACTCTGGTTCTGTACTCGGATAACCATCGTAGCTCTACTGTATAAACACTTCAGCACTTCGATATACCGACAGTCAACTTGGCACCGCTGAAGGGACTGCAGCACCGCCCAAATTTCGACGGAATCAAAGGCTTTCTCGTAGTCCACATACGCCAGACATAGTGGCAAATTGTACTCTTCGGACTTCTATACAATTTGCCGAAGGGTATGTATGTGGTCTATGGTGCTAAAGCCCTTTCGGAAACCGGCTTGTTCGGGAGGCTGGAAGTCGTCAAGTCTGCGCGCGAGACGATTCGTAATGACTCTCGAAAACAACACGTAGACGCTTAGGTAGCTTAGATATTTTGAATTAAATTAGGTACGTTTGTTTCTTCTTTCTTCTTGAAAAATAGGCAGTTAATATAACCGCTTATAACCTTTTTATAGATGATTGAATTGTCACGTATGTCTCGAATTTTTCTAATCCATACTATCACATTTGTTTTTGCAATTATTAAAAAAATTCAGCCGGATTATTCTTCGCTTTTCCTCGATCTTTTTTTTCGAATTTCTCAAGTTCTTATTTATATAGTTTTTTATCATCATCATCATTACAGCCCTTCACAAGTCTACTGCTGAACATAGGCCTCCCCCAAGGAATGCCACAAAGCACGGTTTGAGCCACCTGCATCCATCGACTTCCTGCATATCTTACCAGGTCGTCACTCCATCTAGTGGGGGGGCGCCTCACACTTCGTCCGCCGGTACGAGGCCGCCACTCGAGAATCACTACATAAGTAATCACTGGCAACACGCACTGTTTGTACAGTCTCGTTTTTAAGTTTTGAGGTATACCTGAGAAGAAGATGTGCCGTAATTTCCCGAACGCTGCCCAACCGAGTTGAATCCGTCGATTGATCTCTCGGTCTAAGCTGGACTTACTTAGTCGGACTATTTGTCTCAGGTAAACATACTCGTCAACAACTTCGAGCTTAGTGCTCCCAACAACTACCGGCATAGGTGTGACACGGACATTAAACATGATCTTTGTTTTGTCCATGTTTATCCTAAGACCTATTGGTTGGGAGACACTATTGAGGTCATTGAGCATAGTGCTAAGGTCTTCCAGCGATTCTGCCATAAGAACTATATTGTGGGCAAATCGAAGGCGAGTGATGTACTCGCCATTGATGTTAATACCGTATCCTTTCCAGTCGAGAAGCTTGAAAACGTCTTAAAATGCAGCGGTGAAGAGTTTCGGGGATATAACGTCTCCCTGTCTTACACCTGTCTGCAATTGGATAGGTTTCATACACTGGTTCTGTACTCGGATAGCCATCGGTAGCCCTACTGTACAAGCACTTCAGCACTTCGATATACCGACAGTGAACTTGGCACCGTTGAAGGGACTGCAGCACCGCCCAAATTTCGACGGAATCAAAGGCAAATTGTACTCCACGGACTTCTGTACAATTCGCCGAAGGGTATGTATGTGGTCTATGGTACTAAAGCCCTTTTGGAAACCGGCTTGTTCGGGAGGCTGGAAGTCGTCAAGTCTGCGCGCGAGACGATTCGTAATGACTCTCGAAAACAGCACGTAGACGCGGCTCAGAAGGAAAATCGGCCTGTACTTCTTCAAGAGAGCGTTGTCACCTTTCTTGAAGAACAAGACCACCGCACTTCTGCTCCACGCCTCCGGTGTAATACCACCATCGAGGACGGAATTAAATAGCTTCTGAAGGACTTCAAGTACCGGTCTTCCACCCGCTTTCAGAAGTTCCACTGTAATTCCATCCTCGCCTGGGGCCTTGCCGTTTTTAAGGTGCTGGAGAGCCATTCTAATCTCGCTCAGACTGACGTCCGGGATATCATCGGAATAGTGTCGGATAAAACTTGCTCTTGGATCGTTACTCACTCGTGTGGCTCCAACCATGATGTGTACAGCTGCCCATAGAACCTCTCAATCTCGCTCAAAATCTCAGGTGTCCCTGGAACGATGCTGCCACACTCGATCTTTAGCTTCGACAGTTGGCTTTTTCCGGCAGACAGATCTCTAGCAACGACTTTGGAGCCCTGGTTCCGCTCGATCGCTTCTTCAATAAGAGCAGTATTAAAGTTGCGTAAGTCCCGACGCTTGCATTTGGAGATCTGTCCGTTTAGTTGCCTGTATGCTGTCAAATATGCTGAAGACTGCAGCTTCATATCCCATCTAACAGCCATGAGACTAAGTGTGTGACCGGAGAGTTTTTGTGTTCTTCTGCGGCGGGTCTTGCTTAACTTAGCTCCGACCGCATGGACAATTTTCACGAGCTTGTCATTCATATCGTCCACTGCATCGCAATCTTCTAGGCACTGAAAACGGTTTCGTAGCTCGAAATGAAAGGTTTCGGGACTTTGGAGTAGAGCACGAGGGAGACGGAGCGTTGACTTCATTAGACGTGTCCTCTCCAACTTAACGTTTAGGTTCAGTGTGCTTGTCACCATTCGGTGATTGCTGCCGGTTTTCACCCTCGCGATCACTGAGACATCACTGAACAGTTGTCGTCTGGCTGTCATAATGAAGTCAATCTCATTTTTTGTCGAACCGTCGGGGCTCGACCAGGTCCACTTTCTGTGGGGACGCTTCTGGAAGAAAGAGTTCATCATAAAGAGTCCCTCTTTCTCCATGAACTCTGCCAGCTGCTGGCCCCTTTGGTTTCGTTGCCCTATTCCAAATTTCCCTACTTTCAGCTCACCGTTCTCTCTTGTGCCTAGTTTTGCGTTGAAGTCTCCCATTAAAACCGTATACCGTAACCGTACACCGGTTTTGGAGGAATGCATAGCTCTAGAGATATCCTCATACATTTCCTCCACCTCCTCATCGGGGTGTGTCGAGGTTGGTGCGTAAACCTGTATGACCTTCAGCGAATACCGTTTGGTGATTCTGAGTATAAGGTATTTGACCCTCGTTGACACACTGCCAATCTTTACAACGTTGTTAACGAGAAACTTGTGGACGATAAATTCGACACCTCCTTGGGACAGGTGTTCGCCCTCCTGGTGATAGAACAAGTTGCCGGATTTGAGGATTACCGTGTCCTCCCCCTCTCTTCGGACCTCGGATACTCCTATAATATTCCAGTGCAACTTGTCTATCTCTTCTTCTAGCTCCAGGATCTACTCGTCAGTCCTCAGGGTGCGTGCTTTATAAGTTGCCAGGTCGAGTCGTCTTAGGTGGAAACCGAACCTCCACCGGAGATTCTTAGCACCCCTGCCCCGCCGTTACCATGGTCGCCACCGTAGCCAGGAATAGCGGGGCCGACGTGGACTGGGGGCCGTCTTTTAGTAACTTTATTTATTTTGGGGGGTATATTGCCATAGTTGCCACGCTTGGCAGGTGGGTTGGCAACCGCAGGTTTTTATTGTGATATTGATGTTGTCAGGAAGATGCTGCTGCCCATCTCCTGACTGTATCCCACTGTCGCCTCTTACGACACCCACAGATATTCTTAACCGCCACTACACAGCTATAGTTTTTCATTGTGACATAAATCACCCGAGTCTGAAACACCGTAATATATCAAATAATAAACTAACAAAAACCAGAAAATAAAATCCATGTTAATAAGTCGTTATAATCAAGTTTGAAACGTATTTTTGTAGTATAACTATCCACAAATATTAAAGTGTGTATAGTTACTTTATTTGTTGTTTATTAAAGATTATTTAATTAAAAAAAAAATAATTATAATCAATTTTTTATGGTTTATTTTTCTTACATGTGTAGCTTGATTCGATGTTATACTACATTTAAACTTACAACAAGAATTTTCCATGACAGAATGAATTTATCAACTATGTTCAAAAACAAATATTGTCGATCCTAAACGGAACGGATATTTTGAAATAGCATCTACGGAATTGTACAGAATTTTTTATACCAATCTACGGATTTGGAGAAATTTGATTATAGGTTCTCGGAACCGGTATTTAGAATCGGTACATCGGAACCCGAACCGGAACCGATACCGGAACTGGAACCGTACCGAAAAGAGGAACCTTTATAAGAACCTAAATGAAGAACCAGAACCGAAATTGGTACCGGTATTCAATCCCTGGTTTTACAGCACCTATGGTCACGGAGGGACTGAGGTATTTGACGTCCCGATGTCGTAGTTAGCCCGGCTACCTTCAGTTTTTTAATATTACCAATCATCAATATAATCTATTACTTCCATTCTCTGCAAGATTATGGAGCGTATATTGAATGCTTTATTGGCATACCTAGAACAGAATGACCTCCTTAGTGACCGGCAATATGGGTTTCGCCGAAATCGGTCAGCTGGGGACCTTCTAGCGTATGCCACATACGTATGGGGCGAGGCACTCGAGAACAGTGGGGAAGCACTTGCTGTTTCCCTTGATGTCTCGAAGGCCTTTGACAGAGTTTGGCACAATAGCCTTTTGGGTAAGCTTCCAGCGTACGGCTTATCCCCTGGTCTGATTAAATGGGTTAAGGACTTTCTGAGTGAACGGTCTCTCCGGGTCTTCGTTGATGGCTGCTCATCCGATCCTATGGCGACTATTGCCGGTGTTCCTCAGGGGTCCATTCTCTCTGCAACTCTCTTCCTGCTGCATATAAATGATCTGCTTATGCCCGGTATCTATGGGTATGCAAACGATAGCACAGTTGTTGAGAGATACCAACCAAGTCCTCGGGCCAGTCGGGATCAAATCCAGTCCGCAAGAGAAGTCATGTAGAGCGTGTGAATCTCACATTACAGGCAGTCTCCGATTGGGGCGACGCCAATCTTGTGAAGTTCAACGCCTCCAAAACACAAACGTGTCTCTTCACTGCAAAAAGGAGCCAGCTCACCTTGGCTCCTTCTTTCCGAAATGTATCACTGAAATATACCGACCGCCTTCAGTTGTTAGGGTTTGAAATATCCTCAAATTTGAACTTCGGACGGTTCGTTGAGTCCAAGACCAAAGCAGCTGCAAGGAAGCTGGGAGTCCTTGCAAAGGTGCGGCGATACTTCACGCCGAAACAGCTGCTTACTTTATATAAAGCGCAAGTCCGGTCGTGCATGGAGTATTGCTGCCATATATGGGCTGGTGCTGCAAAATGCCACCTAGGAGCTTTGGACTCAATGGGAAGGCGTGCTAAGAGGCTTATTGGTGACCCGATTTTGGTTAAAACCAATCTTACCAGCCTCGAACACAGACGTAAAGTAGCCAGCCTTGCGGTTTTATACAGGATGCATTTCGGAGAGTGTGCGCAGGAATTACATAATTTAATTCCACCCTCTCCCTTCCACCATCGGACAACCAGACGTTCGGCCAGTCTCCACCCTTTCGTTGTTGACTTACCACGCATTCGAACCAAACGGTTCGCCACGTCGTTCATCATGCGTACAGCAAAGGAGTGGAATAAGTTGCCAGCATCTGTCTTTCCATCCGATTACAGTGTGGGTGTCTTCAAGGCAAGAGTGAATATGCTTTTGTTAAGTCGGTGCGCTTCACCATCTTAGGCTACATCACCACTTACCATCAGGTGGGATCGTAGATAAGCGCTGGCTTAGTAGATAATAAAAAAAAATAATTTTGGTCCGATCTACGCAGAAGTAAAACAGACTTCCCGGAACGTAAGTGCCTGAAATTAAACGCGATAAAATCCGTAAAAATTAGTTTCATTTAATGTATAGTCTTTGCGTACATATGAGATATAGAGAGAATTAAAATAATGTAAGCAGTAATCAGCAATAAATTTTAGGCCGTAATTGCATAACATTATCGTTATGTTTCATTTTATTTTTATAATGTATCCAGAAATGTGTGATGAAGAACGACGCTATGCGCGTACCATCGCTAGCAGGCACATTGCCCACGTCTACAAATGTACCGAGGAAGCGAGGAATTCAATTTCTAAAATGGGAAAATATGCTGAAGAAATGATAGCCATTACACGTAATCATATGCAAATGGCGATGGAAAACGCTACAAGAAGAATCGCTTTAAAAGAACAATATGGAATTGGAATAGAAAGGTAAGCAATTTTAAAGTATTGGAATTTTCTTGTTAATGCGGGCTCCGACTCGTCCAGTAAGTTTTGCCAATTGATTATCTACAATCGTTAATGCTAAATAAAACTTTAAGAGTAAATGGGAATAACGTACTTAAGATTGTTAAGATTGGGCGTTTAAGGTGGGTGTCCTTAATATCTAATAATGTAACCACTAGCAATTTGAAAATATTGGAAACTTTTTGTTAAGGCGTGAGAGAGTTATTTCCAATAGAACTCCAGTATTTTATTCATAAAAAGCAGCATATTTATTTTAGATGCTAAGGATAAAAGGGTTTCCTCTTGCTTGTTTCTGCCACCAAACAGCA
Source organism: Parnassius glacialis (assembly GCA_033319125.1). Classification (NCBI taxonomy): domain Eukaryota; kingdom Metazoa; phylum Arthropoda; class Insecta; order Lepidoptera; family Papilionidae; genus Parnassius; species Parnassius glacialis. The sequence goes on along the minus strand of JAVANC010000012.1, from coordinate 34,397,775 downwards.
GTGTCTGCACTGATGTGTTCTATTATGATGGCAAGAGAGAGTAGAAATACAGAATGGAAAGCATTATATATTAATCCCCAGATGTGACAACGCGTCTATAACCTTTTTTGTTTAAAGTTTGTCATAGGTTTCTATGAGTTGTAACTTCAGTTTCATATAAACAATATGTAGCTTTAGCTTTTGGAGAATATTTAGAGAGGCGATATAATAATGCAGCTAAAAGAAGTGGTAGGGTCATACTGCAGTTGTGTTTCCTTTGCAACACAAATGGGTTCAGTCGACTGGGGAAGGACTACAAATTTACAAAATACTTGCGTTGAATTGCAGTAAAGTACTTTTAACTTGTTGAGTGATAATATCGGAGATCCATTTTACTGATAACGGGATGTTTAGTATTTGTACTCAGAGGTGACAATTTATCAGCATATTGATTATTGCAAGCCGGTTTATTTGTTTTATTTTATAGTTTTTATACTAGTATAAACCAAATTATTATAGATTCTTTTATTTAAGAATAGGCAGATAGTGAACGATTTGTTAAAATAAATCACTTATAGTTACCTCAACTTTACAGAACAAATGAAAGCGCTTGCCTCAAAGATCTGTCTAAAGCGGCGGTCTCTCTTGGCTACGAGTTGGATCTAAGTTTAACAAACGCTCGTCGTCACAACGAACAATCTTGTGAGAAACTTTTTGTTTGCTGTACAAGAGCTCGAAAGACCACTGATGAATCCGTGGCCGCTTTGAGAGATAATCTGTATCAGTGTGTATATGCCTAACAAAGAACAAGAGACTTTGAATATAAATATAAAATTTTAAGAAATGTGATATTATAATACAGAAGTATATATTTATTATTTTTTCATTTATTCATTTTATAGGTTATGCTAAAAGCATGATGTAAATTATTTACATAACATAATACACTATTTGTTACGATATCAAAACTAAGCCTGAGCTATCTCGCTGAATTAAACAATGCCTTTTGGCGAAAAAATTATCTTTCTTGTCTAAACACCAGATGACACAAATATAAAATATGTAAAAAAAATCTGTTCGATGTATGAAAGTGCTTAATGGTATTGTGATATATTTTAATAAAAAAAAACAACATTTTACTAACATGGCTATCTATACGGTGCTTTTGAGTTGTTGTTCAACCTTGTGGGCTAAGGAATATAACAAGTTTAAGGTAACAACTAAAACATCGTTTAAATAGTTAGTTACATTAAAACTTCGTAATCTATTTTTCCACTCTTTGATGTGATTTATTTATATCGGATGACTCCTAAAGTAAAAAGTGAGCAAGTTAAGAATTAAAGTGAGTAAATTACGGAATTTAAGTCTATAATTACTCGGAAGTAGATCTGAAGGAAAGTTTCATAGTGACATGGAGAAAGTAGACGATTCTTTAATGGAAAATTAAAGTGATGAATCTCCGCATCAGAACTTGTCTCCTCGCGGAGAGAATCGAGATCTATCGTCAGATGGAGACAGTGGAGAATCAGACTCGGAGTCTGAAAGTGAGTCCTTACTTCCTCCAAATAAAAGAATTAAAACCAATGATGTAAATTCTGACCCGCGGTTCGAAGCACTAATACACCAAGTAAGTCATCTTACTAATTGTCTACGATATTATTTGCCTATAAATACAGAATTGCCTTCTATATCAAATACATTATTACCTTCTACGTCAAAGGTATGTCCTACTAACTCTTCCAAATTCATAGTAAAGCCAAATTCAAATCAGTTCAATTTAGGTGAGGTCTTCACAGTTACTGACAATAACAAATTAATAAAGAATGCATCACAAAATCGTTTGGAATCCTTAGTAAAATTACAATACTGGAACTGAGGAGTGGAAAGAGGTAAAATATTCTAAGGTCTTACAAAACTTTTCAGCCAAACCAGGTTTTATCGAACTAAAGATTAATGATGAGTTGTGTCACCTGAATAAGGGAAAAGATTACTTAGCGAACACAGAAAAAACTTTGCCTGGTCTTACAAATGGCTTGCTAGAACATAAGAAAATTGTACGGAGCAATTTACAAGCTATCGTAAATTGGTCAAATGACTCGTCAAGTGATTAAACGGCAGAAAATCTGTTTAATAAGATTATGAAAGTGTTTGGACCTAACACTTAATATCATAAGAATATGGAACAAATTGTACAAGTCGTCTGTGGGAAGAGAACAGAGTGCATAGAAATAAGACTAAAACGCATTTTATCGAAGATCTCAAATAAAAACCTACAAGCTACTCTCAGAAAGCTGTCTCTAAGTGCAGAACACCTTTTTGATCACAGTAGTTTATTACTGGTGATACAATCTCTAGGAGGGACAAGTGTGTAGCTTAATATGCCAACTTATTTGAAAGAAAATAAAATCTTAAAGAAACGACAATATGAACCTATTATGGCAACTTCTATATCTCACCAATATTCACAAGGGAACCGCAGCACTGCATACCGTGGGAACAAAAAAAAATATTAATAAAAAATTTAAAAAAGAACAAAGAGGTAGTAACAGTTCCTTTCGCCCCAAAGAAAACAATTATACCAAACATTTCCAACTGATATCCCATGCCTCAATACCAGAATTTCTTCAAAAGGGGGACTGGATGGTGAAAATAGAAATATCCAATACCTATTTTCACATACCATTTGTAGAATACTATCGTTGCTATCTCCGGATGATATACAACAACGAACTCTTACAAATAAATTCTCTACCTTTTGGCCTGGCATCTGGCATCTCCTCGCCATTTTGCAGCAGTTACAAACTGGATCGCTGAGATCCTACGAAACAAGGAAATTCGGGTTCTAGTCTATCTAGAAAATTTCCTATTAGTTCATCAGAGTCAAGCCAAGCTGGTCTCCAAGAGTAACTACCACAAGTACGAAAGGACCTCAGGTGGTGGTGCGATGTACAAATTGTTTTTGATTGGCTAGCTACTAAAAAATCATCCGATGGATGAAATATTCTCAAGAGAAAACTGGAAAAGTGAGAATACTTTTAGAAAATTCTATTGTAAGAGATATAAAAGAAATCTAAAAGGTTTGAATTACTTTTCAATAATTTTCAACCAGAATAAATTGTAAAATGAATCGCTGAATGTGTTGCTAAGCGCAAATCTCGGGAGCAGCTGAACCGATTTCGCTAATTCTTTTTTATAATATTCCTTGAACTACGAAGATGGTTCTTACGGAGAGAAAAAATTAGCTATAAGAAGTTTTTAAATTTTGTTTGTCTGAACCAGAACCGAAATTGGAACCGGAATCGGAAGTGGAGGCAGAAGAGATGTGTTAACGGCAGATCTATTGCGCTGTATTTTTCTTTTCAGATTCAATTTTTTTGAATTCTTCGAATTCAGTGGCATGCTCAGACTTTAAATGACTTTTTAACAAAGTAAGGTACCTGTGGGTAATAAGGCCTTTCAGCTTATTAGGCGTGTCGGCTAGTAAGGCCAAAGTAACAAAATCGTATTTATAATAACCGCACTTGCTGAAAATAATATCAGACTCCTATTTCACGATAATGTCTCTACAAGATTGCAGAGACGCGCTACCCCGCGCCCTGCCACCAGAGTTGCATTATCTATCATAAGATACGACCGCACTGCGCTAATAATAAAAATCAGTCCAAATAATTCATAGGTACGTTTTAAAATATTACACTTAACTATATAAATCGTAATCTCTATATTTATGAATAAATATTTTGTTGATCTTGAAAATTTGAGCAACATATCATGGTCACTTTTTTTGATTTGATTTTTCTTAAATACTTGGTCGGTGTTTATTAAGGCCTACTAAATTTCACCATAGGCCTTATTATACTCCTTTTTATTGTGTATTTTTTTTGTTTTATTAATATATATATTAATAAAACAAAAAAGAATTGTTTTATTAATATATATAAATATATTAATAAATATTGGTAAATCCAATTGGGCATACCTTAAGCGCATTAAAAAAATTACGTATAACATGATTATACGGAATTTTTAAAGTAGTTTAAATACATTTCGACAGCATTATCGGCTTCAACATCCTCGAAAACCATGAAAATGACACCCGTGATGAAAAAATTGATACCTATTGCAGCCGCCATCTTGGATTTACATTTCGACAGCACTATCGGCTTCAACTCTCTCGAAAACAATGAAAATGACACCCAAGATGAAAAAATTGGCGCCCACTTCAGCCGCCATCTTGGATTTACATTTCGACAACCCTATCGGAGTCAACTCTCTCGAAAACTATGAAATTGACACCCATGATGAAAAAATTGATACCTATTGCAGCCGCCATCTTGGATTTACATTTCGACAGCACTATCGGCTTCAACTCTCTCGAAAACCATGAAAATGACACCCAAGATGAAAAAATTGGTACCTACTTCAGCCGCCATCTTGGATTTACATTTCGACAGCACTATCGGCTTCAACACTCTCGAAAACCATGAAAATGACACCCAAGATGAAAAAATTGGTACCTACTTCAGCTGCCATCTTGGATTTACATTTCGACAGCACTATCGGCTTCAACATCCTCGAAACTCATGAAAATGACACCCATAATGAAAAAATTAATACCCATTGCAGCCGCCACCTTAGATTTACATTTCGACAACCCTATCGGCTTCAATTCTCTCGAAAACCATGAAAATGACACCCATGATGAAAAAATTGATACCTATTGCAGCCGCCATCTTGGATTTACATTTAGACAGCACTATCGGCTTCAACTCTATCGAAAACCATGAAAATGACACCCAAGATGAAAAAAATTATATCTATTGCAGCCGCCATCTTGGATTTACATTTCGACAGCACTATCGGCTTCAACACCCTCGAAAACCATGAAAATGACACCCATGATGAAAAAATTGATACCTGTTGCAGCCGCCATCTTGGATTTACATTTCGACAGCACTATCGGCTTCAACACCCTCGAAAACCATGAAAATGACACCCAAGATGAAAAAATTGATATATTTTGCAGCCGCCATCTTGGATTTACATTTCGACAACACTATCGGCTTCAACACCCTCGGAAACCATGAAAATGACACCTATGATGAAAAAATTGGTACCTAATTCAGCCGCCATCTTGTATTTACATTTCGACAGCACTATCAGCTTCAACACCCTCGAAAACCATGAAAATGACACCCATGATGAAAAAATTGGTACCTACTTCGGCCGCCATCTTGGATTTACATTTCGACAGCACTATCGGCTTCAACACTCGAAAACCATGAAAATGTCACCCATGACAAAAAAAATTATACTACTTGCTTTTAGTACGTACTACTATTATTTATTCTGTGCTTTTAAATATTGTAATAAAAAAATGTCTTATTATTATTATAATTAAATATTTAAGAAATTTGGTTATTAGAATATTGTGTATTTGTACAGCGATCTTTTTGAGCCGCTGCAAACAACCGAAACAATGTCCACTCACGAAGGCGACTGAAGCCAAACCACAGAAAGAAAAACAAAAAACCAGCACAAACTATATAGGATCACTACCAAACCAGTGGCATACAGTCCATACTATAATTTTTCTTAGAGGTATTATTATGTCATGACAGTTTGTCCATGTTGCAGTAGATGTCGCTTTTTTAAATTTAGCCATGCTTGGCCAATTAAGAATCAAACAAATTAATGAATAGTTTAAAATACAATCGAACCTTGCTAACTTACTATTTTGTTACAAAACAAATTTGTAATTAAATTTTTAGTATAATTTATTTATTTTACATTATTCCCTATATATAATGTACTCTGTGAGCCAAACTAAACTACTCATTACTACTCTGTGGCTGTAGCTTCCCATTTAGAGAAAGAGTTTTGGCGGGAACTCGACCGGCGGCGGCTTGCTGCTCCTGTATTATTGTTTAAATAATGGTTTGAAGTGGACTTTGATATGTAAAAGTAGTGCGATTTTGTGTATTAAGTGTCTGCGCATGTGAACTATTAATGGAAACTGTGAAACAAGTGCTCTGATGGTGATGGAATCTCAAGATAAGCTGTTTGTTTGCATAGGCGCCTTTAGATACCATCGCCAACTGTCAGCTGCCTGCTGGCTCAAGTTACCGTCAAAATCTCCCAAGGCTGCACAATGTGACGCATCAACATATTGTGAAGCAGTGAAATATGAAGGAAAATTATACATGAAGACAAGGCTGTATGGCATAGTTCCTTTGCCTGCTCTCTCGAGCGAATAATAAAAACAACAACAACAACCATTTAGAGAAATATTTTTGTATACGAGGCTAACAAATCAACGAAAATTTCGCCATTTTGGAGCCGAAAAAAATTAATTATAGCTAAACAAAACAAAACTACACTGCCATTTACATTCAGTGGCTTCCCACATGATAGATGAAGAGATTAAAAAATAGATTGAGTTAAACAATTAATATTTTCAAAAGTTATTGTGTTTACAAGCCACAGGGACATGATAAATCCACACCATAAGCCACTAAAACCCTTTTTTTTATTTAAAAATAGCAATTAATCGATTTAAAAAAAATATTAATAAGTTCAACAATCATTTATCTTTCTAACAATGTGCTTTTTATATCATTTATATGTATAATATGATTGCTAGATACGATTTTATTCGATAAAATGTTGGAATCTTAATTTTTAGGCGATAGTAGAACACACCTTGCGCTTCCGCTTAAGGTATGCAATATATATTTATATATATATTTATTAATATATTTATATATTAATAAATATATATATATATATATATATATATATATATATATTTATATATATATATTTATTAATATATATATATATATATATAAATATATATATATATATATATATATATATATTAATAAATATATATATATATATAAATTTATATAAATTAGTCCATATATATATATATATATATATATATATATTATATAAACTAATGTAGTCAGAAAAGAGCACGGTTTCAGCTATCCAAACAATGCAAAGACAAAGTGTGTCGAAGAGTAAAGGCTTTGACATTAAAATCTATTAAATTATGTGTAAATAATTAGTCCTGCGCGTTAGCTCTCTCGGACCGTGTCGGATTGCAGTTTGATGATTGTAAGGGAATAGAGAGCGCACCTGTGCTTGCACATACATTCTATAATTCTATACTGTGCTGATTGGCTAGTCTCCGTTGAGACTAGCCGCTGTGACAGACATTTGGTTGGGAGGACATTCTACGCAACAATAAACCCAATTTGTAACTCAACCTAATACTCAACTCAACTCGAAACTCAACCAACGCATTTATGATAACCACGAGGAATGAGTTTGGTTGTCAGTTTGTTCATCATTATACTAATAACTTTAAGTATTGTTAGGCGAGGCAATTTATATATTTTTTTAGAATTTTAAGTCTTAATTGCTGCATACATATGATTATTGATCACAAATATTAAATTTCATTACATTGATTATTTGGATTCGTTAAAGCAGAAGGCCTTACTCGTATTATCCTACCATAATAAAATAAGGCCTACTAGCAAGGTTTTTAGAAATATTTAATTTTGTTTTTCTTTATGGCAAAAGTTACAATTATTCGTTCATAATTTATAGAAGCTGTACTCAACTAATAGTTTTTATTCAAATCTGTAGACCAAATTAGATATTTCTGATTTTATTTTCGATTTTCCCTTAGCTAGGGCTTATTACCCGTAGGTAGCTTATACCGATAATAAGTGCGCACCATTAAAAAATCTCTAATATCTATTTGACAAAGATTAAAACCTGTTTCCAAATTGTTAAAGCAATCAATAGTTTTTTTGAAGTCTAGTTTTACAACAAATACTTTTCTAAACATCTACTTTCTATCTAGTCATCTAGTCATCAACTTAAGCAAAGTTATGAGCACATTTAATAGTCATCAAGGCGACAAGTATAAAATTGTTTGTACACGCTGATCGCGACTGCTACCGCCACTGTGTATCAACCTCTGATATATAGCTTCCGATTAAAATTTAACGTAACCGAAATCGGAATCAAAGCTGCAAAATCAATCGAAAGTTCCAAACATCTCTAGGTAAGACTATACTTCAAGATATTATAAAATCTCGATATTCCAATGCCAAAAAGATCGATATCTAAGGAAATCGACACCTTAAACTTATACGTGATTCTATTACCTCTTCGTCTTCAACACGCAAAGAGAAAACTTTTTAGTAAAAAAATCTTTTTTCCATATAAAACCTTCATGATTTTGATCCCTTTATTTTCTGTGAATATCGCTTTGCTTGTTATTTTTTTACAATTACTACTTGATAACAAAGTTACATAAATAACCTATTATTTGTATCAATATAAAAATTTGTATTTTCATAATTTAAAAGATTAATTTTATCCCTAACTTTACTATTTTTTACCTTTATTTTGCTAATTAAAATTTATTTCTCAACAATAAATTATTATTTATAAGAGATGCCTGACGGTTCCTGAGAGATAACTTTGTATCAGTGGCACTTGTTGTAGAGGCTATCGTTCTCTGGGGTCCACGCGCGGTTAAGTACCTCAAGGAACTGTATCCGCAATTGTTCATCGTTGCTAGAGACAAGAAGGCTGGTTCTTATTTCACCCAATGTCTTATATAGTCTTCTGTATAGCCATTCTACGCGAAAAAGTAGTTCAGTCGCTCTTGGCAATATGTAACTGGGATTAGCACAGTTTGATAATGTTAATTTTTACTTTGTTACGTCTATAAATTGATACGTGAAGGGAAATCTTCGTACCCTTTTTGGACCTACACATACAGGGAACACTAAAAATTATGCGTTTCTGGCCGCCATTAATGTTTAAATTACGAATGTTCCATTTTTTAACCTTAAGTAACTCTTATGCCGAGTTTCCACGCTTGCCAGGTTTCGGCAAGCATCCACAAGCACAAGTGTGTAAAGAGGGCGTTTGGCTTGGCTTGCGTGAGCTTGTGGACAATTATCCCCGATCCGGGCTAGTGGCGGTTTTTGGACACAGATCAAAGGGCGCTTGCGGCAAGCGCTTGCAACGCATTCATACGTTGGTGCGCGTTTAGTAGAAATTGTGATTTCGCGACGAGGGCATGCTTAGCTCTTTGTTTAAAATGAGTGACTGGTCGAACGAAGAGAGTTTATCGTTTCTGGAATATTAAGGCTCCAGTACACGTTGGTTGAGCGCGCTTGGCGAGTCCGCTCGGCAGATTTTTGTGGTGCCGTTCACATGCTGGCGTGCTTCATTCTGCGTTGGTAGCTAGATGATGATGGACGTTAGTGATCGCGGCCTTATTTTTATGTTGCTCATGTTTGGGGTTCCATATAACTGATTCGTTGTGGTAAGAATCAATGAACCTAAATATTTCCTCATTAGGCCATGTCGCCATGTTCGTGAAATAATTTTATTAAGCCGTAAAGCGTAATTATGAACTGAATACTCGGCCCACGTGTGATCGCTATTTGCGACTTGCGCCAAATTTCTTTGATTTGAGCACGGAAACCGACACTATACGGATTGTCGGCGAGTGTTTGCCGCAAACACCAAATACACACAAAACGGCGCAGTACACGTTGGCCGAACGCACTCGGCGAGTGCGTTCGGTGTACTACTACCTTTACTAGAGCGAATCGTCTATCTGGAACCCCAAATACGTTAATCATAAAAATAAAAAGAAAGTTGCGAATGCTTGGAATCGTCTTGCCGAGTTAACGGGAAAGCCAGTAAAAGAATTAAAAGCCAAAAATTCCTTGTTTATGTATTACTTTGCTTGTATTTCAAATAAAATGTTAAACCAAACGCAATAGCCGACACAAGTTCGGTGTCCGCCATGCTTGGGTTGTACGTAGCACACTGACGCATTCACAAGCATGAAAACGACTTCCAAACGCCAAACGAGATTTGTGGACGCTCGGGGCTTAAAGACGTTTGCTGAGGCTTGGCAAGCATGGAAACCCGGCATTAGAGACACCGCACACTGCAGACTTTCTATCAGACGAGAGTTTAGTCGGTATCTTAATCAGTATAGAGATGTATGAAAGTACGCATATTATAACGATTACTTATCGGCTGATAAATTAGTTTGATGGGCTACACAACTCCCTTCAAACTAAATTGTTGGTCAACTATGGGCCAACTGCAAAATCAGTGCGGCGCTCTTCGACGCGTGCATACATGCCGATTTTTTAGTCGGCCGACTCGGTCGATAACGTCACTGCTCAAAATTTTGGCGCGGAAAAGACGTGCGCATGCATTAAAATGGCACTGCTTGTGGAATCATCTATTTAACAGTTAATAGAGGACGTTGAAATATGATGTAAATTTAAAGAAAAAGCTGGGGGAAGAAGTAACCTGTCACTGTATATAGGATGCACCCAGTATTCTCGGTTTCTCTTCTTGATCCATCTCCTTCGTTGTATAATAGCAATAATAATAACATTTCTGGACGATATTTTAGGTTTATGCGAATACTCATCTCCAGAGCTGCTTACTAACTATAATTTTTTCATAAACGATCGACCGACTGTTGGCTATTGTGTACACTCACCACTAACACGACAGTTTAATTAGCCTAGTGTGCGCACTAGCAGCTCAACCCGACTAAACTCTTGCCCGATAGAAAGTCTGCAGTGTGAGGTGTCTCTTAAATTGATTTAAATTATTTTTGGTGGAAAATCTTATGTCAATCTATGGTATATGAAAGGTCGGGAAAATAGTTTCTGCATATTTTATGTACAAATTCAAGACTTTTTTTTTCAGAGTTCACTTACATTTTATTATAATATATACTTGCCATTTTGTTTGATACATTGCTGCCACCTTGTAAGTAGTGACATAATCCAGTTGCTGTAGAAATTTCGGTATTTATGTTCAATAAAATGCGACAAGTACTTCTGATAGTCCTCTCTTGATGTTAACCTAACACTACCCAAAAATTCTGAAGAGATCGAAACAGGTGTAAATCTGAGTGTGCAAGGTCAGGACTGTATTGTGTTGGACGCGGTAACACTTCCCAACCAAACTCTTTAAATTTTTTCTGAGTGACCAAAGATGAGTGGTCCGGCGTAATCATGATAAAAGACAGAAGAAAAATAAATTTCGAAAAGAAGATAAATTTCGTTGAACATAATATGAAATTCTAATTTGTCGTCGCTAGTTTTCGGTGTGTGGGCGGAGCAGAAAGAATCTATCATGGCATTTTGTCCCACGGGTATCGCAAGAGGCCACTTTGGTGGATGGCAATATTGTAGTTTCGTTAGACAGTGTTATAACATCTCGTTTATGCTTAAAATACTTAGAACAGTGACGTGGAGCAATTAAACATTTGTTTATTTATTTATTACATAATTATAACATTATTACAGTTAAATTAACCAATGTGATGCTATAACTAACCTAAATATAAGAAACTACTGACTTTTAAATAATGACTATAAAATAATGAATAATGAATATATAATTAAATTAATAATTATAAAAAAAAATTACAATTTTCAACGCATTTGTATGCTGAAATTGTGAACTTGGTCTGACTACATGTAAATAAGTCAATAACCTGTGAGATGATATTAAAGTAGTGTATGGCACGTGTCAATGGTGCATTCTGAAGCAACTTCGTCCTAGCAGTGGGTACGAGGAGTAACGTGGCGCGGCGACGAGAACACACGTAATTATCAGGTACACGTATCATTAGCGCAGCCAGCACATCTGGGTGATGTATCCGTCCACGTAAAACGTTTCACACATATTTAATAAGCGCGATGTCTCTCCTCACACTCAGGCGGCTGTAACCGACCATACTCAGTACAAATAGACTCGGATACATGAGTGGAAAACTAGGATAGATTCCATACTACTTGAAATATAAAAGTCGTGTAAATTTATTTTGAAGTTTTTCGATCATGACACTATATTTGCTTTCATTTGGATTCCAAATAATGGCATTCGTTTCAAGTTGACTTCTTACGAGAGCATTATATAAAATTCTAATAGTGAGTATCGCCAATTTCGTCGATAAACTTTCGTTTAAAGCGTCCCTTGCTGACATTATTTGAACAAATAAGCATTATACCAAGTTGTTACTCAAGGTGCTAATTTCACCTGTAAGCGGTGTAAAATCCATCCAAAAAAACTAAAATCGAATTTCAGCGACCTATCACAAAGAAAAGTGTTATTAACTTAGCATTGGCCCTTTGCTTCCAGCTCTATGCCCGACAGTGTATTTAGAAAATACTGAATCTTTGGTCTAGTGCCAAATAACTAGTAAGGTTCCTAATGCAGGTTGTTTTTTGTAGAATAAGGATCACTATTGAGCACATAGTTCACATGACAGTAAGTGAAAGCTATGTGATCCATAGTCCCCTGTATTCATGCTAGATTTAGAACCGAAATGCAGATACGTTGTCAACCCTGAGGAAGAAGATAAAATGCCTTGTCTCTAGTAAAAACAGGTTTCTAGTTCTTACACTCGTCATTCGGAACACAGCAGCGTTAAGCTGCTATTTTAGGCTGATATTCTGTGAGAGCGTTATTCTCCTCCAGTCGAGCCTATCGATCGGTGCAGCCTTTTAATAAACGGCGTTAGAAAAAATTGTCCCGTTGATCTTTTGTTAAAAACTAACAAGGTTTCAAATGCAGATTTCGAAATCCAGCAGATAACTAGCGAAGAGTTGCAGTATTGGACTTTTCCAGTTATTACTTTAAAATACGACACTGCAATTAAAGATATATCTTAGGGAAGTCTTGGAATATATTAAATCAAAAAGTCATACATCGACTACGGAACTCACGACAAGGTACCATTCAGTGCTAACAGTGCCGACTCTACAAATTGCAATGGAACTTGAAATTAGTTTCCCGATACCAATTTTGCCGGTTCATTCGTGATCTTAACACAGAAGTAAAATATTTGAACCAACTTATACCGATGAATTATACTATTTTAATGCATTAAGTTTTTCATTATGCGAAGACGAAATCTTATTATATTAAAACTCCCTTGAAACGCAGTTTAGTTTATTAGCTTTTGATTTGGTGTTTCGAGTTCATATTAAGCGTTTAAGGAGAAGACTATCAATTTGACAGTACCTCTCTTCATAAAATGAGCAATTTAATATAGCACTGTTCATCGACTTTGACTATAATTTTAAAGATGTCCCTTGTTTATCCCAAACTGTAAACCCCCGTCCCTAAAATTGTCGAGCGAAAGGAGGAAGAATTATACTAAAACAATGTACGCCTAACCTGAAAGATGTCACATATGTTTTATCTGGTTTCATTACAGAATCTTTGCACGGTACATGTTGAAAACTCGATTTAGTGTCATCTTCATAATTCGCATTTTTTTCTTTATAACTCATACCCGCTGTGCTCTCTAATGTAATTTTCTTATAAAATGCTTTGGTTATTGCGCAGTAATAACTATTGAGTAGATTTATAGATGTTCAAAAAGTTTAAAAGTACTGCAACATCGTTTATAGTTTGTTTATAAAGAAAGCAGAAAATATATCGGCATAAACAAAGCCACGTTGAGGGTAAAACAAAACGTAAGAGCGTAGAGCCGTCCATAAATTTATAATATTATAATTTTACTTTTATTCAAAATATATGATCACAAGATTTTTCCATATCACGGAAGCAATTTATGCGATAACGTCCCTTGGAAATTGCTTTCCCTTTTCTTTATTTATTAGATTTATAGACGCCTTTCAACATGCTGCACAGTTGTGTCTCGTTTATTCCTTACTTTGTCAAACGTTTCAGCTCCATTAGTCCTCTTAATTTAATTTAAAAGTGATATCGGTGTCTGAGAGTCCATCAAACTATTTAGTCCTGAGTCACTTGCATAATTCTAATTTCAGCATGTCTTATCAGATCCTCACTGGGCTACCAGTACGATGCTGCCACTCGAGAACCTTCCCTCCTTATCAGTTGATGGTTCTTCGAGCTTTGTGACTATCCCATTGCCACTTCCGCTTATTGATGCGTGGGGCTATATCGGTTAATAGGATATCCGTTAGCAATTATTTACGATATTTTAATTTTTTTTGACATATCTTTATTATATTTATATATTAGTATCGATTTAGTGGAAGAAAGATTATCGAGAGGCAGCTTTGAATTTGTAGGTGAAGTTTAGGGCGTTCCATACTAGCTGGCGGGACGACGTTGTCACCTCTAAGAATTATACTTTAAAATTATTTTTTTTACAACCGACTTAAATATAAATAATTATTAAGGATAACTATAAACTATTTGTCAGACCTTGATCATATTTATATGGGACCACATGAGAAGCAACAACAAAGAAAAAAAGAATCGTCGAAATCGGTTCCCTCAGAAAAAAATTATGAGGTAACACGCATAAAAAACATACAATGGAATTGAGTATCTCCTCCTTTTTGAAGTCGGTGGAAAAACGGAATGCCTCATTACCATTTACATGGTTCTGCCCTTTATTCACCATACAAAACACAGGAGAGTTTTGCTGCTATTTTACTCTGGTATTCTATGCGAGCATGGTTTTTCCCTGGCTGAGTTGGTCCATTCTTGCTGCCACCTTCACTGCAGCATAGATCTTTCCCATACTTTAAGTAAGTACTGCTGATTAAAGACACTCATGAGTGTGGCAATCAATACTTATTGCTTCATTGAAATAATTGGCATGGTAGTTACTGTGTAAGAATATCTACCACTCCAAGTCATCCTGTGGGTGTCGTAAGAACGACGACGTGGCAGCAGCGTTTTTTTTTTAAACGAATAAAAATAAAAACCTGCGGTTACCAACCCGCTGGCTCGTCGTGGCAACTATGGAAAATATCTTCCCTATGATGTAATCTATAGAGGAAGCATATGTTCATCAGTGTACTTTAATAGGTTGCAACGTTATATATAGATGGTCAGGCCGGATAGCATCTTAAATTGGTACACTCTCGCCACTAGCCTATGGCACTTTGATTTGTCGCTTTTAAACAAATATTCAAAAGGAATATTGAGTAAAGTTGCAACCTAAACATCAGGTCTTTACCTATGAAATTGCCGTTCTGCAGTACTAGCCATTTCAAATCAAAATTATTTGTGTTTGGCTAAGAATTTTGATTTCCATTTAATGTTATTTTAAAAACATGAAATTCTTTTATCAGAATTAGTCATTTGTTTATAGATTAGCGTTATGTTTTCATTGCATTTTAATATTTTACATCATCATGGATACGTTCCAAATTCGAGTAATTATAGAATATGAGTCCGCATCCAGCGCAGAGCGGCTCGAATCGTCGACGACCGAGTCCTTTCCGATCGGCTCGATTCATTGGCACTGCGAAGAGATGTTACATCCCTTTGCATATTCTTTCGCATCTACCACGGGGAGTGCTCTGAGGAATTGTTCGGATTAATCCCAGCCGCCAAATTTCACGATCGCACATCGCGGCAGAACTCCCGATACCATCCACACCATCTGAATGATTGGCGGTCCACCACTGTGTGATTTAGAAGATGTTTTCTTCCTCGCACGACTTCCTTGTGGAATCGATTACCATCAGCGATTTTTCCGGACCGATACGACTTAGGGACCTTCAAAAAAAGAGCATACTCCTTTTTAAAAGGCCAACAAAACATCTGCAATTCCCTCCCTGGTGTTGCAGTTGTTCATGGGCGGCGGTAGTCACTTACCATCAGGTGAGCCGCATGCTCGTTTGCCCCCTCTCCTATAAAAAAAACAAGCGGCACGCAACACCAACGGCGTTTAGGAAGCGAATACTACAAACGAACACACCATCTTTTATTTGTTGCCCGCTATCGTTCTGGAAATTTCGACCTGAAAAATGAACCTCGTGTTCATACGAAAACTTTAGTCGACAATGACGAACTGAAGGTAATTATGGAAATTAATGATACTCAATTTATGGCTGAATTAGCAGCAGCTTTCGACGTTAACATTAAAACAATATTAGTCCATTTGCGTCAAATTGGCAAGGTAAGAAAGCTTGACAAATGGGTGCCCCACCAACTCAGTGATCGCTAGCGCAAAGTACGCGTGGCTTGCACACACACAAGCACACAAACGAAGGAATTTTGAACCGCATAACAATGCGACGAAAAATGTATTCTGTTTGATAATCGCAAGTGCTCAGATAGTTGGTTGGATCTTGGTTCAGCACCTAAACGAATAATTACACCTATATATGTATATATATGGTCAGTGTTTGGTGGTCTAACACTATTGTGATTCATCACAGCTTCATACCTAACGGGATAAGCATTATTAATGCAGATATGTACTGTGAAAAACTGAATACAATGATGGAGAAGCTCACACGTTTACAGTGGTAGAGTCATGCGGCAGTTTTTGCTGTTACACGGATGGACCGGCTCGAACCGCGGTGGTACCACGACCTCACACAGAATACCAGCGTGAAGTAGAGGTTTATCTGTGCATTTCGCTTGATGAGTGCAGGTGACCGGAGCCCCCCCCCCCCCCCCGCTATCAACATGGTAACGGAATTAAACAAAAGAGTACCCTAGGAGGGTACCGGCACCCCGGAAGAATCCCTCGCTGAGCATCCACGACCAAACTAGTCCACTCTTGAGCATATGTACTCAGGCTTCACCGCGTATTCTGAGAGGGTGGGGGGCAAAATTCCTCTCACGATCGCGACTAATACTGCTCGGGGCAAGCGGAGCAATAAGACCAAGGCAACCCCTCCGGCTGACACTTCATATCTCTCCTACCCGGGGTACAAATTAGAACACTCCTTTGTGCCCCGGGCTAGAGTTTGCGTATACATCAGAGAGGACATCTGTTTTCGACGCCTCGGCAGCCTTGAAGGTACGGACCTGTCCATCCTATGGCTGCACGTAGACAGCGACGACCATCCTCACGTCTACGGGTGCCTCTATAGGTCCCATATCGGTAATGCCGGTGGGTTTGCTTCTCGTAGGAAGATCTCAGCGTTGTTGCCGATTCTGTTGCTGATGTGGCACTTCAGGGTATGGAACTTTTTATTCCATTTTCTGTGGTGTCCATCGGAGGCAGATCCCATCCATGGTTTGGTCGCTCCTGTAAAATAGCATCACGCTATAAACAGGAGTGCTACCGGGCCTGGGCTGACGCATCAACAACTCGGGATGTAAACACGAGCGCTCATAAAAATAAGTATAATTCCGCCTCCAGGCCCTTCAAAAGTAAAAGTAAAAGTAACTGCCAAGGCAAGGTCTGAGCACATCGGCAAAATTGGCTAGAAGCTAGTTTGCCTTCCTTCGGGAATCCGTGCATTCTGATTTCTCACCAAGGATGTCTAAGGTAACTTCTGTCAGCCATCTCTTCCATCTCTGCACAGAGAGGACGATTCACTAGCCCATGCCGCAAAGGAGAAAGCCGATCTGTTGAGCTCTGCGTCCAACTCGACTCCGCGGGATGGTTGGTGGTGTATTTCCCCCGTCTAGATGACTTCCATGAATTCGTCTAGATGACGGGGGAAATACACCACAGACCATCCCGCGGAATGAGTGCTCCATGCCGGATGTGCGGTTTACACAGCGCTCGGTTCACAAAGCACTCTTCTCCCTGAATGGCAGCAAGTCAAATGGGCCTGATGGAGTACCTCACATTGTGCTGAAGACGTGTACTCTGGAGTTGGCACCAGTTTTAACGCGTGTTTTACGGTATTCAAGGCGTAGTCTCGAATTCATGGAAGACAGCTTTGGTCCACCCGATCCCTAAAAAAGGCGACCGCTCAGACTCGTCCAACTACAGGCCTATCGCCATCACCTCCTTGTTCTCCAAAATAATTTAATCCATTTTAAACTGCCAGCTCATGAGGTACCTTAAGGCCGTTAGTTTGGACATTGCGAAGGCCTTCGATCGGGTCTAGCACAAAGCGCTTCTTTCGAAGCTTCCTTCCTGTGGGCTTACCGAGAAATTGTGCAAATGGATCACCATTTTCCTTGCTGATCGGAGCATCAAGGTTGTAGTGGTGCATGCTCTGATTTCAAGTCTATCAACGCTGGTGTTCCACAAGGCTGCGTGCTATCACCAACGCTATTTCGCCTGCATATCAATGATATGTTGCAAACTGGTAACATTCATTGCTATGCAGACGACAGCACTGGTGATGCTTTATATACCAGCCGTGCCAATATTTCTCGGGAAAACGTCGCCGAGTACCGGGACGAACTTGTGTCTGAAGTCGAGTCTTTGCCGAACAAATTCTCGGATTGGAGCCGACTAAATCTAGTCCAGTTCAATCCCCAGAAGACAAAAGTTTGCGCGTTTACCGCTAAAAAGAACCCCTTTGTCATATCTCCTCAGTTTCAAGGAACTCTCCTTGCTGCCTCTGCTAGCATCAGAATCCTCGGCGTCGACATATCGAATAGTGTGCAGTTTCGTGGTCACTTGGAAGGGAAAGCCAAATTGGTCTCTAAAAAGCTTGGCGTGCTCAGCAGAGCAAGACAGTATTTCATGCTGGCCCATCGCTTGCAACTTTACAAAGCGCAAGTTCGGCCTCACATGGAATATTGTTCTCAACTCTGGGCTGGGGCACCCCAGTGCCAGCTCTTTTCACTTGAACGCATCCAGCGCAGAGCGATTCGAATCATCGACGACCGAGTTCTTTCTGATCAGCTGGATACACTGGCACTGCGTAGGGATGTTGCATCCCTTTGCATTTTCTATCGAATTTACCACGGGAAGTGCTCTGAGGAATTGTTCGGATTAATTCTAGCCGCCAAATATCAGGAACGCACATTGCGTCAATATTCACGATACCATCCTCACCATCTGGATGCTTGGTGGTCCAGAACTGTGCGTTTTACTAGTAGTTATCTTCCTCGTAGAACTTCTCTGTAGAATTGTTTACCACCGGCGATTTTTCCGAACCGATACAAATCAGGGACCTTCAAGAAAAGAGCTTACACCTTTCTAAAAGGTCGGCAATGCATTTGCAATTCCCCTGATGTTGCGGTTGTTCATGGGCGGCGGTGGTCACTTACCATTCCAGGTGAGCCGCATGCTCGTTTGCCCCCTCTTCTATAAAAAAAAAGTCTCAAACTACGATTAGCTTTGGTCAATCGCTCGTCCCCGCTGCTCCTGCGTGACAACACGCGATCTCATATTGCACAACAGACGGTCTCCAAGTTACAAGAGCTAGGGTTGGAAGCTCTCCGTAATCCGCCGTACTTACCATATTATGCGTCTACAGACTTCTACTTTTTCCAGAATTCAGTTAACTTTTTGGTGGGAAATTCAATATCCGAGAGGCAGTACAAAATGCCTTAGAAGAATTTGTTGCCTGCCGTCCGACTGATTTCTTCAAGAAGGGCATCAATAAACTGCCACTGCGTTGGCAAAGATGCGTCGATTGCATGTGTGATTACTTTGATTAATATAAATAAAAAAACAATTTCATATATAAAGACCTAATACTTTCGACTTTAAGAGTATTATAGAACAATGTCCGCCCCTCTGCTCCTATACATGTAATATTATACAACATGTCCCAAAATTCAACGATAAGCCAACACCGGAGGATAGACCTGCCCCGGACTAATCGGGGGAAAAAAAAATATCCCAATTATATTTTAAGTTATATAAAAAAAATGAAATTCTTCAGAAATTGAGACCGTTTATGATATTTTTCACTGCCATGACCACAATTTTTTAAATATTCTTTTCTTTTATTTATAGGCAACCTGAAGAGTACTGCTATCTACCACAATTCTTAAAAACTCCAGAATAACTCTTGTTTTATCACGAAAATTAATGAAACTTATTTTATTCCCTAAATTTTTTGAAGACTTTTACTTTTAACCAAATTTAACTTATCGTGGTGTAAAAAAAAAGTATGAACACTAGTATGGCAAGTTTCGAAAAAATTGACGCAACTAACCAACATTCCAAAATGGTATAATACTCTAGGAAAACAAGTTATAAAAAAATATGGGCCTATTATTTCTTAACAGGGGCTAAATGACGGTCGGGTGTAATAAAAGTATTAGTTCTTGAAAATTGTTTAATATTTCAAAACAAATGGTACAAACAATTTCACGTGTAATTTATTAAGTTATTAACATTATAGCAAATGTTCGAACTGTTTGCCACCAGCATTAATACATACACGACATCGCCTTAAAAATGATCGTTTTATTTGTCTTGCATATCTTCTGCTATTAATGTAATCAGAAGCCTGAGTGATATTTCGACGAAGCTCGTCCAATGTCACAATAGTTTTGAGTAGACCCTGTTTTTAAGACAACCCCAATAGAAGAAGTCCAGGGGGTTCAAATCGGGTGAACGTGGTGGCCAAAAGATAGGACCAAGTCGCCTGATCCAACGCCCTGGATACTCTTAATTTAAATATTCTCGCACAGGATGGGCATATTGTGCTGGGCAACCATCATTTTGGAACCACATGTTTTGAAGATCACTTAAGGGCACGTCGTTTAACAATTCTTGCAAGTCATTTTGTAAACAGTTTTAATAACTATTGCTATCTAAGTTTCCTTGTAACTCAAAGGGCCCAATTACTTTTCCATTTAATATGCCGGTCCATAGGTTAACCTTGAATTGATATTGGGATTTGTCTTGTCTCATCAAGTGTGGATTTTTATTACTCCAACTATGTAGGTTGTGAAGATTTAAATACCCATCTTTCTTGCACGTTGTTTCATCCGACCATAGAATTTTGTCTAGGAAATGGGGATCTTCACTGTGCCTTTGCAGCATTACACGGCAAAATGTGACCCGTAGCGGATGGTCCCGCGGTAATAACGTCTGCACACGCCTGTAGTGATATGGGTGAAGCTTGTGACGTTTTAATATTCGATGTGCAGAACTTTTCGGGATTCCTGTAGCTTCTTCTATGGCACGTACCGAAGTAGTCGAGTCATTTTCTATCTCATTTAAAAATTTTTTCATCACGATCCAATCTAGGTCTTCCAGCGCTTCTCCTATTGGATGACATACGACCCTCCGAAAACGCTTGATGCACATTAATAAACACTCGATAATCAGGATATTTTTGAGCATTTGGGTATGTTTCTCGATACAGTCTGCTAGCAGCGTTAGCATTACATCGGCATTCTCCATAGATTAAATGCATATTAGCGTATTTCTGTGGTGTGTACGGTTGCGGCATGTTAAACGCCAAACAGTCCAAAATGCGCCAGAACTCTAAATCACAAAACACACAATCGTAGTCCAAGATAATGCCAGGTCAGTTCAGTTTGCAGATCACTTCGAGTCCAAATAATGCCAGGTCAGTTAAGTTTGCAGGTCGATTCCAGTCCAAAAAGCCAAGCCAAAAGTCAATAGTATGTACGAGAGCCACGTAAGTTGAATTGGGAACGGTGCGCAGTAAACAAAGGAGCCGACTTGCTGAGAATAATAACAGCTTCTCTAATTGCCTTGTTGTTGTCTCTTTTTAACGTAAATATCTCTATCTATCTATCTCTCTCTAACATCTAAGATATTAATGCCCCATTCGAATTCCTAGAAATTGTAACAGGAACCCATTTTGGGCATGTAGTAAAAGTGATTACTGACAATTACAATTTAAGGAATTTGGCCCCTGTTTAGAAATAATAGGCCCATATTTTTTTATAACTTTTTTTCCTAGAGTATTATACCATTTTGGAATGTTGGTTAGTTGCGTCAATTTTTAAAAAAGCTTGCCATACTAGTGTTCATACTTTTTTTTACACCACGATAAGTTAAATTTGGTTAAAAGTAAAAGTAAAAAATTTAGGGAATAAAATAAGTTTCATTAATTTTCGTGATAAAACAAGAGTTATTCTGGAGTTTTTAAGAATTGTGTTAGATAGCAGTACTATTCAGGTTGCCTATAAAAAAAAAATATTTAAAAAATTGTGGTCATGGTAGTGAAAAATATCATAAAAGGTCTCAATTTCTGAAGAATTTCATTTTTTTATATAACTTAAAATATAATTGGGATATATGTTTTTTTTCTTTTTTTCCCCGATTATTCCGGGGCAGGTCTATCCTCCGGTGTTGGCTTATCGTTGAATTTTGGGACACGTTGTATATAGCGATATTTTTTATTGTTTCACGACGTTTTCCTAAACTGCAAAACACGTAATAAATAATCATTTAAAATTTCAATATAAAAATAATAATGTCCGCCAGATCGAATTTCGATCACGGTGGTCAGTATACGAAGACTAACAATTTGTGCAGGATAGGATTTATAGTGCATGAGTGTGTGTGTGTGTGTGTGTGTACTCTGTTTTTTCTTACTCTGATACTAATGTCCGGAGAATGATTTTTCTTGCTCGTGCTTTCCGAGGCACTAAGGTGAAACCCCGCTAACTTTCTGAGTCAAGGTACTGAAAACTTCTAGACTAAAATAATAACTAAAGTAAACCAAATAACTAAAAAAACTTAGATCTAACTTGGGATACAAACCCGGGACCACAGGATCAACAGTCGTATTATCGATCACTAAGCCAACGAGGCAGTCAATCACAATTAACAACTTCAGTATACACTCGCGTACTGTGAAATTAACGTAAGCGCTTAACACCTGAGCTGTCGCGGCTCATAAATGTATTCAAATTCAGTGCTAAACAAATAAAAATAATAATATAACTTCATAAAACCTTATAAATTAAACTCATAATATTTATAAATTCTATTTAATAATTATTACTGACCCTCTTGATTACAGACCGGCTCCAGCATACTTCAAACTTCTGTTCATGTATTTCTTCATTCTATATTCTATTATATATATATATATATATATATATATATATATATATATATATATATATATATATATATATATATATATATATATTCTATTATCTATATACAGGGTGTTTGGTGGGTGGTCCGACAAACTGAAATGGGAGATAGATGGGTTCGTTAGAAGCATATTTTCTTAGTAAATTTTTTTTCCATCTCTTACCATTTTTTTTTAATTGAATTTTTAAAATTTTTTGTAATTATCCCAATTTTCTAGTATTTTGGTTCAATAACTTCTACTATTTCTAGTTTTCTACCATTTATTTTTATTTTTCCCAAGTATAATGATTTGTATATAATTAAAAAAAAAAGATTTAACGCCCAAAAAGCATAAGAAAAAATACTTACGATACATTGAAAGTGAACAAACGAGAAAAATAATTGTAAACCTCTAAGTTTTCTCCAGCCCCAGAAAAATAAATAAAATTGTTGAGTAATTTAAAATGGCCTTAAAAACTTTCCTGATTTACCCTCTTTCTATCGGTATATCATATGTCAAATAAAACTTTAGATTATTTAACAAAATCATTGATAATTGAATGTGAGGGCGGGGGAATTAAAATATTTCCGCTTAGGACCCGCGGGTCAGCTACAGCTACCAGCTCATACGAGCGCCTATTATTGTATTTAATACAAAAAAGTTAATGGTTGTGTCTACACTACACTAACCAGGGTCTTGCTCAATAATAATAAAAAAATAAGTACTAGTAATTTTTTACTAAATTTACAAATTTTGTTCAAAATATCCTCCTACATTATGCAGACACGCTCGATATCTTCGACGTATTTCAGTCGTGGTAGTTTTTAATCGTATTTCTTCTTTCATAATATGAAAAGCAGCATTTATTTTTCCAATCAACTCTTCTTTTGTTTGTATTTCATTTTCGTATACAATTTCCTTTGCTCGGCCCCAGACATAAAAATCCAGTGGAGTCAGATCTGGGGATCTCGCAGGCCATTCGATAGGTCCGAGTCTCCCTATCCACGTGTTCGGAAATACCGCATCTAAATATTCCCTCACGGTTCTGCGATAGTGGGCAGGGCAGCCATCGTTTTGAAATATTATTCTTGTGTCCTCATTCATTATTGGTACCTCGCTCATTAGTTCCGGGAGATCATTTTGTAAAAAATGTAAATAATTATCTCCGTTTAAATTATCAGGTAGATAATGAGGACCGATTAAATATCTTCCGATCACACCTGCCCACACGTTAACACTAAACCGTGTCTGATGCGATATTTGTCTCGTTTTACGTGGGTTTTCATCTTTATCTGACCAATAATGTAAATTATGTTGATTGAAAATGCCTTCTCGTGTAAACTTCGACTCGTCGGTCCATAAAATGCTCTTCAAAAATTGATTATCGTCGACATCTTTGTGCAGTATAAAGCTGCAAAATTCTGTACGCCGTGCAAAATCTCCTTCCACGATACCTAGCACAAAAAATAGTGTAAGTTACTTTACTCACTTTAAAATGTATGAAATAATTAATAATGTATAAGATAAACAGTAATTTTATAAAAAGAAGAAATAATAAGTACCTTGCACTGGGGTGAGGTGAAATGGGTGCTTGCAATGGTTGCGGAGAACCGACCACACTTTCCATACAGAAAAGCCGAGTTCAGTCGCTACTTTTCTAATGCTTATAGTGGGATCATCGTCAAAAGCCGCCAAGATACGCTCATCCACAGCAACATCAAGTGGTCTTCCACGTACTCCTGGTACCCTGTGTTGCAATTTGCCAGTTTCACGTAGCCTTCTATAAGTATTTGCAAACGTATCATGGCTAGGCAACCTTCTCGTGGGATACAGCTCTCCATAAAGTCTACGTGCTCTGTGGCCGTTATTTAGGGCCCGGCCATAAACCAAAAGCATATCAGCGTATTCCTGGTTAGTAAAATAAGTGCGTTGAGCCATAATCACTGCAGTGTTTTGAATTAAGTTTGAACACTACCGTCCGAAAACAGAAACAAATAACAAACAAAAACTTAACAATCAACGAAACAAAAACTAAACTCAACGAAACTGTTCAACAATGAATGTCGAAAAAGAACTCGCAAGTAGCTTCAGAGACAGTCAAATCACGACTAAATTAAATAACAACAGAAGCAGGTAGCTGATCCGCGCGTCGTAACTTCGCCTGTACCACCAGAAAGAGACAACATCTACCTGGCTCGCACACGCATAAATGAAACCATAAAAATATTTACACGGGTAAAAACCAGTTTAGGGTGCCCTGGCAATTTTTACGGAACTTGTAATATTTTAATTCCCCCGTCCTCACATTTGATTATCAATAATTTTGTTGATAATTTAAAGTTTTATGTAACATGTGATATACCGATAGAAAGAGGATGAAATAGAATTTTTTTTTATGGCCATTTGAAATTACTCAACATATTTGTTTATTTTTTTAAGGGGCTGGAAACTTAAGGGCTTACAATTTTTTTTCTCGTTTGTTCACTTTCA
The DNA here is from genome assembly GCA_033319125.1 of Parnassius glacialis. Lineage (NCBI taxonomy): Eukaryota > Metazoa > Arthropoda > Insecta > Lepidoptera > Papilionidae > Parnassius > Parnassius glacialis. The sequence continues at coordinate 34,372,543 of JAVANC010000012.1, read as the reverse complement.
ATGTGTCGTAAGTATTTTTTCTTATGCCTTTTAGGCTTTCAATCTTTCTTTTAATTTAAAAAAAAATATATTTCTTAGGGAAAATAAAAAAACATGGTAGAAAACTAGAAATAGTAGAAGTTATTGAACCAAAATACTAGAAAATTGGGATAATTACAAAAAAATTTAAAAATTCAATTAAAAAAAAAATGGTAAGAGATAGAAAAAAAATTTACTAAGAAAATATGCTTCTAACGAACCCATCTATCTCCCATTTCAGTTTGTCGGACCACCCACCAAACACACGGTATATATATATTCTATTTCTATCCATAAAATTAATTCAAACCTTTTTAAAAATAAAATAATAGGCAGGGGAAATTTCTTCGTATTTTGTTTTTATAAAATTGAAGAAAAATCTCTTTTTTTTGTACTATTTGTATCTAGCTTGTTTTATATCAAATATATATATATATATATATAGGATATTAAGTTAATTAAAAAGTAAAAAAAAAAACACTTTCCCGCTCTTTTTCAATTGTTTTACTGTCCACCTTTTGAGTGAATCTAAGGAAGAAATTCTCGATACATTCAAGTTCAATTCAAGTTTTATTAGCCTCTTGCCAAGCGAGACAACTACGGCGAATATAGCCAACTATGAGGCAATCTATGGGGGAGGCCTATGTTCAGCAGTGCACTTGTAGTGTTATGGTACTTACATATCATTTTACACTGTTTTAAATTTGTCCATTCTGTTTTTGATTTTCTTTTTACATCACCTTTATTTCCATAGGATCCTGTAACGTTTTTAGACCATAAGAACACAATAACAAATCATTTTTACTTCGTAATTTCACGCTATCGATGGAGTCTACCTTTTTTATCTTTTATTTAGTTCTCCGTAACTCTGCAATTTCGGGTTTCGTGCGCGCTGTTGCGCTACCTTTTTTCCTATATCAATAATATCTCATTTCTTACTTAAATCTTGCCGTTTCTCAATTACGAGCCTGAAACCAAAAATTGACATGTTTTGACATCGTTGTTTATCTGGTTGTCATGGCAATTTTTATTCAAATTCGTTACCGATCTGATGTTTTTACTTCAATACTTCCACATAAATATTCTTTTCCTCTTGGCCATTTACAAAAAATTGTTTTTAATTTAAATAATTTCCCGTTCTCTCTAAAAAGGTATAAAAGCCGAACAATCAGCCGATAAAGGGCATCATTCCGCCTCTGGCACCGCTCTCGTGCGGTCGTCTCAGGTAGTCCGCGCAGCCGTCCCCGTACGGTAGTGCTCTCTCGCTCTCGCGCCTCCGCTGTCCTGCTCGCGCTGTACAGCGTCGTCGCCTTGGTGAGTCATTTCTGCTATCAGTTCTTGCCCCCCTGTCTTCGGGCGGGGAGGTTTGACTGACCTCCGCTTGTTACCTGTTATATTTTTTGTTATCTTTTTTTTGTTAACTATTTCTATTTTTGTTTTCGTTATTTATTTGTATAACGTGTACGTGTATACTGTTTCTTGGGAGTTACTTGCTCTTTTCAGAGCAAAGCCCTGCTCTTTTAAGAGTAAGGGCATTTCTCCTTGAATAAAAAACGTCCCGTTCTTCTGAGAACGGTGATCCCGCCCCTACTGTTAGGTTCAGAACGTCTCTGTTCTTTTCAGAACAGCATCCCCCACCAGCCCCACTCATTTCTAGCATCATGTCGAAACAAGACCTTATAGGGTCCATCGTCTCAGGCCTTAATAGGCTGGATAATTCGGCTCTCGCCGCAATCGTGGCAACTATTGCCTCGTATGCCCCTCAGGCACCTCAACCGCCGCCCGTTATAGCGGCCTACCTAGAGTCCAAGAACTCTTTCGCCCCCTTAGATATGGAGTACGCGTGCTCCGAGTCTGAATCCACTGCGTCGGCCCCCCGGAAGAGGCCCGCCACCTATTCTGGCACCGATTCCTCGGAGTCCTGTGACTCCGACGAGTCATCCTTCACGACCGTCTCCTCAAAACGCGGCGGTAAACGCACCGCGAAAAACCGCACACCTCCCGTTTCAGCGGCCCCTGCCGCTCCTTCAACCTCCGCAGCCCCCGTTGCTGCCTCAAACCCCGCAGCTCCCGCTGCCGTCCCTGCCCCCGCAGCCCCCGTTGCTGCTACGGCTCCCCTAATGTCAATGGACATCGCCCCGCCATCCAAGCCAGCTTCCCGCTGTGCCCCAGTACTTGCAAAGAAGCAAGTCCCGCCCCCTGTCTTCCTAAGAGACAAGGCCAGATTCACCAAGTTGTCGAAATCATTATACGATGCAGGCATTAAATATGACCATGCGATTAACCTCGGGGAGACTATTAAAATCATTCCCAACTCAATCGATGCCTTCCGTAGTATCACCAGGCTATTCACAGCCGAACAAGCCTCCTACCATACTTACGCTCTTCCGGAAGAGCGTAAAATCAGGGCCGTCATCCGCGGCGTGCCATTTGAATTCTCCAACGAGGAAATCCTTGCGGACCTTAAGTCCCAAGGTTTCCCTGTAGAAGCCGTGCACAAGATGCACAGTAGAACGGGCCAGAGGTTCAACCTGGTCCTAGTCATCTTAACCAACGTGCCGGAGGCAAAAGCCATCTTCCGGCAGGTACGCACAGTGTGTGGCCTGTCGAGAGTGAAGGTTGAGCCCCCACATAGGCGCGGGTTCCCGGCGCAGTGCCACCGCTGCCAGCTATATGGTCATGCGGCGGCCAACTGCTCTGCCCCACCCATGTGCGTTAAGTGCCTTGAACCCCATAATACTAAGGATTGTCCTCGGCCCAAAGACGCCGAATCCCCACCCGCGTGCGTCCTGTGTAAGCAAACAGGCCACCCGGCTAACTACAGAGGCTGCCCTTGCGCACCTCATCCTCGCCCCAGTAGGCAAGCTCCACCGCCGGTCAATGACCGCTCATTCCCGGCTCTCTACCAACGGTTGCCCCGTCAGGGCCTTTCACAGCCCATCCAGGGCTTCTCTCGACCCTCTCAGGGTCCCCTTAGGCCCCCTCAGGGCATTATTCGGCCCCCTCCGGGCTTCTCTAAGCCTATGGAGCCTCCAGCCTTTCCCTGGGGCCCCAAAAAGGCAGACCCACCGCGGACTACCTCCGCCCCACAACAATCACAGCCCTCAATGGCTGATGACCTAAAAACGGTGTATTCCGCTATTAGGAACATCGACGTTGGGGAAATCGCTGTGTTAGCACGCAAATTGCGCGCTGCGAGGTCCCCTCAGGACCGTCTCCTCGCTCTTGCAGAGCATCATAATCTTTTGTGCTCGTTGTAAGTTAAGTTAACTTAATTAACTTAACTTACGATGACAGAGCAGGTTGCTCTACCAAAGTCTCACGGTCGTATCAAACCTAAGGGTTTATCGCTTGTATCCTTTAATATTCGCGGTTTGCGAAATAACCTCCCAGAACTTAAGCTCTTTCTTCAAAATCGTGAAGCTGATTTTCTCCTCCTACAGGAAACTAATCTCAAAACTAAGGACACTAAAGGCCTTTCTATTAAAAACTTTTCTCTTCTTCGTAATGACAGGCACGACCGCCGAGGTGGCGGTACGGCCATTTATTACAAGAAGTCACTCCACTGCTCTCCCATTTCTACTCCGCAGCTTACCAATATGGAAGCCACGGTATGCAGGCTAGCTATGACTGGACACCAGTCCATCTTCATAGCCTCCTGTTACATCCCTTCAGGAACCCATCCCCTCAAAAAAGATTTTGAGTCTATTTTATCTTTAGGCAATTCAGTCATTATGTTTGGAGATTTTAACTCCAAGCATACTGAATGGACATGCCGTACTACCTCTCCTAGTGGCAAGGTACTGCTCGATATCACGCAGTCTCTTGACCTCACCGTTCACAGTCCCCTAGGTGCTACTCACTATCCCGATGTCACCGACCACGCTCCCGACGTGCTAGATTTTGCACTACTCAAAAGTGTTTCCCTCAACCTCAGGGCAATCGAGACACTAGACGATCTAGGATCCGACCACCGACCGGTCTCCCTCATTCTTGGCCATCAGCCACCCCCATCAACACCTTCGACTAAAACCTTCACAAATTGGAAGGGCTTCAAGGAGTCCCTAGCGAATGCTCTGGACTCACAGGACTCTCCCATCTCCCTATCGTCGGACTTAGACAGTCCCGAAAAAATCGACACCGCGGTCGACTCACTCTCCACCCTTATTAAAACCTCCCTTAAGGAGAATGAAAGGGTAGTCCCGGTTGCTAATAATAGTGGGCTTCCCCTACATATTAGCAACCTATTAAAAGCCAAGAAAGCTGCTTTCCGGAGAGCAGCAAAATACCCCACGCCCGAATATAGGCACACGGCTAATCGTCTTCAACGAGAACTCCGTTTCCGCCTCTCTGAATTTCGAGACCTCGAAAAGAGTAAACTCATGGAGAATATCTCTCCCTCTCATACAGCGTACTATCGGATGGCAAGAGCCCTCCGCATAGACGCTATCACCCACACTCCCCCTCTCTCCCGTCCCGACGGTACGGTAGCCTTCGAGGACGAGGAAAAGGCTGAGTGCTTTGCAGACAGCATTGCCGCTCAATGCTCTCCTAGCTCTCAACCCGTTGACCCTTCACACGTCCAGGCAGTGGAAGATGAGGTCCGCCGCCGGAACTCACCCCCTACAGCCTCCGAACCTATCTCTGTGTCCAATGATGAGATTTCATCCCTCATCAAAGGACTTAAACCCAAAAAGGCTCCGGGCGCGGATGGCATCTCCAACCAAGCCCTTAAACACTTTCCTGAGCAGGTGTTAACCTTTTTATCTATTATCTTCAACGCCTGCTTCAACCTTAGTTACTTTCCCACTACGTGGAAAGAGGCAACTGTGATTGGTATTCCCAAGCCAGGCAAGCCTCTCAACCTCCCCTCCAGTCATCGCCCCATTAGCCTCCTCAAGGCAATGGGCAAGCTCTTTGAAAGGGTCATCCAAAATCGCATGAGGCGCCATCTGTTTCCCACAGACGGTGACCCTCTTATCATTCCCCATCAATTCGGTTTCCGAGCGAAACACTCCTGCCCCCAACAAGTTCACCGTATTGTGGAATATATCCTCAGCGGTTTTTATCCCCGTCGTCATAAGACTATCGCGGTCTTTTTCGACATCGCCAAAGCCTTTGATAGAGTCTGGCATACAGGCCTTATCTACAAACTATACAAAATAGGTCTCCCCGATCGTCTAGTACGTCTCGTGGCCTCTTATCTAAATCATCGTACCTTTCGTTTTAGACACGAAGGCACGCTATCTTCACAGCGCCCCATCAAAGCTGGTGTCCCTCAGGGCTCAGTACTTGCTCCTCTGCTGTACATCCTGTTCACCAACGATATTCCCATTCCGCCGAAAGGTGTTCAGCTCTCCCTCTTCGCAGACGACACTGCTCTCTACTGTAAAGGTATCTCGCTACCTTTCATACGGAACAAGGTCCAAAAGTCAGTTGATGACCTAGGAGCTTGGTTCAAAAAATGGCGCATCGATGTGAACCCGGAGAAGAGCTCCGCCGTTCACTTCGATTATAAACGACGCCGTATCAAAAACACTCCACCAATACGTATGCTAGGGACCCCTGTCCCCTGGCATACGTCTGCCAAATATTTAGGTGTCACTCTAGACACAGGGCTAACTTTCAGGCCCCACGTCAAGAGAGTAACCCGTCACGCACGTTTTTACCTGAATAGGCTCAACAGTATGTTGGGCCGACACAGTAAAATGTCCCTCAGAAACAAGCGTACCCTTTATAAGGTCTGTATACGACCAGTCATGTCCTACGCGGGCCCCATTTTTGCCCACGCTAACCCTAAAATTATTAATGAACTCCAAGTAGTTCAAAACCTTTTCTGTCGTCGAGCTGCGAACGCACCTTGGTACGTCCGTAATGCCGACCTTCATCGGGACCTAGAGCTCCCTACAATTCAACAATTTCTTAAAAAACTCTCTGAGAACTTCTTCAAAGCCTCAGAGTCGCACTCCAATCATCTTATTCGTGAGGCAGCTACTTATGCAGCCCCACTCCCCTCTCGCTATCGAGTCCGCAGGCCGAGAAACTCTCTCTCGGACCCGCCTAATAAACTGTCAAACGACCTGAACTGCCTCATGGCGGCTCAGGCCAACTCTAATTAAATTATTCATAATTAATTTGCCTTCGTAGGCACTCCCTCAGCGGCTCGTAGCCGCCTGCACCCTCTTTTCCCAAAAGAGGGTCGCTTCCGATTCGGCATAAGAAGCTTTAAACAGCTAAGTTGCCACTCCCCAAAGGCGGTTTTTAGCGGGTATCACTTAGGTCCCCCGGTAGGCAGTGAGTCCCGCATAACCAGGACAGACCGGCTGTCGTGGTATGCGAAATGCATTTTCCGCCTCCCTCCGTGGTAGCCCTTTTCCAATTGCTTCGGGCGCAAAAAAAAAAAAAAAAAAAAAAACCGATAAAGGGAGTCTCGCTTCAGTTTTCAAACGGGAAGCATCTATTAAAGGCCTTACCTCGGGGCCGCACTGCTCCGGGATCCTGCAAGCCTTTGCCTTCACCTGAAGTCGTCGTCTACGCCTCCACCTACCCAGTGCCCGCGCTATCTTTAGCCGCTGTGCGTGCTTGCTCCAGGCGCTGCGAGCGTTAACTCCAGGCGCTGAGAGCGCCTAATCAAGGCGCAGCGTGTGCCTACTCTGGGCGCTGCGTGTGCCTACTCCAAGCGCTACGTGTGCCTACTCCAGGCGCTGCGTATGCCTAGACCAGGCGCTGCGTGCCACCACCGCCAAGCGCGGTGTGCCAATTTGATCTTCAGGCTCCGCTTCAGTATTCATCTATCTTTATTTTCTATTTAATTGTAATTCACGTCACCCATCACCATCTTCATTTTTTTTATATAAAATTGTAAATATCTTTTTAAAATTTTAAATATATTATTTTTTGTTCTATTTTTGTTGATTCGTTGTTGTTAGGTTAGGTTCTTTGCTTTTTAATTGTCGCTTCACGACACACTTTAATACGCTGTAACGGTAACCCTTGAAATATAGCTCAGAAGTATATATAATAAAATGAGTATCACTTAAATCGGTTCAGCCCTTTCCGAGAAATGGTGTACATACATAAAAAACGATTGCGTCAACGGCCAGTCTCTAACGATTTTTGGGAGACTGAAGTTGTTAAATTATAACGGAAACTGGACATCGGAAAGATTTTTAACTCGGGGATAAAATTGGTGACATTCTGTATCCATGTCGTTATTACGATAACGGGATGAAGAGGATACAAGTCGTTGTAATTTAGGGCACTGAATTTGATATTTCTCGTAAACAGCCATTGAAGCAAGTTCTCTAGCTGTTCCATCCAAAATATAAAATTATATGATACTTTAAGGTGGATTTTTAAATGATCTCTATAGAAAAACCAACGACGACACTCCTCACTAAGCAAAATGTTCTGAGCTTTAGAAATAGCAATATTTGTCGCTCGACTATTTGTGCCGGAACGTATTTGAATATAATTGGGAATAACATGAAGTTGTTTGCACTGCTTATTGAACCAAACATTTTGGGCAGCAATACGATGGAGTTTTGTTAATTTTACATTCTTGCCTGGTCGGTCGTAGTAGCCTTTATAAGATAATTAATAATATCAGGCGTTACTTTGCGGAAATCCATTATATTAAAGTACTTTGCGTACATCCGATCGATAAAATAAAATGATGTGTCTTACCTACTTTGAAGAGCACCTCCCGTCCTCCCTCAATTGCGCCCGAATGCCGTAAATTAACAAAGACATTATTTATTCCTTTACAATTGGTACGAAGGTATAGTAGTATGTAAGTAGCTATGTAAGTACTTAATTTCACCAAAATTTGTTAATTATAAGTAATAAGCACCGAACATCCAAGTGGCAGTCTCGTAGCGTTAAGCGACGTATAAGACGGGCTTCACTCGATAAAATGACAATATAGTAAAAGATACAGATCGGTAAATGCAGGTGGCTCAGATTGCTTTGTGACATTCCTTAGGGAAAGCTTATATGTATAACAGTAGAATTATGATATGCTATAATGAATTAAAAGATGAAGCACCAAGCATTGCTCTGTTGAAGTGGTTATTCCGATTAAAGGACATTTTTTATATTGTCAGTGCAATGCTTACGGTGAAAAAAATTCAGAGCAGGATTCTAGGCTCGTCCGACCTCGGATCAGCCATACGGTTTCCTCATCGTTCACTATATAAGCGCAAGGCATCAGAAATTAGAGACAAACTATTTATATAGGCCATTATAACCCGCTAAAAACTAAGTATATGATTTTAAGATCCAAAAACCAAATCAAATTTTTAGAAAATCAAAACCCTAAAATCATGTTGTTAAACATCCCTCTGGAGCGTGTAGGAGAAGCTCGTAACCTCGGTTTAGTTATGGATAGCAGATTGCGTTTTAAAAACACGTACTCGAGCTTGTCCGCAACTGCTTTTATAGGTTAAAGGTGTTATATAGAATCCGCGAATACATTCAGTTGGACTTAAGAATTAGACTGTGTGAATCTCTCGTTCTTTCAAAATTAAACCACTGCATTACAGTGTATGGACCCTATATTTTGGAAAAGTCACAACGTCTAATTCAACGTATACAAAATGCATGTGCACGATACTGCTTCTCAATACCAAAACGGTCCCATGGAACACCTTTTTTCAATGAAGCAGGTATTACATAATGATTTCTTATATTTACGCGAACACTACACATTTAAATAAAACTAATTTTACGGATTTTATCGCGTATATTAACTTATTTTATATTCCCGACGTTTCGAGCACTTTACATCACCCATGGTCACGGGGGGGACTGAGGTGTATGACGTCCCAATGTCATAGTTAACCACGGCTACCTCCAGATTAAAAATTATTAATTTTTGTTCCGATCCACACAGTATGAACTTACAGTATCATGAAGTCTTGCAGTTGTATGCTTGGGTTGGGATTTAATTTTATTAATTATGGGATCCCAAGCAGATGGTAGCACCCAGCCATCTTCTCTATTGAAATTAGGATGTTTCTTGATTTCAATAGCCTCGCGAATCATCCTTGGAAGGAATCGGTGTTCTTTAGCGAGGATTTGTGGTCTATCAAATCTAATGTAGTGACGGGGGCGATCCTGTACGTGTTCACAGACTGCAGACTTCCCGGAGCGTCTATTCTTCACATCAGCTATGTGTTCTTTAACCCGGGTTTTTATAGATCTTTTAGTTTGTCCTATATAAGAGAGACCACATTCACAATCAAGCTTGTACACTCCTGCATCTTGCAGAGGAATATTACACTTGACTGATGGTAAAAACTGACTAATCTTCTTCGGCGGCTTGAAATATGTTTTAATGGAAGCCCGCTTTAAGATGTAGCCAATCTTGTCAGTGACACCTCTGACATATGGCAGTACAGCAGGCACTCGCTCGACTGTGGCCGGCTTCACTCGTTCACTGTGACGTAGGCGCGGGACCCGAAGCTTATTGTCGTGCAAAACTTGCTTGACGTGTTGGAGCTCGGCGGCCAGGTGTTTACTGTCACAGATCCCTCGTGCTCTCTGAAACAAAGATTTACCCACGGTAGCTAACTGTGAAGGATGGTGGTGAAAATCACCATTTAAATATCTATCTGTATGGGTCTTTTTTCTATACACAGTGTGGCTCAAGGTGTTATCAGGATTCCGAATTACTAACACATCTAGAAAAGCTAAAGAATTGTTTGCCTCTAACTCCATTGTGAACTGAATTTTAGAATTTAAGGAGTTAAGATGGTCTAGAAATGCAGTTACTTTATCTAAAGGGAGAATTGTGAAAGTGTCGTCTACGTACCGCTTATAGAATCTTGGGTTTACGGGAGAAGTACGCAGGGCTTTCTCCTCAAAGTCCTCCATGAATATATCGGCAACAATGGGAGATACAGGTGAGCCCATCGCCACTCCATCTACTTGCTTGTAGAACTCCTCCTTCCACAATAGGTAGCCAGATGTAAGGCAGTGTCTAAGTAATACTGCATATTCTACGGGCATGTTGTTTTGCTCTAGCCTTCTAGTAACAATCGAGATGCAGTCTTCAACAGGTAAGCATGTGAACAGAGACTGCACATCAAAACTGACCATAGTTTCATTGTCTGCCAGATGTAGGTCTTTAATCTCGCTGACAAAATGGTAGGAATCCTTTGTGTGTGCTCTTGTATGTCCCCTGAGCGGTGAGAGTATATTCGCTAAGTGTTGAGCCAATTTGTAAGTTGGTGAATCGATTTGGCTCACTATAGGACGTAGTGGAGCATTGGGCTTGTGTATTTTTGGTAACCCATACAATTTCGGTGGTTTGGCACACGTAGGTATTATCGATTTTACGTCTAGATTTAATCTTTCGGAGTGTTTCTTTATGAGATCACTAGTTGTTTTGAGTGTGTTATTTGTTGGGTCATTTTTAACCTTTTTATAAGTACTTGCATCCGACAAAAGTTCTTGTATTTTAGAATTATAATCCGACGTATCCATGACTACCGTGGCGTTTCCTTTATCTGCGCGGAGAATCGTGAGTTCTCGTTTATTGCGTAGGTTATTCAACGCTTTAAATTCGTCTTTAGGTAGATTCGGTTTTGGTGCTGAGCTTCGACGTAACATATCGGATGCAAGTACTTATAAAAAGGTTAAAAATGACCCAACAAATAACACACTCAAAACAACTAGTGATCTCATAAAGAAACACTCCGAAAGATTAAATCTAGACGTAAAATCGATAATACCTACGTGTGCCAAACCACCGAAATTGTATGGGTTACCAAAAATACACAAGCCCAATGCTCCACTACGTCCTATAGTGAGCCAAATCGATTCACCAACTTACAAATTGGCTCAACACTTAGCGAATATACTCTCACCGCTCAGGGGACATACAAGAGCACACACAAAGGATTCCTACCATTTTGTCAGCGAGATTAAAGACCTACATCTGGCAGACAATGAAACTATGGTCAGTTTTGATGTGCAGTCTCTGTTCACATGCTTACCTGTTGAAGACTGCATCTCGATTGTTACTAGAAGGCTAGAGCAAAACAACATGCCCGTAGAATATGCAGTATTACTTAGACACTGCCTTACATCTGGCTACCTATTGTGGAAGGAGGAGTTCTACAAGCAAGTAGATGGAGTGGCAATGGGCTCACCTGTATCTCCCATTGTTGCCGATATATTCATGGAGGACTTTGAGGAGAAAGCCCTGCGTACTTCTCCCGTAAACCCAAGATTCTACAAGCGGTACGTAGACGACACTTTCACAATTCTCCCTTTAGATAAAGTAACTGCATTTCTAGACCATCTTAACTCCTTAAATTCTAAAATTCAGTTCACAATGGAGTTAGAGGCAAACAATTCTTTAGCTTTTCTAGATGTGTTAGTAATTCGGAATCCTGATAACACCTTGAGCCACACTGTGTATAGAAAAAAGACCCATACAGATAGATATTTAAACGGTGATTCTCACCACCATCCTTCACAGTTAGCTACCGTGGGTAAATCTTTGTTTCAGAGAGCACGAGGGATCTGTGACAGTAAACACCTGGCCGCCGAGCTCCAACACGTCAAGCAATTTTTGCACGACAATAAGCTTCGGGTCCCGCGCCTACGTCACAGTGAACGAGTGAAGCCGGCCACAGTCGAGCGAGTGCCTGCTGTACTGCCATATGTCAGAGGTGTCACTGACAAGATTGGCTACATCTTAAAGCGGGCTTCCATTAAAACATATTTCAAGCCGCCGAAGAAGATTAGTCAGTTTTTACCATCAGTCAAGTGTAATATTCCTCTGCAAGATGCAGGAGTGTACAAGCTTGATTGTGAATGTGGTCTCTCTTATATAGGACAAACTAAAAGATCTATAAAAACCCGGGTTAAAGAACACATAGCTGATGTGAAGAATAGACGCTCCGAGAAGTCTGCAGTCTGTGAACACGTACAGGATCGCCCCCGTCACTACATTAGATTTGATAGACCACAAATCCTCGCTAAAGAACACCGATTCCTTCCAAGGATGATTCGCGAGGCTATTGAAATCAAGAAACATCCTAATTTCAATAGAGAAGATGGCTGGGTGCTACCATCTGCTTGGGATCCCATAATTAATAAAATTAAATCCCAACCCAAGCATACAACTGCAAGACTTCATGATACTGTAAGTTCATACTGCGTGGATCGGAACAAAAATTAATAATTTTTAATCTGGAGGTAGCCGTGGTTAACTATGACATTGGGACGTCATACACCTCAGTCCCCCCCGTGACCATGGGTGCTGTAAAGTGCTCGAAACGTCGGGAATATAAAATAAGTTAATATACGCGATAAAATCTAATTAAATAAAAAAATCTAAAATTTTAATATATAAAATCTCAACTAATTACGTAGTATAAAACCAAGTGGATCGGTCGGTCCTTGTTTATTTCTCCATCTTATTCTAATAACTTTTGGCGCTTTTTTTTAAATTTATCCTATGCTACTGCAGCTTCACCCTTATTGGACACGTTTTTAGGGACACTTTTCATATATAGAGATCCTACTTCTGTTTACACTCCATAAGCGACACGCGAAAAGATTCGTTTCTTTTAGAGAAGTAAAGGTAAAAAACATGCACACAGTCCACCTAATGGTAAGTGGATTTTTGACATATTTATATATTATATAACATTTATCATTGCTTAAGAATCAAAATCAATTGTCACCCTTTACGAGTAAATTGGAATGCCTCATTTCCAGTAAAATAGGTCTCCGGTTCTACCGTACCATACGAAACACAGCAGCAATTTGATACTATTTTACGTTGGTACTCTGTGAGAGCGTGGTTTTTTTCCCCGGTCGAGCGGACCCGTTGTGCTGCTACCATAATACAACTGCACTGTGACTCTACTACTTACAAGTTAATTACTAACTAATAAGACATAATGCAACCGCTATATGCGTTTTAAATTGCGCGTCATTTCTCTCACGCAGGTTAAATACAGATTCTTTTTATTATTTGTTTTCGCATAAATTTTTTTTAGTCTGGCTCCTACCATAGTGACTTTAGAAAACTGAGTTTTTAAACCCCTGTATCTTCATTGGATTCGCTTTTAAAATAAATGTTAACTCGATTTTAAGCTTAATTCTTAGCTCTGTAATCCTTCTGTGCCTTATGCTTTAAGCATGTTACTTGCAACTTAATACGTCTATTGATTACTGTGAGCACATAGTCGTTTCATTCGGAGTGTATAGGATCGACGCCTTCTCAATTAATCAATGATCCCTCTTACAACGGCATTAAACTCTTATTTTGTTGGATTATGCCATTAAATCACTTTCTAGTATAGTGCATTATGTTAGTTCAATCAAGCTTTAATATTGGTAAACATTACTTTTACTAGTAAGAAAAAAACACATTAATACATAAAGTTTCACAAAAAAAAAGGTCTAAAGGTCTTTTTTGCATCCTACTCTTGGGGGCTTGGAGGTTTGCTTTTCGCCGTATAATCCCTACGTTGTTTTTAATTCTGTCGCTGATGTGGTAATACAGGGAATGGAATTATTTATTCCATCAACTGTGGTGTGTATCGGAGGCAGAACTCAGGCATGGTTTGATCACTCCTGTAAAATTGCATCATGCTATAAGCAGGAGTGCTACTGGGCCTGGGCTGACGCATCAACGTCCCGGGATGTAAACACCTGCGCTCTTAAAAAGAAGTATAATTCCGTCTCAAGGTCCTTCAAAAGTATAATTTCCAAGGCAACGTCAGAGCATAGCGGCAGAATTGGCGAGAAACTAATTCGCCTCCTTTCGGGAACACGTGCATTCTGGTCTCTAGCCAGGGCTGTCCAAGGAAACTTCTGTCAGCCATCTCTGCACTGGGTTGACGACTCACTGGCCCATGACGCAAAGGAGAAAGCCGATTTGCTAGGCTCTCTTTTTGCTTCCAATTCGACTCTTGATAACGAGGGAACACACTGCCGACCATCTAGCAGTGTGAGTGCTCCATGCAGGAAGTGCTGTTTACACAGCGCTCGGTGCATAAAGCACTCCTCTCTCTGAACGTCAACAAGTCGAGTGGGCGTGATGGAATCCCACCTATTGTGATGAAGACGTGTGCTCCGGAGATGGCACGGCTTTTAACGCGTCTTTTCCGGTACTCCCACTCTCTAGGTGTAGTCTCGAAATCATGGAAGACAGATTTGATGCACCCGATCCCTAAACAATGCGACCGCTCAGATACGTCCAACTACAGGCCTATTGCTATCACCTCCTTGTTCTCCAAAGTAATGGAAACCGTTATTAACTGCCAGCCAGTTCCACAAGGCTGCGTGCTATCTCCAACGCTGTTTCTTCTGCATATCAATGATATATTGCAAACCGGTAAAATTCATTGCTATGCAAACGACAGCACTGGTGATGCTTTATATACCGGCCGTGCAAATATTACTCGGGAAAACGTCGCCGAGTACCGGAACAAACAACACTGTGCGATATAGAAGAAGTTTTCTTCCTCGCAAAACCTTCTCGTGGTATCGATTAGCACCAGCGATTTTTCGAACCGATACGACTTAGGGATCTTCGAGAAAAGAGCCTACTCCTTTTTAAAAGGTTTTGGTTACTCATGGGCTAAAATGTCTTTAAATTGTGAATTAAACTATTGTATTAGTTAAAGTATTCATGTTGATTAATAAAGATTGTTATTTTGACCGTGTGTGTTAGATATTTAAGATTTCTAACTTTGAAAACGATGTAAGTATATCGCAATGATAAGAATTTGTATGTGTTTCTTATTAATAAAATTGTGTAACCATATGTTTTACACAAATAAAGATATGGGGTAAAATACAAGGGTGCAATGGTGAAAATCAATGTTAGCATATGTCGAAATGGCGCGCGGTGCGCGGTTCTCTTTCGCGTATAGCTCGCGACTAGGATAGTAAACCGGTAATTTGGAAATTCGTTCGGGACCACCTACCAGTTTACAGTTAAAAGCAATAAAGAGGAAAATAGGGAAGTGGTAGGAAAAATTGTGAAAATTTCAACGTTACACTCTTTCGGGGAAATTACGAAGACAAAACTGCTGTTTCATTTCCTAATGCATCTTCTAATAACAAGAGGAAAATACAGTCCATTATATGACGTAAAGACCGAGACCAATCTAAAAAGACCCACAATCTTAGTGGTCTAACCTTTCTTTTCAGAAAGGGCAACAGACGTCCTTGTGTGACACCCCTTCACAGGGGTCACGTCCACCTCGTTGTTCCCGAACCCAATGCGGTGTGATTTCAGTTTTTGACTAATTAACCCCTGTCTGTTGGACCCTTTCAGTTGGTTATTCGGATGCGGATCGAGACCAGATCTAGAAGATGTGGATGACCAGGCCAGCATAGGAGGCCTGACGGTTCTGATGCAGGACCGTATGAAGAAAGAAGACCATGCTAGCATAGGAGGCCTACTGGTTCTAATGCAGGACCGGGCAAGTCATTGACAACCAGGCCAACACTGGAAACCTGTGGAAACTGGATAGTGGCCAGAAGAAGGAAACCAGGATTGCGGCGTAAGTACTTGTGTGGGTCACTTTCTGCAGCTAAACGCGAGTGCTTGTTTAAAGCACTCACTGCAGCCAAGCACGAGGCTCGGGATTTTTTCTATGGGACAAGTGTGCTCGGCATTTCTGCCGTCGGGCAAGTGTGCTCGGCATTCCAGCCGCTGGAAAAGTGTGCCCGGCATTCCTGTGGCACTCATTCCCGCCGGGCAAAGGTATTCGGTGCTTAATATTGCCAGGTGAGGGCTGCACTGCCACACTTCCAGCCAAGGGTGCTTGAGGAGAGCGCTCATTGCTGCTGCCAGGCGAGGGTGCTGTGGAAGGCAGCTGACTGCATCGCGACTGGGAAAGGGCGCCTGGAAAAGGCGTCACCGGCGACTGGGCGGCGAGTCACCAGCATACCAAGCACCGATCCCTAACGGTGCCAAGGTCGAAATTTCGGTTTAAGACCTTACGAGGTGGCGCAGTTCACTCGAGTGAGACTGCATTTGCACAGCTCGACTGCTCCATCACATTCGCTGACGGGCAGTGCCGCAACCTTTTTCCCCTTTTCATTCCTGCACGAATCCATCCTTGGACGGTTCACCGCGGTAGGCCCCGTCCAAGATTGAAAGGGTTGTAGGGTCGTAGGGGGTTGTAGGGTTGTAGATTGTAGGGACTTTAGGTATCTTAGCGGCCGTAGGCCAACAATTACCCTTCTGCAAGATGAAGAGTGCACAAGACCAAAATGTGAGGGTCGAAGGGACCAGGACAAGGACAGGAATTTCAAGGAAGGCGAAAGAAGCGGAAACATCTGTAGTGACCACAACTACTACTTCAAGTGGGGCTACCACCGAGACTTCCACGAATACATGGGACTTGGAAATGTCTGTGGCAGCGACAAGTACCAAGACGGACATCAGTGGTACGCAGACCAGCATCGCGTAAAAATCCTTCGTGTCCAGGAATGAAGCGATAGCCGAAAAAGTTGGTTCAGTTGGAACCGAAGAAGCGGCATCGATAAAAACGCTGATCGGGTAACCTAATGAAAATGGGTCACGCAAAGGTAGTAAGTTATCGCGATAAGCGAGGCTGCGAGCCGAATTGAAGGCGCGGATTAAATTCGAACGCTTAGAGCTCGAACGAACAGAAGCAGTTGCTGCTTTAGCTAAGTCACAATTGGAGCACGCCTCAACCGGGAAGAGGAAATCGACTCGAGCGTGGATAATGAAGAGCGGAATACGCAGGTGAAACCTTTCGTAAGGAGTTGGGTTCGACAAACCATAATAAGCATGCCGATTAGTTTAACGCAACCCGAGACACTGCTGATAAGGAAGCGTCCAAGGATTCACGCCACAAGGATGCGGAGGTCGAGCGCAAACTAGGAAATGCACAGAAGGCACACGCAAGTGTTGATGAACGCGAGTGTGAGTGCAATAAAAATAGCGGGCAAAGATAAGCTTCCCCTCCTCATTTCTTCCATGATTTACCGGTCTTCGATGTAGACTCGGGTGAATGGATAATTTTCAAAAAGGTGTTTGAAGACACACCTGGACATTTTTCAGGAGTGCAGAATGTAGGACGCCTTAGAAGAGCATTAAAAGGCACCGCCAAGGAAGCGGTTAAATTATTATTATTTACTTTATGTGAACCGAACGAAATAATGAACGATCTCGAAAACAAATTCGGTAGGGTTAAGATGCTCATTATTTCCGAGATCGAGAATGTGAAGCACATGCCAAGACTGGCAGAAGATGGCAGAAACATCCGCTCTTTTGCAAGTCCCGTAACGAATATGGCTTTTTCGATATTTATTGAATCAACTACACTATTTATACTCACCCGAGTTGGTGAACCGTATAGGGAAAAAACTCGGAACCTACAATTAAATTAAAATTGTTTGAGTATCGAGCTGAACACCCCACGGAGCCAGAGCTGCAGAAGATGGCGAAATGTTTGAATTCGTTGAGTGAATGGTTTGGAGCGTCATTCAAAAAAAACGTGCCTGAAAAACAGAAACGTCCTGAAATCGGGAAGCGAACCGTGCACGCCGCAAAGGGGTCTGTACGTGACCGTGTTATTAGTAAGCGTTATGAACGCTGCAATAATAACAGGCATGACCGACAAGCGGTTATGACAACTCAGGATAAACCTGCAAGTCGGGTAACACATAACTGTGTTATATGTAACAAAGAGCACTCTATAGAGTTGTTACAAATTTAAAAATATGGATAACCGTGAAAAATGGGAAGCGGTTAAAGAGTGAACATATGTTTTCAATGTTTGACACCCTACCACAGAAGGTCGAGGTGTAGGGCGAAAAAATGTAGTGTAGATGGATGTCAAATGGGACATCATCGAATTCTGCACCGATACCCTTATAAAAAATGGGGGTAAGGAAGCTTTTTTTTTTATAGGATAAGGATGACAAACGAGCACACAGTCCACCTGATGGTAAGTAGTTCCTGCGGCCCATAGACGTCTACATCTATCTTCTATTACAAATCAAAATGTAGATGCGTTGTCACCCGTGAGGACTAAGATGGAATGCCTCATTTCCAGTAAAAAGGGCCTCCGGCCACCTGCACTCACCAAGCGAAACGCAGAGGTAAATCTCCACTTCACGCTGGTATTCTGTGAGGTCGTGGTACCACCCCGGTTTGAGCCGGCCCATCCGTGCGACAGCAAAGGCTGCCGCGTGGCTCTACCACTGTTAAAGCTCAAATTAAGACTGTGAATACAGTAAATGTACTGGCATGTGCATATTTAAAAATTATACTAGTCCAGTTAGTTAATATTATGGGCCTAAATAAAAGGTTAAGACCACAGCTCTTCTGGATGAAGGTTCAACTATGACGCTCATAGAGGAGCAGATGGCTCAGAAGTTGGCACCCCGTGAGCTCAAAGAACAATTACGTATTGAGGACATAGGGGCTAGCGAATTAACGACAGTAGTTTGTATCGCTTGAATATCAATATTAAATGAATTTTCACAAGTGACTTAGAGGATATAAGTGTGCAAACGATTAAGATACTTAATCTCTCTCCGCAATCGGTAAGCCGAGAATTATTGTGACGCTGTACTCATTTGATACCAATAAGAAACAAGTTAATTTATGAAAGGTCCAGACCTACCATATTAATTGGTCAGGATAATTGGCACCTCATAGTTACTCGTAAATTAATTTCAGGAGGTAAGAACCTACCTGTGGCATCGTTCATCAAACTTGGATGAGTTTTACATGGTCATATGACGGGTGGCATTAAACTCATCAAAATGGTTAACCACATTTCCACTAATTAAGAAGAGGATATGGAAAGGTTAATTAAGGATTATTTCAGCTTGGAGTTTTTGGGTGTATCCGCGCGTAAGCCAGCGAACTACCCCGAAGAACGAGCATTGAATGTTTTGAATAAAACTGTACGTCGTATACCAGACATAAAGCTGGTTTGTTATGGCATACGGATGATGAATGCATGCCGTCTAATAGAGCGTAGGCTGAAAGTCGCCTGATCAACATCGAAAAGAAACTCGATAAGAATATCGAATTGAAAAAGGAATATAAGAAGTGTTACGGCCTACAGCTGCTTCTGCAAAGGTTCAATATCCGGGGCCCATCAGCGGAGATTCAACAAGCAGCCGCAGGTTCGAGCCCGAATGGCTATATGGAAGAATTTCCTATAATACTAAGCTATAAAGAAAATGTTTTATCCTAGTACAATTTAATGGGGAGGCTAATCAAATAAATAGTACGTACCTGGGTTGAGGCGAAGACTGTCTCAGGGCTCGGTCAGGCCCTAGGTGTGTTAAATATAGTGGTGGTTTGTGGTGTTGGTGATGATAGACCTGCCAGGCCTTCGAAGTCGGCAGCAGCCCGGGCTCCGGCAACGCTCCAAATTATAGTAATCTCCCGCGGCGTTACCCACCGTCACTTTCTTCCTTCTTCACTATGACAGGCTATTAACTATTCTTCCAGACGCCACTAACACTAAACTAAAGCGTTAAACACCTCTTATACCGAAAACGTATCCGAACTATATCAAAGGCCACTCGAGCAAATTAATATTGTCAAATGCACTTATATGCCAGCAAATTAGAATAACCAAATTCGCGGTAAATTAGGCGCGCATAGCACACAATTCAGACTTTGATAGCAGTCAAAGTTAACTTCCTAACAATTTGTCAGCCCGGCGTAACAATCTAGACTTAACACAAAAAAAAACCCCTCGTCGTGGCAACAATTTGCAAACAAAATCGACTCCAAAGAATGGAGGTTTCCCGGGCGACTTTAAGACGTGCTCTCAATGGCACTGTATTCTAGCAACTCAGTTGCACTCACGTTCTGACCTCGCGTCCTCTACGCATGGAAGTGGGGCCAAGGTGACCTTTACAAGTCGGCGGGCGGAAGCTAGTGTGAATGCAAATTTCAAAGTCAATTTTTTGGCCTAAACAAGAAGCAAGTCGAATATCTTATTGCTAACGGTTAGGCAGAGAAAGCAAGCCACATTTCCATTTCCCCACGCACGTGGTATCCTCCTTATTTCGCGGTGACACATCCCCAAAACAAAAAATAAGACTTGTTTTAGGCGCAGCCACAAGGACAGACGGACGCTGTCTTAATGATGCATTTTTGACCGGACCTGACTTGTTGAAGTCATTATTCGGCATACTGCTATGATTCAGAGAAGGAAGCGTGGCAGTAATGGCAGATATTAAAGAGATGTTATTTCAAGTGAAAGACAGAGACAGTCTCCGATTTCTGTGGCGGCACAATCGTGACGCGCCGCCAGAAAAGTATAGAATGACGTCACTTATAATTGGATGAATATTTACAGATATTTCCCGACGTGACCAGAAGAGATAATAAAGGATATGTATGAATTACATAAACATGCTTCTTTCCAACTAAGGCGATGAGTCAGTAACCAACCCGAGGTTTTATGTAAAATGGAAGATAAATATAAGAGCAACAATGCTTTGCTAGGCAATAGGGAGCACGCGGAGCGCACGTTAGGTTTAATTTAGAATATCAAACGAGATACGTTAAGTGTGTCCATAAGTCTTCGTAATATACCTAGAGAAGTGATTGAAGGTTTACGATCGCCTACGAAGAAGGAGATAACAAGTGCTGTGATGTCAGTTTTCGATTCATTAGGACTCGCATCACCCATAATGGTGCAAGGAAAGTCGCTGAATCAGCAAGCATATGTAGAGATTAGACATATCTTGGGATGATCAAGTTCCACACGAATTGGACGTGTTATGGTGCACATGCGTTAACGGAAGTTAAGAAATTAGGTCATGTAGAAGTTCCTAGACCTGTTGCTTAAGGCATCAGCAGGGGGGGAGTTACATACGTTCACGGACGCTAGTGAAAGAGCGTATGATGCCGCAGAAGCGGCAAAGAGCGGTCAAAGAAGAAAGCAGATATAAAATATAACTTTTGGTTGGAACACTAAACACAATTTAATTAAAATACTTATGACTTTTACTTATTTTACAAATACAAATAAGTCGTATTTAACAACTGTAACTCAATATTGCAGAGAGGTGTAAGTAGTTGTTGGGAGCACTAAGCTCGAAGTTGTTGACGAGTATGTTTACCTGGGACAAATAGTCCGACTAGGTAAGTCCAACTTCGACCGAGAGGTCAATCGACGGATTCAACTTGTCTGAGCAGCGTTCGGGAAACTACGACACATTTTCTCGTTAGACATACCTCAAAACCTTAAAACGAAATTGTACAACCAATGCGTGTTGCTAGTGATGACTTACGGATCTGAGACGTGGTCCTTCATTACTGGCCGTATGAGGAAGCTCAAGGTCGCTCAGCGAGCTATGGGGAGGGCTATGCTCGGGGTTTCTCTGCGTAATAAACTTAGAAATGAGGATATCCGCAGTAGAACCAGAGTAACCGACGTAGCCCAACGGATTAGTAAGCTGAAGTGGCAGTGGGCCGGCCATATATCTCGAAGAACCGACAACCGATGGGGAAGAAAGGTTCTTGAGTGGCTGCCTCGTACCGGTAGGCGAAGTGTAGGGCGACCCCCCACGAGATGGAGTGACGACCTGGTAAGACATGCAGGAAGTCCATGGATGCAGGTGGCTCAGGACCATGCTATGTGGCATTCCATGGAGGAGGCCTATGTTCAGCAGCGGACTTGTGAAAGGCTGTAATGATGATGATGATGATTATATGATGTAATATACCATTGTAAGCCTATCAAAAGTTCACTGCTGAACCTAGACCTCCCCGATAGATTGTCTCATATGGGGAATATATTTGTTATAAGTGTCTCTCTTGACAAGTGGGTTGCCAACCGCAGTTTGATATTTTCATTCAGCTTTTTGTTGCATTTTTCTTGATATCGATGCTGCCGCTCGTCTGCTGGTTCAGTTTCTCTCTGTCGCCTATTACGATACCTAGAGTATGATATAGGGTTGTGGATATTCTTACACCGCCACTACATGTTTATGTAATATATTACGTGAAATATAAGTAGTACATTATGACTAAATTTTACATAAGAATAAATTTACATTCTAGTTCTAGAACTGTCTTTTTATTTTAAATATATAATTATCGAATTCTAACGATGCGCTATTTTTAATCGAGTTCCAGTAACGACAAGACTCTTTATCCAACGCTTATGTTTTTAATGTATGCTCAACAATTTTTCAGAAACAGCTGAACCGAATTTAATGGTCACATATAAATTTAAAAAAAGAATTTCACCCATAATGGTGTAAAAATATGGGATGCAATTTTTTTGTGCCACTTTTAAGGAACCTCTTAGTTGTCACAAATATAAAGACAACTCTCAGCGACTTATTAGCTCAGTGAGTTGCTCCTGAGATAAGTGAAGATTTATTACAAATATTGTGTCAAAGTGATCATCTGAGTTTACAGTATTACTTCGTGACATTCTATGAGATATTTTCACCCACTTCCAGACATACCACTCCTAGACAGATAATCAGAAATTTTGCAAACGTACTCGTATTAAGGACTAATGACGATACAAAAATTTCATGATTATGATTTCATATTCTCACTAGGATCATCACAACTCATGATTTACTCGTGCGGCTTAAATTTTCTTACTCTAATAATATAACATAATTATATTTTATTAGCGTGACCTCTATGTATCTATGTACATATTGTTGCGCGCCACTATTAATGTCTTGTACATGGCAACACTAGTTACACTAGCGCCCTCTAGTGTCGAGTAGTAGAACTAGGAGAGTCAAGATCCTTCCAGAAATTTCGGGACCGATATGTACTCGAACATTCTGGATGTCGCTACAGTAGAATGTTCTGGAAACTATCTGAGGCCCTATATAAGGCTGGTATAGACCACGACCGGGGCAAGATAATACTTCTAAGCGAAATATCGGCGAACTGTGTTTTATAATTAGTGTGATTTTAAGTTGTAGTGTTGCGTAATTAAATAGACAATTTTGGTAATTCAATCGGCAGTTTGTAATTGTCTCGAACCCCAAGCTCGTAACAATATTTATGTATGAATGTAATTGAATTACGTCATTAAATTTTCAGAACTTTTGCAGATGAATTAGAAACTTTTGACAATACACAAATTACTATGATTAATATTCTTACTAGGCTCATTAAATTTCATGACCAATGAGTAATACTTGACATATTTAAATTTTTGATCATAAGTGACCTCGCTAGTCAGTTGCAGGCAATTTTTGGAGGAGACCTGTGTTCAGCACTAGACTTTTAATGGGCGTAATGCATAGATTATAAGGCAGCTAAAATTAAAATATGAAATAGAAATAATTATACGAAAAAATACCTATATTTTATTAACGTTACAGCCTATATACACGTCCCACTGCTGGGCACAGGCCTCCTCTCATTTCTGAGAGGGTTTAGGGCAAGGAAAGGTCCGCCGCGCTGCCCCAATGCGTGTTGGCAAACTTCACATGTCTTCGAAATATTTTTTTTTCTTATTTGTCAGACATGCAGGTTTCCTCACGATGTTTTCCTTCACCGCCGAGCACGTGGTAAATCAACACTTAAAATTGTAATTAACAATTTCATTGGTGCCGGCGGGGATCGAACCCGGGTTTCTCGCGTACTGTGAAACTTACAGCGAGCGCTAACCATCTGATCTACCACGGCTCTATTTTTGATTAAAATAAATCAAATTATCTCAGAATTCCCTTAGTCCCCAGAGCTATCCTGGCTCATACGTAGAAGATGCATTAATAATTAATTACTAGTGGTCGCCCAGTAATCAAAATTACACCGTAATTCATTACATAATATTTTGTATATTAAGAAAGCTGTATTTTATTTTAAACTCCAGTATTAACTATTCTTTCAACTGTACAATAATTTAGACATAAATATATGACGACTATCTCTACTTCGTGCAACAGACTATATTGATAGTACACTTGTAGCACGAATGGGTCGGCTCGGCCGGGGAAGGACCACGCTCTCACAGAAAACCACCGTAAAATAGCAGCTTAACGCTGCTGTGTTTCGTATGGTGAGTGTAGAGAACCCTTTTTACTGGAACCGAGGCATTCCATCTAAGTCCTCACGTTTGACGACGTATCTGTATTTTAATTTGTAATCGAGGATAGATGTAGATGTCTATGGGTTACAGCAACCACTTACCATCAGATGGACTGTGTGCTCATTTGTCACCCTATTCCTATAAAAAAACAGACTATAGGTACTACCACAGACTATTATAGGTTTGACATTGGCAGTATGAATGTAAACAATAAATTATTTTATTTTATTTTATGTATATGGAACACACATGATGTAAAGCTTTTTGCATTCCTCCTATATAAACCTCCTATATAAACTTTAAATATCCCAAATCTCACACTCCTCAGTGCGTGTTATATACACAAAAAAGGGTACAAAAGTTTTCTCTTCACTTATTAATAAATAGATTGGAATACTAGGTGCTTAGGTACATGAATAGTTTGTGAAAATTTACATTAACATTTTTTAATAACTTTGTCACTGGGTATACACAATGGAGAGTTTTCTTAACCAAGATAAATGTGTATTGATTTTCGTTGAGTAAATTAACCCATTCCATTGAGCATTTCAAAAAGATTTCTTCTCGTCGGACTTTCCATTGGCTTAACTCCAACATGAAAAAAACAGTAATGGGATTTTACTTTCTAAGATAACTGTGGGATTAAGAAAGGACTTACTGCAATCACGCGGCTGGTTCACTGATATTTCAATTGATCACCAAAATGTTCATAAAAGGCGGGCACGAGCCAAACAATTATCAGTTCTCATCACAGCAATCACTGTTTCTTCTTGCGTTTAATTATCTTAGCGTGGCGAATTATTGATGCGGGGTTAGGATAAATTTCCTAATTTTGATGAAATCCTTTTGAGGATTTCTGGGGAACTCAAGCGCACAGCGCGTTATCTAGGCGTGGATCGAACGTAGACTGAAGGCTAGCCCTTTGATCCCCTATCCGGTTAATCGGAAGTGGGAAACCGAATGTGGGTGCGACAAGTATGTAAGTGAATGGATGATTAGCGAATGTAATAACTGAATGAGTGTATGCATAAAATGGCCAATTCAATAACTTTTCAACATGATTTTAATAAAACTACGGAACAAGTTTAGTGTAAAAATAATATTTTGAATTGTAATATTAAAATATCTTATAATAACACGTTTTTATAAGCTTGAATTTGTTGTATGCATGATTGTATGTTTTACATGGCAGTGCCATGTTTTACGAATAGGTCGACTTGACCGGGGAAAGACCACGCTCTCATAGAATACCGGGGTAAAAAAGCAGTTTAATGCAGTGCAGACGTCAACGTTAAGCATACGAAACCCAGCAGGGTTTCGTATGCTTAACGTTGACAACCAAAAATAACTTGAACTGAGACATTCCAACTTAGTCCGCAGGGTTAACAATGCATCTGAATTTTTATTCTTAATCGAGGGTAGATGTAGATGTTTTATGGTTACACCACCCAATTACCATCGGAAGACTGTCGTGTAGCGACAATTAAAAGAGAAAAAAACTAACCTAAGAACAGCAAAACAACAAAAGTAGACCAAGAAAATAATATATTTAAAGTTTTTTAAAAGAGTATTTACAATTTTATAAAAAAATGAAATATGAAGATGATGGAAGAAATGAGATTACAATTAGGTTTTAAAAAAAATAAAGGTAGGAGAATAGGACAATATAGTTTTATAGGGGAGCCTGGAGTCTCGCTGCTTTTGTAGAAATGGGCACACGCAGAGCTTGAGGTTTCTCAGCGGCGACGGCACGCAGCGCCTGGACTGGGCACACACAGCGTCCGGAGCCGGCGCACGTAGCGCCTGGGGTAGGTGCGCTCAGTACTTGGAGAAGTAGTCGCCGCGCCCAGAGGTAGCGCGGGCAGTAGGCACACTCGGCGCCTGGAGCAAGCAGTCGTAGCGTGCCCGAAGGTAGCGCGGGCAGTAGGTGCACTCGGCGCCTGGAGCAAGCAGACGTAGCGTGCCCGAAGGTAGCGTGGCCCCGCGCTTGAAGCAGACTGCCGACGACTTCACGTGTAGATGGAGGCTTGCAGGATCCCGGCGCCTGGTTTGCAGGATGCGCCGACGACTTCAGGATGCGCCGGATGTAGATGGAGGCTTGCAGGATCACGGGGCAAAGCGGCCCCGGGATAAGGCCTTTAGTAGATGTTTCTCGTTTGAGAACTGAAGCGAGACTGTCCCGTATTCTCCAATTGTTCGGCTTTTATACCTTTTTAGAGAGAACGAGAAATTATTTAAATTAAAAGGAAATTTATTGTAAATGACCTACAGCCAAAGAGTATTTATGTAGAAAGAACATCATACCAGAGACGAATTTGAATAAAAGTTACACCATAGCAACGAAATAAATAACGGCTGTCAAATATAAAATTTTTGGTTTTTAGGAATAAAATTGGAAAATCATAACATTTAAGTAAGAAATGAGATATTATTCACATAGGAAAAACCAATGCACGACAGTGTACATGAAGCCTGAAATTGTAGAGTTACAGAGAATTCAATAAAAGACCGAACAAGGTAAGACTTCATTGACAGCTATTTTAAAAGTACTAAATAGTGTGAAAATACGCAGTAAAATAATATGTTATTGTGTAAAAACGTTACAGGATCCTATGGAAATAAAGGTGATGCTAAATATAAATGCAGAAAATCAAAAACAGAATGGAAAAATAGTATAAAGTGATGCAAAACATGAATGCAGAAAATCAAGAACAGAATGGAGAAATAGTGTACAATGAAATGTATGTAGTATAACACTACATTTTCCCCCCGACCCTGGAAAATTTTTGACTCAGCAAAAATTTTGACATGTACATTCTAAAATAAACCTTAAAAACACAGCTTTGCAGAAACAGACATCACCAGTCAAAATCAGATATACTATCTCTTACATTCATCATCTGCATTCAGGTAAGGGTGGAGTTCACATTCAATGACTACCACTCTAAAAGTGTGTTTTCAAAACGACATTAAGGCTTATTTAAGGAGTAGTCAACCGCTCCTGTGTGGAAAAAAAATTAGTCGAAGAAACACCACTCTTAGAAGTGTGTTTTCGAAAGGACATTCAGGCTTATTTAAGGAGTTGTCAACCGCTCCTAAGTGAAGATAAAAAAATTCGAAGAGACACCACTCTAAAAGTGTGTTTTCGAAAGGACATTCAGGCTTATTTAAGGAGTTGTCAACCGCTCCTAAGTGAAGATAAAGATAAAGAACATTAAGGGAATAGTCAGCTGCTCCCAAGTGAAGATAAAGGTAAAGATAATTAAGGGAGTAGACAGCCGTTCCCAAGTGAAGATAAAGAAAATTAAGGGAGTAGTCAGTTGCTCCCAAGTGAAGGTTTATACATATATACAAATTAATAGTTAATAAATGTTTAGAAAATTTATGGTTCGTTTCGCTTCAGCTTTCATAAACAATTTTATATAAAGTGCAAAGTACAAAGTTAAGTTTAAGAAATAAAGATTATATTAAAAATTGTACCTCTTTAAGTTATCTAGAAATAAAATATTAGAGTGATGAATGTAACTTAGAGTGATGAATGTAAATGAAGTGTTATATGTAGGTCTAAATATAATCCAGATAAGTTGAAAAACTAGAAGAAGTTTTGTTTTAGAATTTTGAAGGTATCTAGAATAAAAATATTAAGGCGATGAATGTAAGTGAAGTGTTATTTGTAGGCCTAAATACAATCCAGATAAGTTGAAAAACTAGAAGAAGTTTTGTTTTAGAATTTTGAAGGTATGAAAAGGATGTGTAAATGAATGATGAATAATGAGTTAAGAACGAAAGGGAAAGCAATTAAATCAAAAGGGAATAGACAAGGCGCAGTAAAGGTGAAGAATTAAGAGAGAAAGAGGACTTTTACGTTGGGCGCCAAACTGTCGTGTAGCGACAATTAAAAGAGAAAAAAACTAACCTAAGAACAGCAAAACAACAAAAGTAGACCAAGAAAATAATATATTTAAAGTTTTTTAAAAGAGTATTTACAATTTTATAAAAAAATGAAATATGAAGATGATGGATGAAATGAGATTACAATTAGGTTTTAAAAAAAATAAAGGTAGGAGAATAGGACAATATAGTTTTATAGGGGAGCCTGGAGCCTCGCTGCTTTTGTAGAAATGGGCACACGCAGAGCTTGAGGTTTCTCAGCGGCGACGGCACGCAGCGCCTGGACTGGGCACACGCAGCGTCCGGAGCCGGCGCACGTAGCGCCTGGGGTAGGTGCGCTCAGTACTTGGAGAAGTAGTCGCCGCGCCCAGAGGTAGCGCGGGCAGTAGGCGCACTCGGCGCCTGGAGCAAGCAGTCGTAGCGTGCCCGAAGGTAGCGCGGGCAGTAGGTGCACTCAGCGCCTGGAGCAAGCAGTCGTAGCGTGCCCGAAGGTAGCGTGGCCCCGCGCTTGAAGCAGACTGCCGACGACTTCACGTGTAGATGGAGGCTTGCAGGATCCCGGCGCCTGGTTTGCAGGATGCGCCGACGACTTCAGGATGCGCCGGATGTAGATGGAGGCTTGCAGGATCACGGGGCAAAGCGGCCCCGGGATAAGGCCTTTAGTAGATGTTTCTCGTTTGAGAACTGAAGCGAGACTGTCCCGTATTCTCCAATTGTTCGGCTTTTATACCTTTTTAGAGAGAACGAGAAATTATTTAAATTAAAAGGAAATTTATTGTAAATGACCTACAGCCAAAGAGTATTTATGTAGAAAGAACATCATACCAGAGACGAATTTGAATAAAAGTTACACCATAGCAACGAAATAAATAACGGCTGTCAAATATAAAATTTTTGGTTTTTAGGAATATAATTGGAAAATCATAACATTTAAGTAAGAAATGAGATATTATTCACATAGGAAAAACCAATGCACGGCAGCGTACATGAAGCCTGAAATTGTAGAGTTACAGAGAATTCAATAAAAGACCGAACAAGGTAAGACTTCATTGACAGCTATTTTAAAAGTACTAAATAGTGTGAAAATACGCAGTAAAATGATATGTTATTGTGTAAAAACGTTACAGGATCCTATGGAAATAAAGGTGATGCTAAATATAAATGCAGAAAATCAAAAACAGAATGGAAAAATAGTATAAAGTGATGCAAAACATGAATGCAGAAAATCAAGAACAGAATGGAGAAATAGTGTACGATGAAATGTAAGTAGTATAACACTACAAGACCCGTGTACTCGTTTGTCACCCTTCTTACCGACTTCAAAAAAGGAGGAGCTCTATTTGACTATATTTTTTATGTGTTACCTTAGAACTTTTTTCTAGGTGAACTAGTTTGATGATTATCTTTTATTTGAAAGCTGGTACTTCTCATATGGTCCCGTATACATTACATACAGTCTTTGAGTTATCCTTAATAATGCGTATTTAATTAACTTTGACTACATTGATGATGTTCTCATTTTATTTATATTGAAGTCGGTTGTACAAAATGTTTAATGTTATAACTAATTCAAACTCTTAAAATTACAAAGATCTTAACTATTAAGCGGTTGCTCTCAGTCTCTTCTTGCCTTTCATCCTACCCTACATATTACGTCCAATCTCTCATTCGATTGCGTTTATAAATTGCATCGTTCATTCCCACATGTATGAATGCAATGCAATTTTCAATTCAATTTACACTCAATTGCGAACGTTCTTAACTGTTCGAACATTTAAATACGTTTTGAAAATCGATGACAATACAATTATTTAATGCTTAACTACGCTACTAGTGTATTTAAAATGTTAATATTTTTTTTATCACATCATTATCATCATCATTACAACCCTTCACAAGTCCACTGCTGAATATAGGCCTCTCCCAAGGAATACCACAAAGCACGGTCCCGAGCCACCTGCATCCATCGACTTCCTGCATGTCTTACCAGGTCGCCACTCAAGAACCATTTATCCCCATCGGTTGTTGGTTCTTCGAGCTATATTGTCAGCCCATTGCCACTTCAGCTTACTAATCTGTTCGGCTATGTCGGTTACTCTGGTTCTATTGCGGATATCCACATTTCTAAGTTTATCATGCCGAGAAACTCCGAGCGTAACGCTCTCCATAGCTGGCTGAGCAAACTTGAGCTTCCCCATCCGGCCAGCAGTGAAAGATCACGTCACAGATCCATACATCATCACTGGCAACACGCACTGGTTGTACTATCTAGTTTTTAGGTTTTGAGGTATACCTGACGAGAAGATGTGCCGTAATTTCCCGAATGCTGCCCAGCCGAGTTGAATCCGGCGATTGACCTCTCGGTGGAAGTTGGATTTACTTAGTCGGACTATTTGTTCCAGGTAAACATACTCATCAACAACTTCAAGCTTAGTGCTCCCAACAACTTCCGGCATAGGTGTGACATGGACGTTATACATGATCTTTATTTTGTCCATGTTCATCTTAAGACCTATCCATTGGGAGGCACTATTGAGGTCATTGAGCATAGTGCTCAGGTCTTCCAGCGATTCTGCCATAAGGACTATATCGTCGGCAAATCGAAGGTGATTGATCTACTCGCCGTTGATGTTAATACCGTATCCTTTCCAGTGCATATGCTTGAAAACGTCTTCCGATGCAGCAGTGAAGAGTTTTGGGGATATAACGTCACCCTGTCTTACACCTCTCTGCAGTTGTATAAATTTCGTATTCTGGTTCATTACTCGAAAAGCTATCGTAGCCCTACTGTACAAACACTTCAGCACTTCGATATACTGACAGTGAACTTGGCACCGCTGAAGGGACTGCAGTACCGCTCAAATTTCGACGGATTCAAAGGCTTTCTCATAGTCCACATACGCTAGACATAGTGGCAAATAGTACTCCTTGGACTTTTGTACAATTAATCAAAGGGAAACCGGCTTGTTCGGGAAGCTGGAAGTCGTGGAGTCTGCATGCGGGACGATTCGGAATGACTCTCGAAAAAGCATGTAAGCTCAGAAGGGAAATCGGTCTGTAGTTCTTCAAGAGAGCGTTGTCGTCTATCTTAAAGAACAAGACCACCGCACTTCTGCTCCACGCCTCCGGTGCAGTGCCACCATGGAGGACGGAATTAAAGAGCTTGTGAAGGAATTCAAGTACCGGTTTTCCACCCGCTTTCAGAAGTTCCGCTGTAGTGTTGCCCGAATGCAAGAACAAGACGAGACTTAGCCAGTCTTGGTCTTGGTCTTGCGCCAATACACCTGGTCTTGTTCTTGGTCTTGGTATTGCGCTCTCAGTCTTGTTCTTGGTCTTGGTCTTGCAGCAAGAGTCTCGCAAGTCTCGCAAGCCTATTGCTATTTATTAAACGTTACTTTAGATCTTAGAACAACTTAACACAGTAGGCACATTTTGAGCTGGAATTAACATAGCCATAGAAAGACCAACCAAATTAATAAATGTCTAAACATTTAATGAGCAATTTGAAAAATCAACTAATACCGGGTGGGGATTGAACCCACGACCTAAGCGATCCGTGCTGATGCTCTAACCAACTGAACTGTCTACCATGTCTCACGGCCACGGGAGTTAGTCTGTTTCTTAATAAACGTTTACATTTAATGAGCTTACATGTGCTAAAACTTAGTCAAAACATATAAAAAACAAATTAATGACATTAACTTGACTGTATTATAAAGAACATTATCTGTCTAGAAAGAGATTGATAGACCCTTATATGAAATGGAATAAAAGAGTTATACAATTTACCATTTATTTAAATAAAAAAATAAAATACAATTCAAATTAAATTACATAACAGTACGTTGTGTAGCTTTGACATTACTGTTACTTTATATTAATTCTTTTGACCAAGAATTAATACAAAGTAACCATCTGGCTGACTCATCACTTAACCTTTTTCTATGTTTTCTAATTACTAATGATGCTTTGGAAAATAATCTCTCAGCAGGTACTGAAGTTGCAGGTATTGAAAGAAAATCACGGGCCATCTTCGATAAAGTCGGATATTCTGTCTCATGCGTCCTCCACCACTCTAAAATGTCTTCCGAACTGGCGGCTCTGGGTTTACTTACGTACTCCTCCAACTCGTCTATAATTAAGCCTTGATGAAAAGATCCAGATCCAGATGACGTCGAGGGACATGCATACAGTTTCTCAAAGTCTATTACGTCTTCATCTTCATCATATTCACATACTTTCTTTTCATTTCTTGGTGATTCTAGAGATGTATTCACTGAGTGTAGACTTTTATATTCTTTATAAAGTTCGTTAAATTTGCACAGGCTTTCTGTTTTAATTTGCTTCCCCCATAATGTCATGTCAAAAGTCTGAGTTTTATGCCTTGGGTCTAAAATTAAAGAGGTACAATAAATCCAGTTGCTCTTTTTATAATGTTTAAGCATTTTGTTTCGAGCTGCTTGATAACCCAGAATGAGCCTTTCATCTACTTCGGATCGATTAGGTTTCTCATCTAATTGTTTTACCATGGATTCAATTTTAACGAGCAAGAGATTGAATGATACAATGACTAGCGGTAATGTAATATATTTTTCTCCACCAAGTTTCGTTGATAGAAGTTTAAAGTTTATTAGAAACTTATGTATTTTTTCGAGTATTTGCCATTCACTATCTGTGATTTGAAATTCAATTCGGTGACAGAAGTGCACAATATGTTAATGCCACTTCTCACTTTTAAACCAAATCCAATCACATCATGTGTGGAATCCCATCTCGTTGGACAGTCGAGTATGGGGTTCAGATTTGATGGCACGCCAGCTGCTTCACAAGCATACTGAAACTTCCTCTTCAATATCTCACTTCTTTTTATTTTACTGGAAATACTGCGTAATTTTGTTATAGCTGTACGTGAGTCAGCAATATTTGGCGCATATTCTTCATCTTACTCAGTTTCGTCTTCATTGTCTTCATACTGCTGTTCTTGTCCCTTATTGTCAGTTTCACTATGTAATGCTAAGGTCTTTAATAAATCTTGTACACCAAGGTTCAAAATGTGAGCAAAGCACCGGAAATGTTGATTGTCTGAATCAAAGTGTGGCAGCTGTTTGTCCAATTCATGCATAAATTTGGTATTTGCAGTTGCGTTGTCGACCGTGATACCCTGTATTTTATCAATTATGTCATATTCCAATAAACATTCGTGGAAAACCGTTGCAATATCCTTCCCAGTATGTCGACCGCGTGATGGTATAAAATCAAGGACTACAGATCGATACTTCCATTCATTGTCTATATAATGAATAGTGACCCCGTAGTAACTCCTACCAGCAATTGAAGTCCATCCATCAATGGTAAATGACATTTTAGATGAAAATTGTTGTAGTCGTTTCTTAAGATTCAATTGAAGCTCTTCAAACCGTTCTTTGACCTTCCTTCTAAGTGTGGACCTTTTAGGAAACACCATATTTGGACAAATTGTTCGAAAATATACTTGTGTAGCTTCGTCATCGAAAAATGAGAAGGGAAGATATTTTTTAACCATCCAATCAACTGTAGCTGTCGTGATGTTGTCACTGCTATTTTCAGACTTAAATAAAACAGTACTTCATTAAATATGAGTGAATTATAAATACATATCTAACACTATTATATATATATATATATATATATATATATATATATATACAATATGTAACGTAATTAACACACATCCTCAGACACCCCAATTAGTATATTATATTATAATCATTATACATACACTGACTTTAATTAAACATGTTTATGCATTGATTATTTATTAAATTAGTTATACTAATTCCGGAACAATTTTGTGGTCACAGTATAAATCCACGAACGCACGCAGTCGCTCACGTAGGTATAGGTTTTGAGGGTCTTTCTATCACAGTAGGTACCTATTAGCTCGCGTTCGTGATGAGTTAACGCCGCCACCGCTTGACACAACTGTAGGTAGGTATTAGTGCCGAAAAAAGTCGACAATACACAATTGTTTATGTTAAAAAAATACCTACCTATGAACACTAACTGATGTTCGTACTCTGACCATCGAGTTGTTTATTTAAGTCTAGTAAACATTTGATCGCATCTTTCAATCACACTTCAACCATTGGACTTTTGACTCTGAATAATTTTGTTTATTGATTATGATACAATGTCAATAGGCAATATTCGTTACAAAATGTTATGAATTTGCAAAACATTTGAATTGTAATTGTAAATAATAATAAACTGCTAAAACTAAGAGGCAATACGAAAACATAATTCAAAGACGGCGTGTTTAAAAGATGTGAATCAAGTTAACGATAATTTTAAGAATCAAATATTTAACTTACTGATAGCCTAAACTCTCATGCAACGTTGTATTTTAATACATTTTCAAAATATCCACCACGGCTTCGTGGTGCAGTGGCTTAGCAATTAAGTTGCAGCGCTAAGGACCGCGGTGCAAATCCCGCACGGAACAATATTTGTATGGCCTACAAATAATTGTTCCGGGTCTGGATGTTTGTCCTTGTGAAATTTATGTTTGTACACTGCCCCCACAATACAAGAGAAAATTCTAGTGTGGAGGATACGTTTTAAAAAAGAAAAAGAAAGAAAATAATTTAGAAAGCAATTCAGTGTTATTTTTCACTATTCTAAAATCGTTCACTCATAGAATATGATAACATGATTTCATACGTATTAATATTTAATACGTACGTAATCAGGTGATCTGGGAGGTCAATGGACCGGCTGCCACGACCTTTATAAGGTACTTCAAACTATGTATTTGTAAAGACTTTAAAATACTTGAAATAAGGTTCAATTTTATTTATTTTGTATTGAATGACGGAATTTGTATTAATACAAATAAAACTGCACTTTTAAAAGTCTTATTGCCTTGAGTTACGGTCCATTTCCGTTTATATTGACTGTATAGGTTTAGTGTGACTGTAAATTACGTAGTTTCAATTATTTTTGGATATAAAAATTACCTATAGTAAAAATTATAGAAATCGATTCGGTAAACGATTCTGGACAAACTACTTTCTCAAACTGCGTTAATTATGTTACGTGTTGTGTATATATATATATATATATATATATATATATATATATATATATATATATATATATATATATATATATATATAACTACCACTCAGTGACTGACTATAACGATATCTAAGGAACTATAAAACATACAAACTTGAAGTTTGTAAGGTAGGTTCCTTTTATGGCATAGAGATCAGTTAAGAAACGGTTTTGAGAAAATCTATCCCTAAGGGAGTGAGATGGGAGTTGGAAGTTTGTATGAGTCCTACGTTTTTGAAGTTAGAGACACGTAAATCGGCATTAAATTATAAGTTTTCAATCATAAAATCCTGAATAAGCTGTTTTACAAAATCCTAACCCTAAGGGGGTGAAATTGGGGTAAAATGGTTACATGCAAGTCCTAGATTTTTAAAGTATAGATATGAAGATCGACATTTACTTTATTAGTTTTAAATAATAAATACTTGCTTAGTTAAGCTTTACCTATATAGCCTCTTTATACTTAGGTAAGACTTTTGCGGCGGGAAAATTTCAAAATGTATAGGAAATCAGATATTGTACGCGGACGAAGTCGCGGGCGGCCGCTAGTTACATAATATATGAGTTATGTAATTGTGTGATAAGTATATTTTTTCTTACCTGTCCACTTTTTCCGGTGGTTATTAAAAAGCTTGTGATATCTCCACTTAATTTTTGTTTTTCAGGAAGAAATATTTGTGATTCCTTTTTGTGGAAAGATATTAGATGCTTCCTTAAGCCTGAAGTGTTTCTGTTTTTCATTTTTATTTCAACCTTTTTATGTTGGCATAATTTACACAAAGCAATTTGGGATGCATGAATTATGTCGAAAAACTCATCAAATTTGCTTTTAGGTCTTTTAGATCTATAACTCCAACTCTCACTACACCGACTAGAACTATTCGACTCTTCGTCACTCATGTCAAATTGTAAACTTATCACTCCGAGAACAACAAGGATTAGAGTAAAAACAATTAATACATTAGACTCGAAGCAAAGCTCAATTGGGAATGACTGGAATTAAAATAAATACTACTATTTGTAAGTACACGCCGAAAGACCGACAAAAGAAAGTTCGGCATTCTTTGATAAAAATAACGATTCTTCAGAAGATTAATAAAGTAGATGCGTTGCCAGATAGGTATAGTGTGCCTACGTAAAAATGAAATGTAAATATGTAAATAAAATTGTGTATATTATGTTCTTCTTGTGATTGAATTAATCTACGTTAATTACATTAAATTTGCCTTCACTCGTTTGAAATTCAAAATTCAAATGTGTTTTATTCAAGTAGGCATGAAAAATACACTTTTGAATAGTCATATAATCACTGTTTTCCCCAATTTTTTCTTTTCCATGTCCAGGGGTTCTGATTCTACTGAGAAGAATCATGGAACTTACTTACTTACTTGGAATGGAAGAAAGTAAGAAACTCAGTAGTTGCTCATTTCAAAATATTTTTACAATAGTACTATAATTATGTAAAGCGATAAGTCAAACATAAAATGTCAAATGTATATGTAGATGCCAAATAGGTTTAGAAATTTCTAGTTAGTCCTGTGTAGTACGAGAGGTCAGTTCCAAGCATTTTTGTCTGACTTAAATTGAAAAGGTGAAAGATCTAACATTTCTTTTGGAATCTTATTATAAAAGCGTATATCGCTACCCAAGAACGCATTATATACTTTGTGTAACCGGAAAGCAGGTTTTGTGATTTTATTTTTATTTATACTATTAAAATGGTGCAAATCACTATTATTTACATCAATTCGATGCAATCAATTCCTTTAAACGGTTCTCTAAGAGATACTCGGGCTCCTAAAAAGTACATAGATTTTATTTTACGCTTTTTATTTAATATGCACACTTTTTATATTATTCGATTAGCATTGTACAAAATGTTTACACGTTTCAAGTGTGTTAAAAGTGTCTACAATATTTATCAAATGGGTGACAACATATTCGAACACTTTGTGTTCAAAAACACACACTTCCAAAATCGAGATTTGCAGTGAACTTATTTAACATGTTTATCTATTAGGTAATAATAATAATAGTAAGTAATTATTATAAACCCATATAGATAATATTACAATAATTACTTACTAGAATAAATTATTATGGTATCTACCTATCCTTACCTTTATCTAATTACAATATTCCTTGCGAGATCAGCATAATGTATTCGTGTCCATTCTGAGCACCCGGAAACTTATTTTATTCTTTGGAACATGTACTCTGTGGCGGCATTAAAACAGTGTCAAATGTAGTGCGTGCGGCGCGGCGGCGACGATTGAATGCGATATCAATAGAAGCCGCCAGCGCGTGTATCTTGACCTTGTACTTCCGAATAGCTGCAAAATTTCTTTGACAGGTCCGTATTCGACCTTTGATGATGCCGACAACAAGACGCCGCGCACTATCAAAGTGTCGATGGTCAAAATTAGGGATGCATTGTTTTTTCTTTTAATGGATATTTTCATCCGCTATGTATGTTTATGGTATTGTTCGTAAATCGTAATGCGCATAAGTCCAGTTTTCCAAATTTTTTTATATATTTTTGCGTCTCATGTACTCCCTAAGCGTAATATTATACTCCTATATAATAGTATACTCCCTGAAATGATACTCATTCCTAACTGCAAGACGCAAGAGTCTCGCAGGCTTAGTCTTGTTCTTGCTCAAATCTTGCACGGTCAGTCTTGGTCTTGGTCTTGCTAAAATTAGGCGGTCTTGTTCTTGGTCTTGGTCTTGCAAAAATGCAAGAACAAGACCAAGACTGCAAGACCAAGACCGATTTTGGGCAACACTATTCCGCTGTAATTCCACCCTCGCCTGGGGCCTTGTTAGCACATAATATAATAAATTTAATAAACTAACAGTAAAATTTTGTCCTGTGCAAATCAGATACGTAATAATTATTAAATAAATAAATTGTAATCCGTATATATTATAAACATGAAACTAAAATATAGTGAGTAAATTTAGATATCATCATTATCATCATAAAGCCGTGGAAGTCCACAACTATACATCGGTCTATTCCACTGTCGGAAGAATTTGCCTTAATTTGTAAAAGAAAACATGTATACCAATACTTTACATTTTTGCTTGCCCACGTTCGAATCTAGCCAGTGTAGTCCACACATTGTCAATGGTCTCACATCACGTGTGATTAGGGTTACCAGATGAAAAAGTTAAAAGTCCGGAGAAGAGGCCTGATTTCCATTTAAAAATCCTGAGATTTTTTACGTTTTGAGAAGAAAACCTTACTTAAAAAGGTATCTTCACATATTACGTATGATAAAACTGTTTAAGTACCTACTTGGATAAATAAGTTTTGATTTTCATTGTGGAATTATTAGCAAAGGAAATTATTTTTAGTTTGTTTGACTTTTTATTAAAGCGATCTTTAAAATGTAAGCTGTATTATATTGAAAGTTCAAAAATCCTGAGATTTCATGAGATTTGCAAAATCCAGCCGCAATCCTGAGAAGAGTCTAAAAATCCTGAAATCTCAGGACAAATCCTGAGATATGGTAACCCTACGTGTGATGCATTGCATCTTAGTCGATAGAAGTCTTTATGCATCTGTAGCCGTCATTGTTTGAAGTTGGTAACAGGTGTCCACGGACTACAGTAGTCCCTTACCATGAGTTGAACTAGACGTCCGTTAGTCACTTCAGTTGTATTAAAAAGTACATCTATACACATATTGTGGGAAATTTAACAGTGGTAGAACCACGCTGCAGCTTTTGCTGTCGCACGGAAGGGCCGGCTCGAACCGGGGTGGTTCGAGCCGGCCCACGACCCCGACTACGACCTCACAGAATACCAGCGTGAAGAAGAGGTTTACCTCTGCGTTTCGCTTGGTGAGTGCAAGTGGCCGGAGGCCCTTTTTACTGGAAATGAGGCATTCCATCTTAGTCCTCACGGGTGACAGCGCATCTGCATTTTGATTCGTAAACGAGGATACCACTTACCATTAGGTGGACTGTGTGCTCGTTTGTCACCCTTATCCTATAAAAAAAGACATGTTGGACTCTGGTAGCGCAAGGAACAAGCATTTAAGTAATTAAATTATAAACCTTAAACAAAGAACAACAATCATAAACTTCTTGCAACATATGGCCCTTGCTAACTTAGGCTTAAAGTTTATCCACAAAAGTTGTGCTTAGCGGTTAAGTCTTTACTAACTAAGTACATATTTTGTATAGTTTCATTACGGTCTGTATACATTTAGAAATAATATTACCGTTCGATTTATATTAAATACGGGTGCTTATTTTTTGTATGTTGCTTTCACTGCTGAATTATGTTTGTTATAAATAGATATTAACCATTATAGTCTATAGTCATATAATCGTCTGTGTAACATTATATCTATAGGTACTCCGTGTATTGTATATAAGTTTACTACATAAATACCTAATTAATCCTCTTTATCCTTTAATCGCCCATATAATTTAACAGATGTATGAGGAATTTTAAAAACGCTCAAGATTCTCTGAGTGATAATACTAGGAATATTAAATTATCTGCTTAATAATAAGATAAACTGCTCGAATCAGATAAATGAATCAACGGCTCTATGGCGCAGTGGCTTAGCATTGAATTGCGGCGCTGAGGGCCGCTGGTTCAAATTCTGCACGGAATAAGTATTTGTGTGGCCTACAAACAATTGTTCTGGGTCTGGATATTTGTCCTTGTACTATATATGTATGCTAAGTGCCTCCATGATACACAAAAAAATCCAAGTGTAGGGAAAACCTATATCATTGGGGAATAATTGATCAGTAAGCTGAAAAGACAACGTGCCGGCGATACAGCTCGAAGAATCGACAACTTACGGATAAAAAGATCTCTTGTGACCGCCGGCTTAAAAAAAACATAAGAATGATTTTCAATAAATATTATTAATAATCTATATTCAATAAAATATATATATATATATATATATATATATATATATATAATATATGCCTCGCTACCTACTCTTCCATGCTCTAATACACTTACAGGAATAAGAGACAGTTGAAGACTTACAATGAGACTTGTGACTATTTCGTCGGCAGATTGTATGATTCTTCACTATACATACGACGTCGTTCAATTTTAAACGCTTGCAGGTTTGTGAAATGTCGTAGGCAAATTGAAGTCTGTCGTAGTCTGTCGTAACATTGAACTGCCATGCCTTTCACGGTTTGGCCAATAATTTATCTCCCATATGACATTGTACCTAATTTATATATTAGCCTATAACCTATTGTCGCTGATATTACTAAAAAAACCTTCGTATTTTGACAACGTTAACCTTAGTTATAGTTATAAATTATCGACGAAATCATGAAATTACGTCGTATCACAAAATGCCTGGGCAGACCACTATCTACCCAATTCTACAACTGGCTTAATAATGATGTCTGCTTCGACAGAATATCAGCGCTGCGA
Source organism: Parnassius glacialis (assembly GCA_033319125.1). Classification (NCBI taxonomy): domain Eukaryota; kingdom Metazoa; phylum Arthropoda; class Insecta; order Lepidoptera; family Papilionidae; genus Parnassius; species Parnassius glacialis. The sequence goes on along the minus strand of JAVANC010000012.1, from coordinate 34,332,047 downwards.
TAACTCGTTACGGTAGCATTATGCTGAGTCGGTGGCCTTTTTGTTGCTGCAATACATTTTTTTTATATTTAGTTAAAAAAAAAAGTTTGTTTGTAAAATTGATGTTCTTCAATGTTGCTGCTATAAATAAATATGTTCGGTCTTTCTTTCTTTAATTTTTTTGATGAACGGACGACGCTCTCTTGTATACGATGTCGTGAAGCGACAATTAAAAGAGAAAGAACCTAACCTAAGAACAGCAAAACAACAAAATAGACCAAGAAAATAATATATTATAATTTTTTTAAAAGGTATTTACAATCTTATAAAAAAAATGAAATATGAAGATGATGGATGAAATGAGATTACAATTATATTAAAAAAAAGGAATAGGAGAATAGGAGAATTAGTATGATAGTGGAGTCTGGAGCCTCGCTGCTTTTGTAGAAATCGGCACACGCAGAGCTTGAGGTTTCTCCGCGGCGACGGCACGCAGCGCCTGGACTGGGCACACGCAGCGTCCGGAGCCGGCGCACGTAGCGCCTGGGGTAGGTGCGCTCAGTTCTTGGAGAAGTAGTCGCCGCGCCCAGAGGTAGCGCGGGCAGTAGGGACGCACTCAGCGCCTGGATCAAGCAGTCGTAGCGCCGAGTAGTGTGGCCCCGCACTTGAATTAGAATTCACCGACGACTTCACGTGTAGATGGAGGCTTGCAGGATCCCGGGGCAAAGCGGCCCCGGGATAAGGCCTTTAGTAGATGTTTCTCGTTTGAGAACCGAAGCGAGACTGTCCTGTATTCTCCAATTGTTTGGCTTTTATACCTTTTTAGAGAGAACGAGAAATTATTTAAATTAAAACGAAATTTATTGTAAATGACCTACAGCCAAAAAGTATTTATGTAGAAAGAACATCATACCAGAGACGAATTTAAATAAAAGTTACCATAACAACCACAAAAACAATGGTTGTCAAATTGAGGAATTTTTAGTTTTAGGACTGTTATTAAGAAACTATTACATTTAAGTAAGAAACGAGATAAAAATCACATAGGAAAAACTAATGCACGACAACGTACACTAAGCCTGAAATTGTAGAGTTACAGAGAATTCAATAAAAGACCAAAAAAAGGTAAGACTTCGTTGACAGCTAGTTTAAAAGTACTAAATAGTGTGAAAATACGCAGTAAAATGATATGTTATTGTGTAAAAACGTTACAGGATCCTATATAAATAAAGGTGATGCAAAATATAAATGCAGAGAATCAAAAACAGAATGAAAAAAATAGTATAAAGTGATGCAAAACATGAATGCAGAATATCAAAGCAGAATGGAGAATTAGTGTACAATGAAATGTAAGTTGCATAACACTACATTTTCCCCCCGACCCTGGAAAATTTTTGACTCAGCAAAAATTTTGACATGTACATTCTAAAATAAACCATAAAAACACAGCTTTGCAGAAACAGACATCAACAGGCAAAATCAGATATACTATCTCTTACATTCATCATCTGCATTCAGGTAAGGGTGGAGTTCACATTCAATGACTACCACTCTAAAAGTGTGTTTTCAAAACGACATTAAGGCTTATTTAAGGAGTAGTCATCCGCTCCTGCGTGGAAAAAAAAATAAATTAGTCGAAGAGAAACCACTCTAAAAGTGTGTTTTCGATTGGACATTCAGGCTTATTTAAGGAGTTGTCAACCGCTCTTAAGTGAAGATAAAAAAATTCGAAGAGACACCACTCTAAAAGTGTGTTTTCGAAAGGACATTCAGGCTTATTTAAGGAGTTGTCAACCGCTCCTAAGTGAAGATAAAGATAAAGAACATTAAAGAAGTAGTCAGCTGCTCCCAAGTGAAGATAAAGATAAAGAAAATTAAGGGAGTAGTCAGTTGCTCCCAAGTGAAGGTTTATACATATATACAAATATACAAATTAATAAAAGTTTAGATATTTATATATATATACAAATTAATAGTTAATAAATGTTTAGATATTTATACATATATACAAATTAACAGTTAATAAATGTTTAGAAAAGTATGGTTCGTTTCGCTTCAGCTTTCAAAAACAATTTTATATAAAGTGTAAAGTGCAAAGTTTAGTTTAAGAAATAAAGATTTTATTAAAAATTGTACCTCTTTAAGTTATCTAGAATAAAAATATTAGAGTGATGAATGTAACTTAGAGTGATGAATGTAAATGAAGTGTTATATGTAGGTCTAAATATAATCCAGATAAGTTGAAACACTAGAAGAAGTTTTGTTTTAGAATTTTGAAGGTATGAAAAGGATGTATAAATGAATGATGAATAATGAGTTAAGAACGAAAGGGAAAGCAATTAAGTCAAAAGGGAATGGACAAGGCGCAGTAAAGGTGAAGAATTAAAAATTAAATTAAGCAAGCTTTAGTCGAAGAGACCGAAGCCCATAACTTCATCGTCAGACTCAGATTCTTCCTTCTTGGACTCTCTCTTCCTTCTTCTTCTCAGCTACGGCGCTGTAGCAGCGGCGACCGCGGCCACGGGCGCTGCTCCACCGACGGGCATGGTCGACAACTTCTCACGACCCTGCGCGATCAGTTCTTCACTCTTGCCATTGAGTTCCGAGATGACCTTCTTCAGTTTCTCGGAGTTTGCCTCAACACCGACAGAGTTGAGGATCTTCACAGACAGAGTCGACGACTGGCTTGCAGGATCCCGGCGCCTGGTTTGCAGGATGCGCCGACGACTTCAGGATGCGCCGGATGTAGATGGAGGCCTTGCAGGATCCCGGGGCAAAGCGGCCCCGGGATAAGGCCTTTAGTAGATGTTTCTCGTTTGAGAACCGAAGCGAGACTGTCCTGTATTCTCCAATTGTTCGGCTTTTATACCTTTTTAGAGAGAACGAGAAATTATTTAAATTAAAACGAAATTTATTGTAAATGACCTACAGCCAAAAAGTATTTATGTAGAAAGAACATCATACCAGAGACGAATTTAAATAAAAGTTACCATAACAACCACAAAAACAATGGTTGTCAAATTGAGGAATTTTTAGTTTTAGGACTGTTATTAAGAAACTATTACATTTAAGTAAGAAACGAGATAAAAATCACATAGGAAAAACTAATGCACGACAACGTACACTAAGCCTGAAATTGTAGAGTTACAGAGAATTCAATAAAAGACCAAAAAAAAGGTAAGACTTCGTTGACAGCTAGTTTAAAAGTACCAAATAGTGTGAAAATACGCAGTAAAATGATATGTTATTGTGTAAAAACGTTACAGGATCCTATATAAATAAAGGTGATGCAAAATATAAATGCAGAGAATCAAAAACAGAATGAAAAAAATAGTATAAAGTGATGCAAAACATGAATGCAGAATATCAAAGCAGAATGGAGAATTAGTGTACAATGAAATGTAAGTTGCATAACACTACAACGATCAGGTTTTAGAATTTGTCTGTGATACCATTGTTATTATGACGTTGGAAGAAATATTTTGTTTATCCTCATTAAAATTTGCCTATAGAACAAAACATTCTAAGTCGCAGTTATGATTGTAAATATTTAAAAACCATGTAACTAAATTTGTTATTATTTTGCAACGTTTTATGCGCAGTTGCTTAAAAATAATGCATTCTATACTCAAAGGAATATTTCAGTTATTTTAGAAATTCCCAGCTTATTATTTTAATGACAAAGTTTTCTTATAAAAACAATAAAAATTACTGAAGTGCTTTAAGAGAGCGCGATAATAATAAATAATGTATGGATACGTTGCTAAGTTTTGATTTCAGTATTTTTTATAAGTTAAGAGACGCTGGTGAATGAAACATGGTGGTAAGGTCACTTGGTTAAAATTGGAAAAGACGATGTTCAGCAGTGGGCCTAATTAATGATGCTAAGACTATATTTTTAATATTTTTTAATTACAAAAATTAATTATCTAAGATCCGCGTGTAATATGAATTTCCTCACCTAGCTAAAATTGCACTTCCCTCACACGATTGCGTGTACTATCCCAGCCACATTATATAACACCCAATATTATAAATACGTTTATTATACCCTATATATAATTTTTTTTCTTCCAATTATACAATAAACGTTTTGACATTTTCATCTGCCAAATTGCAATACAGTTTGTCGGCAGTAGTTCTCGTCTTACATGCTTATGTTTATACATATAATCTGAAGTATAATTTCTTATACATATACTAATATCTCCCAACATCTATTTTATTATTTTATTTATACATATTTAGTACAAAGTTTGTTATGAGGTCCACATCAGCCAAATATCAAAATTGGTTCAATATTTTTTGAATTGTTTTTTTATATACATACTATATATACACATATACACTAATTCAACACATACTCATACAGCACACTTCGCATATAGACTGCTAATTTTAACAGTACGTTACTCGTGGTCTGTGGCGTACCTTTATGGACACAATGATAGATAATATTTTCTTAGAATGTTTTTAAATGATTTTTTGAGATAACTTTACTAAGCAAGTCCGGCGGCAACTCGTTATGTAATTGCGGGATAACCCATCGTCTCGTACGCATACCGAAGTAATTTTTAATATTAGGTACTACATATTTTCCTTTTCTAGTGGATTGACGAGTTGGGTAGACTATAGATATTCTCTTTCTACTTTAAACTCATTTTTATTATATTGTTCCATTATTGACTTTATTTTCACTTTTTTGTCTACAGGTACAATTTTACAAATTTTTCCGGCCGAAGGACCACATGTACAATGACCAAACCAGATATCGAATTGACTACTACGGGTTATAATAAAACTACCGAGTGCTTGATACAAGTGCTTTATTATGATATCATGCATCTTAGCTATATAATTTGCAAAGGGCAAACTATATCGAGATTTAGGAATACAACAAATTTTTAACAGTACCATCTAATGTCAAAACATTGTATTAATAAAACTTTTATATGTTATATATATGTAACCGTAGTAATATAATTGTGTATAAGTAAATTGTTTAGCAATGCCATCTAGTATCAAAAATATTATAACATATTAATGCGTTGAACATTCCGCCCACCAAGAACGTTATTAAACGTTCTTTCCATTCCGCCCACCATGACATAACTGGGCAGTAGGCTAAATTTATATGTTTCTTAGGCATCAAACAAACATACTTAATCTAATTTAAGTACTAGCTATTGCAACCGTGAGATAAATTATGATTATTGTGTAACAGGCAAAATACATAACCTTGAAGTTGGTCTTTTTAAGACAGATTGACCACACTTCAACGTCACAACGCGAGTGATTTGGTCTAAGCCAGGATGCTTGGCAACCACTCTTCCTAACAGCCAACGGCCTGGAGGAAGATTGTCCTCCTTAATTAAAACTACGTTTCCAATTTCAGGTTCGGGTATTATCTTTGACCATTTATATCTCTGTAAACAATTCACCAAATACTCTTTGGACCACCTTCGCCAAAAATCCTGCACCATTCTTTGAGTCATTTCCCAGCGTCTCAGAGTACTGATGTTACTATGTTCATAATTTCGTTCTGGTACGATTACTAGAGCTTCGCCAACGAGGAAATGTCCTGGAGTTAGAGGCGCGGGATCACTGTGATTATCTGGTAATATCGATAAAGGCCTTGAGTTTAGACACGCTTCAATTTGCGTGAGAACGGTGGTTAACTCTTCATATGTCATTGTGGAAACGCCAATGACTCGTTTTAAATGAAATTTCATAGCCTTCACGCCTGTTTCCCATAACCCGCCAAAGTTTGGCGCATGGGCAGGAATAAAATGCCATGAAACACTATTGTTGCTTAACCACTCACGAATTTCAAGAGCAACTGATGACTGTTCAGCGGTGACGAGCTTAAGGAGTTCCTTGGATGCTCCAACAAAGTTTGTTCCGTTGTCGCTCCATATTTCGCTCACATGTCCTCTACGAGCTACAAAACGCTTAAAGCCTGCTATGAAGGCATCACTAGTGAGATCGCTTATTAGTTCTAAATGTAAGGCTTTTGTTGCCATACATACAAAAAGACTAATATAACCCTTGTATGATTTATTACCTCTTCCCTTAGACATTCGGACGTTAATGGGGCCAGCAAAATCCACACCACTGTGAAGGAATGGTCTAACTGGCGTTACTCTGCTATATGGTAACTGACCCATAAACTGATTTTTTGTCACTGCCGCTTGGCGAACACGCACTACACAATTACGCACATGCATTTTAACTAGGCTTTTTGCCGATATAATCCAATATCTTGTGCGCAAATGCGCATTAGTGTTGGACCTCCGTGTAATGTCTTGCGGTGGGCCTCATCAATAACTAAATTGGTAAAGTGACTCTTATGAGGAAGGATAATAGGATGCTTAGAATCCGTAGGAAGATTTGCATTCTGAATTCTACCTCCCACTCTCATTATTCCCTTATCATCAAGAAAGGGGCTTAACGGTTTCAATTTTTGCTTGGCATCTCTTAAATCTGTTAGTTGACATTGTTTTATACAAACATCTAAAGATTCCTGCAGCTCGGTGCTTGTAAGGTAAGGTTTAAACCTACTATTTCTTTTGTACCTTAGGAATCTGCGACAAAAGGCAACAACCCGTATAAGCCTTTGTAATGACGAGAATTTGTTCCATAGATCGAAATCAGTAGCAAATTGACTATTAGTTACAGCGTGGACCTTTAACTTTCTTTGTTCTAAAGTAGTCGAGATGGACTTTGGCCTTTGATAAATAATATTATCATCTTTTAACCATGACGGACCCTGCAGCCACAAGCTACTTTCAGCAAGTTCCAAAGGAGTGCAGCCTCTGGGAGCGAGATCTGCTGGATTTTGTGCCGATCGAACGTGTGCCCATTGCGTATTGTACAGCCTTGACAGAACATCTGACGTTCTGTTGCCTATAAACGTTGTACACCGACTAGGGTGACTGCTGAGTCACGCCAATACCACAGTGGAGTCGGTCCAGCCGTGTATATTGTTATGATCGATTCCCAGAATATTAGCCACATCTGTGATTAACTTATAACAGCTAAAAGAACTGCCCCCATAAGTTCAAGGCGAGGAATGGAGATTTGCATAGTTGGAGCGACCTTAGTCTTTGCCGTAACTAGATTGACGTGTATCTTACCTTTAGCATCAATCGCTCTTAAGTAAACGACCGCAGCGTATGCAGAGTTGGACGCATCGCAAAAACCTTGAAGCTCCATGCAAGTATCATCTACTTTAGTATTGAGCCACCATGATAACCTTAAAGCCTCCCAGACTCAAAGCCTGTTCTCTGAGCTTGTGCAATGTGATACTTCAAGAATGTTACAGCAATCTGCAACAATAGACTTGACTGGTGACGACTCTTCCACTTCAGGAAACACAGTAAGGATTAATTGCAGTAAAACCAAATTGAAGAAGTATATAAAAGTTAATAAATACATAAGGAAGGTACAAAAATTAATAAGAAATAAGATTAATACCAAAAATTATGTTAATGTATGTAAAGAAAAGCAAGCATTGTTATGTGAACTTAATTTGTATTCAATTGAGGTGGATAACATAAAAAAATGTTATGAGACTGAAGTAGAGTGCCTTAAATCAGAAATATTATCACTTATGAACTCCCTTCAAACTGTGTCCAATAAATATAAATCAGCCCAAAATGAAATAAAAGAACTCATATTGGCTATGGATAATCTGGTAAAGACTTGTAAATATAATGAGGAGCGGTTTGACTCCTTAGTTAAATATCAATGTGAGTGTCAGCGCTCAATACCAGATTCTTCAAAGTCAGTGTGTGCTGATAATATTATACCACCACCAAAACTCTATGACAGTGCCATAGCAGAGGATATTAAAATAATAAATAACTCAAATATTACTAAAAATAATATAATTGTTTATAGCGATGACATGGGAAAAAATCTAGGCATAACTTTAAATAACTCTTTAAAAGAACAAAAAGTTACAAATGGCTGCATGCCTGGAGCATCTTTTAGTGACATCCTAAATAAAATTATTGTTACTAAATTTTGCCCAAATAGTACAATAATAATTATTGTTGGTAGAAGAGGCAGTGTAAACAACAAAGAGTTATTAAGATATATTGAACAACTTAATAACTTAAATGTACACAAAATTGTCTTGTTTACACTGCCTTATATACAGGGATTGCCACAGGAAAATAATTTAAGACATAATTTAAATATACAAATGCATTATTTAATATTTAATAATAATTTAAATTTGACATATAATTGTAATGATAATAATCATAAATTTCATGTTATTGACATAAATAATTTAATAAAAAAGTTTTGGACAAAAGATAGGTATTACCTATCCAAATATAATTTAAGACTGATAGCAAATGTGCTATCTTATTATTTACTTTTTAACTCAGCCAAGTTTTTGGCTACCAAGACTGCTTTTATTGAGCATAATCATTTGACATTTAATTTGGAATCAGTTCCAACTAATTTAAATTAGTGAATAAGACAATAGAGGCAATCTCTAGCAATAATAAGAGTTTAATTAATTTTGAATACAGCCCACAAATAAGTAATAAAAATTGTTTACACCTGGTGCATCAAAATATACAAGGCATGTTGGGCAAAGAATTGGAAGTTGAATTGTTTTTAAATAGTAACAATATACACATCCTTTGTATTACTGAACATTGGCTAAAAGATTATAATTTCATGTTTAATTTCAGAAATCACCAGGTGGTCAGTTCCTTCAATAGAGAAAAAAGTTTACGTGGTGGCTCCTTAATATTAGCAGATAAGTCATTATTATATAAAGAACGTAAGGATATTGTGAGCCTCTCTGTTGAACGAACTGTAGAAATGGCTTGTGTCGAGCTCGAGCACCTCATTGTTGTAGGTGTTTACAGACCCCCATGTGCTAGTTATGACCATTTTGAAAGGATTGTGGAAGAAGTTTTACTCAAACTTAGTAAACAGAACAAGTCTGTTGTAATATGTGGAGACTTTAATATCAATCTCCTTGAAACTTCTTCCATTAGTATTAAGTTTAGCTCATTGCTTAAATCGTATAATCTTGTAAATTTATTCTTAGAACCAACACGTATTGCTGGGCCTAGTGCGACCTGTATAGATAACATTTTTACAGATGTTAAGCCCTTGCATAAAGCAATTATTCAAAATTTAAGTTCAGATCACTGTGGACAGTTAGTATCACTACCTTACATACACAAAAAACAGAAAAATAAGAAAGTTGTGTTTGTTCCAATAAATGAACATCGCTTGGAGAGGTTTAGAAGTAATATAATAAAAAGACTTCCATCACTTTCGTTTAAAAATAGTGCTAATCATATGTATGCTACATTATTTAAAATTATAAGTTGTGAATTTAGTAGAATATTTACTTCTAAAACTTTCTCTTTTAACAGTCGCAAATCATTTAATGAATGGGCGACAGTAGGAATTTATAAAAGTAGGCGAAGGTTATACGAGCTTTATGATGAAAGATCATATAATAGTAGTGTTATATTTAGAGATTATCTAAAAACATATTCTAAAATATTTAAAAAAGTGTGCTCCACTGCTAAGGCTTTACATTTAAGCAACAAAATTAAAACTGCATCCGACAAAATTAAAATGACCTGGAGAATAATAAATAGTGAAACGGGCAAGGTCAAACCGCGCAACTCGGATTTTCAATTGAATATTAACAATTTAACTTTTAATTTAACGCGATCTGATCAAGAAGTTGCTATGGCTTTTGAGAAACATTTTACTGATGTTCCTTTTTTGACAACAAAATCATTAAATTCTTCTCCTACTGTCGCCGAATCATTGCTCAAACAAAATGTAAAGGCTTGTTCTAATACTTTTAAATTCCATAGAGTACTGCCAAAAGATATCGTTAAATATTTTAAAGCTATTGATGTTAAGAAAACGGCAGATTTATGGGGGATTTCCGTTAAAGTTATTTTATCTATAATAGATATATTAGCACCTTATCTAGCCACTATATTTAATATAAGCGTCGAATCTGGTGTGTTTCCTGATTTAATGAAACATAGTAAAGTCATACCTATATTAAAATCTGGTAGTACAATAGACCCCGCCAATTTTAGACCAATTTCTGTACTACCAACATTAAGTAAAATTTTTGAAAAAATTATTTTAGATCAGATGTTAAGTTTCTTTAATATTAATAAATTGCTACATAAAAATCAATTCGGTTTTACAAGGGGTCGCTCGACAACTGACGCTGGAGTTGAGCTTATTAAACATATTTTTTGTGCATGGGAGAATTCAGAGGATGCTTTGGGTATATTTTGTGACCTTTCCAAGGCCTTCGACTGTGTTCACCATGAGACATTAATCAGGAAGCTACAGTACTATGGTGTCAAGAACACAGCGCTTAAACTTATTATTTCATATTTAAGTAATAGAAAGCAGAAGGTTATTATCAATGGTAAAAGTTCTTCCGGGTCACCTGTACTAATGGGTGTTCCTCAGGGCTCGATTCTCGGCCCATTCCTGCTTCTGGTGTATATTAATGACTTACCTCACCTTGTAGGGGATAGTCATAATATAGTATTATTTGCTGATGATACTTCCTTGATTTTTAAACTTAAACGTCAATCATTTAAATTTGACGAAGTGAATAATGCTATATCAAAATAAGTGCATTGGTTTAACGTTAATAATCTGCATTTGAACGGAAATAAAACTAATTGTGTTAAATTTACAACAACGAATGTTAAAAATCTGAATACCAATGTGTTTTTAAATGGGGAGGAATTGAGCCCTGTTGTATCCACTGTTTTTCTTGGCATCACTCTTGACGCAAAGCTTCAGTGGGGCCCCCATATGTCCAAATTAGCAAGCAGACTAAGTTCTGCAGCCTATGCTGTAAAAAAGATTAGAGGTCTCACTAGTGTCGAGACAGCTAGATTAGTTTATTTTAGTTATTTCCATAGCATAATGTCTTATGGGATCTTGCTATGGGGAAATGCGGCTGATTCAGAAACTATTTTTGTTTTACAGAAGAGGGCCATTAGAGCTATTTACAATCTAAAACCGAGAGAGTCTCTTAGAGATAAATTTAAAGAAATTAATATATTAACTTTGGCCTCTCAGTATATTTACGAAAATTTAATGTATGTTCACAAAAACAAAGATAGTTTTAGTAAAAAAAGTGATATACATTCTGTAAACACTAGGAACAAACACAAGCTAGTGATGCCAGTTTCTCGACTCCACAGAGTCAGTAATTCATTCTTGGGGCAATGTATATGCTATTACAACAAGGTCCCGGAAAGTGTACAGGTTCTCTCTATTACCAAGTTTAAATGTTTTATTAAGCTGAAACTGTATAAAAAGGGTTATTATAGTATAAATGAATACATGGTTGATAATAACCCCTGGGAATGAGGTGGTCGCTTCCAAGCAGTTTCTAAAATCAATTTTGTAAATAGTTCGTAATCATTTATATTGTAAAATTTATTTAAAAAAAATGTCCCGCTGGGTTTCTTGCTGGTTCTTCCCAGGACAGAGGGTATTTTTTCGAACCAGTGGTAAAGTAAAAAATGACTTTCAATAAGAATTACACACGTAATGTATATTGAATAAAAATTATTCTATTCTATTCTATTCATGGAATACTAAGCTCGCGAATATTTATTAACTGAGATTAAAAATACTGAGTAAAAATTTCACTCCTTTAATAACTCATCTGGCAGTTCTTCATCCCAGTCTATTCCTGCCAGCCATAATTTCTGGATAATAACTTTAGCTATGATGATGCAAGGCGCTAGCCACCCCAAGGGGTCGAAGAGACGTGAGATGCTGGATACTACCTTTCTCTTGGTAATAGGATTATTCAATTCGGGAAGTTGTACACTGTATTGAAAATCATCCGTTTCCTTATCCCGGAAAAGGCCCAATACCTTAACTACCTTATCGATCTTAATATCAACCTTTTCTACCTCCTTTCCGTGTCCATCCATAAATCCTTCTGCTAAATCTTTGTTGTTTGTTACCCATTTCTGCAATTCAAAACCTCCCTTTTTCAGTAACCTTTTCATATCTTCATAAATGCCTTTTCCTTCTTCCACTGTCTGACATCCAGTCAACAGATCATCCACGTAGAAATCCGTTTTTACTTTTTCAGCTACATTCGGAAATTTCTTACCTTCGTCAATTGCGACCTGATGTAGTATCTTTACTGCTAAGTAAGGAGCAGATGATGTGCCAAATGTAACCCTTACTAATTTGAATTCTTTAATTTCAGACTCAGGCTCATCTCTCCAAACTAGCCTTTGGTAGTCTGTGTCTTGATCTGCAACGATAATTTGGCGATACATTTTCATAATATCTGCACTAAGACATATTGGATGCATACGCCATCGGATAATAATATGACGTAAGTCTTGCTGAAGCGTGGGGCCAATCATCAATGTATCGTTTAGAGATACTCCGTTTGTGCCCTTGCAAGAGGCGTCAAACACTACTCTAACCTTCGTAGTAGTTTTATCCTCTCGTATAATGGCGTGATGGGGTAAATATACTGATTCCGATTTATTAAGGTCACTGCCAGTTATAAGTTGCATGTGGCTTAGGTTCAAATATTCATGTATGACTTCGGAATATCTTGCCTTGAATTCTGAGTTCCTTTTGAAACGGTTTTCAAGAAGATGAAATCGCTTTATTGCAATATCTCTGGAATTCCCATACTTACATTGAGGATTGTCTTCACGGAAGGGAAGTCTCACTATGTATCGACCTGTTGAATCCCGCTGAGTGGTATTACTGTAATATTCTTCACATCGCTGTTCTTCCTCATTAAGAATCTTGTTTTCACCAAAATTGGATTCAATTTGCCAAAATCTCTTTAATAATTCATTGTCATCAGTTTGAGAGTGCATGCTAATAATATTATGGTGACAATGAGATAAAGGTGCTTGATTATGATCGAGTAACTGTGTGGGGCCAGATAGTATCCATCCTAAGGCAGTACACTGAGCAGTTGGAATGCCATTAGGACTCTTGACCAACCCTTCTCTTATAACCTGACTGTAAACGTCTGCACCAAGTAAAACGTCTATTTTACTTGGGCTGTGAAATTGCGGGTCGGCAAGAGTGATATTAGCCAATTCTGGGCAATCTACATTAGCTAGCTTCTCCGATGGAAGTAGACTAGTTATCGAGCCCAAAATATGCGCACGCACTTGTATTTGAAAGCTAGGATCGAAACGCGATTGAATGTTTATCATTACGATATACTTAGAAGATAGAGAGCTCTTATCGCAGCCTACTCCTGATATGTTGCTTCTACTGGGTATCTTCCTAAGGCCAAGTAGTTGTACCGTTGACTCTGTAACAAACGACGCTTGCGAACCCTGATCAAGAAGAGCTCAGAGCAAGTGGGCATAACCGTTTCTTGCCTCTGCTACAACAAGTGCAGTTGCTAGAAGAATTTGATTAGGTACTATCTTCTTAGAAAAATGCGCTGTAATGTTCGTAGTCGAGTCCGGCTTTTCTTGAGCTGTCTTTATCTTTGACAGTACAGATTTAACTTCGACTGACAAATCTGGCTTGGACAAAACAGCTTTTTGTGTTTCTGTTATTGGCTTTGGGTGGAGCAATGAGTGGTGCTTATGCTTACAAATGCGACATCCCGTAAATAAACGGCACGTGTTAGCAGAGTGGTTACGACCCAAGCAATTAAAGCAAAGACCATTATCTTGGACGAAATTATGTCGAGTGTTATAATCAACCGCAGCAAATTCTTTACAGTTCGATATTTTATGCTCATTATTGCAATAAGGACAGTTAAATTTGGCTACAGCGTTAGAGCTGGTTGCCATGGAGTGTATTGCCTTAGGTTTTTGGTTTGAAACATTTGGTTTGCTTCTTTGTTTTTGATCCATGAACTCAAGTGACCGAAATCGGGTTTCCAGAAATTCTCTTAATTGGTTCAACGTTGGCAGTTCTTCTGAAGTGCTTATTTTTGATTCCCAACATTTTCGGAACTCTGAATCCAATTTTGAACCAATTATGTATATAACAATTGTATCCCATGAATCTACATTTATTCCCAAATTTCTCAAACCATGTAACGTGTCATTGGTAACGTCTAACATGTTTTTAATTGCATTACACGACTCGCTGCCGATGCATTGTTGATTCATAAAACGCTTCAATAGACAATTCGCAATGTATTTTTTATTATTATAACGACTGTTAAGTGTTAACCACGATTCTTGGTAATTAGCCGATGTTATAGGTACATGCCTTAAAAGCTGTTCGGCTTCTCCTGAAAGATGCCCTTTCAAATAGTGCATCTTTTGCACATCATCTATTGAAGAGTTATTATGGATCAACGAGACATATAAATCTCTAAACGTTGTCCATTCTGCATATGACCCCGAAAAATTGGGGATGTTTATCTTAGGTAATTTAACATTGCTTTCAACTTAAGAAGTTAAATAAGAACAAGAACTTGAGACACTAGCTTGAGTCTTTAGAACAAATAATGCTTCTCTGATATCAGACTTATAATCAATATACATTTCCTCTACACTTTCATAAATACTTTCTTTGTAATATTTAGATTTTACTAATTGCTCTGATAACTCTATTGACATTTTTTTATGCGTTTCTGCGAATATCTGCCATTTTTCTTCTAATGAATCTAACCTAGTGAGTAAATACGACTCTTTACATAGGCGTTCTTTTGGTGATTTTTTATAATTTTCATAAGCATTTTCTATCGTAGACTTATATCCTAGCTGACTCTTTATTAAGGCTGACAACGACATTTTTGTATAATATAATTGTTCACAAAATTTTACAAGTGTTTAGGTAAATAAAGGAAGTTACATAAAATTGGGCATAGGTTCCCCGTTTGATCTTTTTTGAATAGTTATTCTAAGTTACTAACTAACATGAACAAATTAAAGTTTACATTTATCATTAATTATTCTAAGTCTTCAACAAAATTCTTGATATTTTTAAAGTTATTGAAATCCTTCAAATTATTAACTTTTTAAACTTCACTGATAAATTAGAAAAATGTACTCACGATTTTCACTTGCAAACCTGTCAACTCGGACAATGACGTCGTTCACGTCACTGTTATGATGGCTCCACTGCAGATTGTTCCTTCCGCACGCGTAGCTTTACACGTCACGGATGCGACGTCACGTTTATGATGTCGCTGCTGCTCTGCGTCCAACTTCTTTCTTTGTACTCCTCGACTGAATGCAGCCGGCACACTCCAAACGCACAACACCGCACTGCACTTAATCAACCGGTATAATCAGGGTGAGGCAACTTTGTATGAAAGCTGAAAAATCTGCACACAATCATGATATTGTCAATGTTCGTGTTGGGCTTGTTAAAATAAAGCGAGAAAAAATATCGCTGTTTCTTTCCTTCATGTTGTTTTAGATTGCCACTTTAAAAATTAGATACACAAATTCATATTATATCGAAAGAAACTAAAAATGTTAATTAATTATGTGTTAATTTTTTTTTGGTTTGCTCTTTAAAGTATAATTACATACATATTACTGTGAGATTTGCACAATTTAATTCATTTAAATTAAATTATTTAATATTAGCAGAATTATATCAAGAGAAGCCATGAATTAAAAGAAGAAAAAAATGACATTTATTTGTCAACGTCTTTCATATTGAAAATATTTTCTGAAATTGATTAAAATTTATTTAGTACGTTTAGATTTTAATATTTGTTATTGCTTTTTGCTGCAATTCAGTTATTATCGGTTCAGAATACTTCATTTTCGTTTGTAGTCGTTTCTTCGCGATTGTGTCTGTAAATATTTTTTGTGAGATGTTGACTCTAGGAGATATTGACTATAAATTTATTATTAAATTTTTTATTCACGATGTGTGATCAGAATCGAAAGTAAATTAAGCGTTGTGCAAACAAAAAGCACAAAGTCATCTAATTACTTTCTGCAGGTTTCCTACAATAGTAGAAGAAAATTTTTTAACAATATTGTGGTAAGTCTTTAAGCATTTTAAACGTATTGATCGTTATTTGTACTAATTACTATATTAAGTTGAATTTTATCTGTTTCAGATCATGTATTTGGGCTGAGTTAAGTTTTCACCATGAGAATTTTGCTGATTTAAATTTACGTTAATGTTCTGTGAAGAATAACTCTCCGACAATAACATGTGTTATACATCAGTAACCCGCGTGGAAATATTATGTACAAAAACAATAAAAAACATCAATAATAATGTGTCGTTTATAAAACAATGTCTTCCAGAAAATAAAATTACATAACTATACTTATCTATAGTTTTATTTTATCCCACAAATCTATCTAAAGTATATTCGGGTAATTTTGGTGCAACCTCTGAAAAATATGGGAATTTACCCCATAGGTTTGTGAGGCTAGAGCCAAAATTACTCGAATAAGCCTTAAATAAAAAGTTTAAAGTTACAGAATACAAAGGTTTGAAATTCCCGCTAAAAAAGTTTTATATGGGCGTCCAACGTAGCGCTTTTCGTGTACACTCGTAAAAACGTGTTTCCGTTTTTAGTATGAAGTTGGCGTTCTTCTCTTGGTAGAGAGTAATTGTGTTCTGTGGGTATGATTCACGAGAATCGTCCGGTGCGCACCTTCAGTGGCGATCCACCACTGGTTTCTAGTGCGAATTTTTCAAAAACACTTCCGACTCGATTAGGACCATGTACAATGACCAAACCAGATATCGAATTGACTACTACGGGTTATAATAAAACTACCGAGTGCTTGATACAAGTGCTTTATTATGATATCATGCATCTTAGCTATATAATTTGCAAAGGGCAAACTATATCGAGATTTAGGAATACAACAAATTTTTAGCAGTACCATCTAATGTCAAAACATTGTATTAATAAAACTTTTATATGTCATATATATGTAACCGTAGTAATATAATTGTGTATAAGTAAATTGTTTAGCAATGCCATCTAGTATCAAAAATATTATAACATATTAATGCGTTGAACTCATATTCTTTATTACGCGCAATTTTCACTTTATTATCTACTAGTATCTTTAACAACCTTGTTTGTAGTACTTTGATTTTATTTAAATACACTGGGAACGTAAGTCCATAGCTGCCCAACCCGTAATCTATAGTTGTATCCGCAAGCGCATAGTACAGCATATGTAACATATTTCTGCTTAGCCTAAATTTCAGGTGGTACAATTTACCCAACACACTACGTAATTTGTTACAGATTTGCTGAACATGTATACTCCATACAAAACTGGTATCTATAGTTAGTCCTAGGTATTTGTAGCATGTGACTTGTTCTCACTTCAGACATTTACAGTTATTTACATTGCTATTTTTGTGGAAACAATCGTAGGTATGGCCTTTAATTAGAATGTCGGCATGTTTTTATCGATTGTATGGCGAAGATATTAACATAAATTTAGTTTTGCTTATATTAATTATAATACCATTATCATGCGCCCATTTAACAATGTTGTCTAAGTCTTATTGCATAACTATTTGTATCGTCTTTGGATCTTTGTACGAGTACATTAGGCAAGTGTCATCGCCATACATATACATTTCACATGATCGTACTACTTTGCTCATTCCATTTACATGAATGATGTACCCTACTGGACCGAATACTGAGCCGGTTGGGACTCCATATTTGATTTTACCACGTTTACTACTAGTATCGCTAATGCGGACTTCTAACGTTCTGTCCTTTAAATAGTTGCGGAACCATAAGTTTGTGGGTCCTCGAATACCGCACTCTTCCATAGACTGCAACAAGCCATCGTGGTCTAGTGTATCAAAAGCTTTTTAAAATCGATAAAAATAACACTTACTAGGTTTGGCCGTGTAGTGGCGGTTAAGAATATCCACTACCCCATATCTTCCCGTGGGTGTGACAGCCGAGTTGAATCCGTCGATTGACCTCTCGGTCGAAGTTGAACTTACTTAGTTGGACTATTTGTCCCAGGTAAACATACTCGTCAGCAACTTCGAGCTTAGTGCTCCCAACAACTACCGGCATAGGTGTGACATGGACATTAAACATGATTTTGTTTTGTCCATGTTTTTTTTTATAGGATAAGGGTGACAAACGAGCACACAGTCCACCTGATGGTAAGTAGTTGCTGCGGCCCATAGACATCTACATCTATCCTCGTTTGCGAATCAAAATGCAGATGCGTTGTCACCCGTGAGGACTAAGATGGAATGCCTCATTGCCAGTAAAAAGGGCCTCCGGCCACCTGCACTCACCAAGCGAAACGCAGAGGTAAACCTCTACTTCACGCTGGTTTTCTGTGAGGTCGTGGTACCACCCCGGTTCGAGCCGGCCCATCCGTGCGACAGCAAAAGCTGCCGCGTGGCTCTACCACTGTCAGAAATGTTCATCTTAAGACCTATCCGTCGATTCAGCGATTCTGCTATAAGGACTGTATCGTCAGCAAATCGAAGGTGAGTGATGTACTTGCCATTGATGTTGATACCGTATCCTTTCCAGTCCAGAAGCTTAAAAACGTCTTCCAATGCTGCGGTGAAAAGTTTCGGGGATATGACGTCACCCTGTCTCACACTTCTCTGCAGTTGGATAGGTTGCGTACTCTGATTCTGTACTCGGATAGCCATCGTAGCTCTACTGTACAAACACTTCAGCACTTCGATATACCGACAGTCAACTTGGCACCGCTGAAGGGACTGCAGCACCGCCCAAATTTCGACAGAATCAAAGGCTTTCTCATAGTCCACATACGCCAGACAAAATGGCAAATTGTACTCCTCGGACTTCTGTAAAATTTGCCGAAGGGTATGTATGTGGTCTATGGTGCTAAAGCCTTTTCGGAAACCGGCTTGTTCGGGAGGCTGGAAGTCGTCAAGTCTGCGCGCGAGACGATTCGTAATGGCTCTCGAAAACAGCACATAGACGCGGCTCAGAAGGGAAATCGGTCTGTAGTTCTTCAAGAGAGCGTTGTTGCCTTTCTTGAATAACAAGACCACCGCACTTCTGCTCCTCGCCTCCGGTGTAATTCCACCATGAAGGACGGAATTAAAGAGCTTCTGAAGGACTTCAAGTACCGGTTTTCCATCCGCTTTCAGAAGCTCCGCTGTGATTCCATCCTCGCCTGGGGCTTTGCCGTTATTAAGGTGCTGGAGAGCCATTCTAATCTCGCTTAGACTGACGTCCGGGATATCATCGGAATAATGTCGGATAAGACTCGCTCTTGGATCGTTACTCACACTTGCGTGCGGCTCCAACGATGACGTGTACAGCTGCCCATAGAACCTCTCAATCTCACTCAAAATCTCAGGTGCCCCGGAAACGCTGTCTAATCCAGTCCGCAGTTTTATGGTAGGATTAGATATAAACAATGCAAGAATAATTGAGTTTCAATAACTTTTTCTCAATAATTACGCGTTTCCGCATGTTGTAACTTTGTGTGTGTGCTTATAATAGTGTAACTTTTCTGTAAAAATACGTATCAACCCCCAACTCGACGGGAGTCAATGGAAAGCTAAGCCCTCCAACTTAACGTTTAGGTTCAATGTGCCTCTAACCATTCGGTGATCGCTGCCGGTTTTACCCTCGCGATCACTGAGACATCTCTGAACAGTTGTCGTCTGGTCGTCATAATGAAGTCAATCTCATTGTTTTTCAAACCGTCGGGGCTCGACCAGGTCCACTTCCTGTGGGGCCGCTTCTGAAAGAAAGAGTTCATCATAAAGAGTCCCTCTTTCTCCATGAAGTCGGGCAGCTGCTGGCCCCTTGAGTTCCGTTGTCCTATTCCAAATTTCCCCACTTTCAGCTCACCGTTCTCTCTTGTGCCTAGTTTTGCATTGAAGTCTACCATTAACACCGTATAGTGGATTTTGGAGGAATGCATGGCTCTAGAGATATCCTCATACATTTCCTCCACCTCCTCATCGGGGTGTGCCGAGGTTGGTGCGTAAATCTGTATGGCCTTCAACGAATACCGTTTTTTTTTTTTTTTTTTTATAGAATAGGGGGCAAACGAGCATGCGGCTCACCTGGTGGTAAGTGACTACCGCCGCCCATGAACAACCGCAACACCAGGGGAATTGCAGATGCGTTGCTGACCTTTTAGAAAGGTGTAAGCTCTTTTCTTGAAGGTTCCTAAGTCGTATCGGTCCGGAAAATCCGCTGGTGGTAATTGATTCCACAAGGAAGTCGTGCGAGGGAGAAAACTTCTTCTAAATCGCACAGTCGTGGACCGCCAATCATCCAGATGGTATGGATGGTAACGCGAGTTTTGTCGCGATGTGCGATGGTGAAATTGAGCGGCTGATTTGCGTACCTTATGCTCAGATTCACCGTTTGGTGAATCTGAGCATAAGGTACGCAACCCTCGTAGACACACTCTCAATCTTTACAACGTTGTTAACGAGAGACTTGTGGACGATAAATCCGACAACTCCTTGGGACAGATGGCCGCCCTCCCGGTAATAGAGCAAGTTGCCAGATTCGAGGATTACCGTGTCCTCCCCCTCTCTTCGGACTTCGGATAATCCTATAATATGCCAGCGTAACTTGTCTATCTCTTCTTCCAGCTCCACAATCTTCTCGTCAGTCCTTAAGGTGCGTGCGTTGTATGTTGCCAGGTCGAGTCGTCGTAGGTGGCAACCGAACCTCCACCGGAGATTCTTAGCACCCCCTGCCCCGCCGTTACCATGGTCCCCACCGTAGCCAGGAAAAGCGGGGCCGCCGGGGACTGGGGGCCGTCTCTTCGTAGCTTGCATCATGGGGGGTATATTACCATAGTTGCCACGCTTGGCGAGCGGGTTGGCAACCGCAGTTTTTTATTGTATTTTTGCCGTTACCAGGAAGATGCTGCTGCCCATCTCCTGCCTGTTTCCCTTTGTCGCCTTTTACGACACCCACGGGAAGATATGGGATCGTGGATATTTTTAACCGCCACTACACGGCACACGAGTAACCTGGGTTTAATCTCCGCCAGAACTAAAGAAAACATTCGTTCCGTCGGAGAATATACAGATCACTTTAAGGTCTGATTTACGACGGCTCAGCGATGAAGGTAAACACGAAAAACCTGCATTGCCGAGGGACAAAAACATTTCGAAGATTTGTGAAGTATGCCAACACACCTTGGAACACCGCGGTGCACTAATTGACCCTCAAGAAATGTGAGGAAATCTTTGCCCAGCCGTGGGACGTATGTAGTAAAACTTAACTTTTTAATAATCTTATAGAAAACAAACTTTAGTAAGGATTGCCCTTTAAACGCATTAGTTACGAGATAGTTACGCGGTGTGGTTAGGGGAGGCGCGTAATTTTAGAACGAGCTGCGCGAGACAGCCTCCCGTTATTAATGACGCGCCTACCCTCGCTCTGTTTACAAGTCATTAACCGAAACTAAGAATCATATTTCACATGATTGTAGTAAATGTGAGCTGCAGTCGAACAATCTTAAGTACCTTGATTTATTCATAATATTCACCTTTATTAGTAAAATAACTGTGAACTGACTGAAACAGGAGATGGGCAGCAGTGTCTTCGTAATATAAACTCCAAAAAAAATGAAATTAGAGTTGTCTTCGACGAACTAAAAACAATAAAATAACTTCACATTCTGAAGTCGGTGCTAAGACATAGTGTACAGAAAAATTAAAGCACCGACTTCAGAATGTGAAATTATTTGATTTTATTGAAGTTGGCATTCACTTTTTACTAAAATTAATTTTATCACAATCTCAATGACGTCTAAATTAGTTACATTAAAACATTTAATTTTAACGCACTTAGGAGTGGATTTTTTCTAAATATATAACTTTTTTCATAAAAAAAAGAATTTTCAAAGTCGGTTCTGAGTGTTGGAGGTACCGCGTAGTTAATTAATAATTCTGTATGGTTGTAAACAGGAATGACCGTGGCTTCGACTTAATGACGGGAAGGCTTGCTAACGTAGTTAGTGTTCTATATCACACACACACGATAACCGGTATTATTCAGGAAGGGATACAAAAAGGTTTTTAACTTCATTTACCCGTCAGTTACTTAATATTTTTAGAATTAGGGTGACAAACAACCACAAAGTCCACCTAATGGTAAGTGGATGCTGTGGCCCATACAAATTTACATTTATCCTCGATTAAGAATCACGGCAGAGTCGGCAAGGGTCGCCCTAGGCGAAAGTTTATCGACCAAATTGGCGATATATTAAAAATGGGCCAAATCCAAATGGGGTTAATGAAACTTTACAATAATATAGCTCATACATTGCAACAACACATAGGCTCTAATTAATAAAGATATTGTGTTAAGTGGTCAAGATATAACGATACGTATTAAGTACGTCGGAAAAATCTGTCATCTGCGAGCTATTTTGGCGTGCGGTGCAAAAACTGTAAGAGTTACACAAATATAATGTATACTGGAATTGTTTCACCTAAATGGTTCTACGAAAAAGTTCGCGACAGTATGTAAATTAGACCTTTTATGTGTAAGCCATTATTACCGAAATAGTGAACCATAAATAAAATAAAATTTGATACTTTATTTCCAATGCACATTTTGCAGTAACAAATGAATTTTATCAAAGTAAATACTTTAATCGCTGTTGATGTTCAAATTAGATAAACTTTGTCTTTTAAACTACGTAATTTGGTGAAATATTTTAAATAGAAAAAGTAACGACGATATTAAATTATGTGGTCCGACGCGCGCAGGGCTGTCGGGCGTACTGCGGGCGAGATGGGCGAAAACATCGCTCTTCGCCGCTTGACAAAATGTACCTTCTTTACGCTTAAACCGTTGAACTGATTTAAATAAAATTTGATATCGAGATAGTTAAAGTCCCGGGGAAGGAAATAATCACTCGAACGAAGTCGCGGGCAAAAGCTGGATAAGTTATATTACTCGATAAGTTAAGGAGGCGTGTAATTGAAGGAGTTGCTAGACAACCTAACCTCACGTTATTAATGACAAGCCTAACCGCTCAGTTTCCAGTCCTTATTCTATACACGCTCTTGGTTAGCGTGTAGCCGCAATAACATTTGTTTTATTTATTTAGTGTGGCGGATTCTGAGTTTTAATCCCAGCAGAAACAAAAACACAAAACTGTTTTGATTCAATGTAGATTATAAATAATACTTATTGAAAGCCACTCTTTTATTGAATTACCACTGGTTTGAAAAAAAAAACCTCTATCTTGGGAAGAACCAGCAAGAAACCCAGCGGGTTTTTTTTAAATAACAGCTTACAATCAAATAGCTTGGTAGCGATCACCTCATTCCCAGGGGTTATTTTCATCCATTCATTCCTTAATATTATAATAACCATTTTTATACGAAGGCGACACTGAAAGTTTTTAAATCTGGCTACTTCTAAACGACATAATAAAAAAATTTGTTCAAATTTTGAAAATGGAACTCTGCCAATATTATTTTTCATATGTTTACGATTTGGCGGCAAATTGACAATTGTCTGTGTCACGTCAGCATGAATTTAACGCGAGAAAATTTTCGTACAATAACTTTTTATGACTTTCGATGTCATTTGACGGCTCCGTGGCGCAGTGGCATAGCAATGAGTTGTTGTGCTGTGGGCTGCGGGTTTGAATCCCGCACGGAACAAGTATTTATATTGCCTACAAATAATTGTTTCGGGTCGGGATGTTTGTCCTCGTGCGATCTATTTTTCTAAACTGCCTCCACGATACAGGAGAAAATCCTACCGTGGGGGAAACGTTTTTAAAAAGAAATAAGTAAACAAGAAAGTTATGACAGACTTCGATTGGCCTTTCATGATGAAGTCCCATCTCGTGGCACTGTTTAAAATGGTACTGGTTTAATGATTTTAAACGTGCTCGCACTAATCTCACCAATGATCTGCGTGAGGGACGGCCTTCTACGGCGACGACTGAAGATAACATCAGTGTTGTGCGGCGTATGATAGAGACTGACAAAAGAGTGACTTATCAGCAGATTAGGACAATCTTAGGCATCAGTATGAGTCAAGTGCACAAAATCCTCCATGAACATTTAGCGGTCAGGAGGCTTTGTGCCCGGTGGATATCTCATAATTTGACAGAGGCCCGAAAATTCCGTCGTGTTGATTGGTGTTGTGAAATGGTTCAAAGATTTAACGGAGGTTACTCAAATGCTGTGTTCGACATACTTACAGGTGACGAAAGCTGGATTTATTGTTATGATCCTGAAACTAAGAGACAGTCTGCTGTCTGGGTGTTTGCTTCCAAGGAAATGCCAACTAAAGTGAAGAGAGGTCGAAGCGTGTGAAAAAAGATGATGGCGACGTTCTTCGGAAGGACAGGTCATTATGCAACAATTGTTTTACAGGAAAACAGTTACTGCGGAGTGATACACTAACAATTGTTTGCCACTTGTCTTGGAAAAAGTTCGGGAGAAACGACCTCGCAATAGGATCCTCCTTCACCACGACAACGCCTCGTCGCACACTGAACCCAAAGTGGTGTGGTATTAGTTTCTGAGGATAGGTCACTAAACGGTTGATCTCTGCTGTAGGGCGGGTCACTGGAGCCGCTGTACCCCTTTTAATGGAAAATATTGGTATTGCATACAAAGTTACGAAAAAGTATATTTACCAAAAAAAGTTTTTTTTATATAGGAAAGGGTGTCGTTTGTCACACAGTCCACCTGATGGTAAGTAGTTGCTGTGGCCCATAGACATCTACATCTATCCTCGTTTCGGAATCAAAATGCAGATGCGTTGTCACCCGTGAGGACCAAGATGGAATGCCTCTTTTCCAGTAAAATGGGTCTCCGGTTCTCTACACTCACCATAGGAAACAAAGCAGTGGAAGCTGCTATTTTACTCTGGTATTCTGTGAGAGCGTGGTCCTTCCTCAGTCGAGCCGACCCATTCGTGCTACAACTATACTACTAATATATTCGCAGCATGGCTCTACCACGTAAAAAAGTAACGTACCACGTATAACGTACCACGTAGAAAAGTATAGCTTTTCTTCCATTTTGAATTATGTTCCACAATAAATCAAATCTAAATTCATTTAGTGCATTCATAACAAAGGGAGATTGATTGATTGCTATTTTAATTGCTTAGTAACATTTTTTTCCATAATAAAATATATAATTTTTATAAGAAGTTACTCTGCAGTTATGCCCCAGGCCAGTGCCAGTGTGCTTTATTATAAATCCATCACTGGCTGTTTTATATACCTACCTGTAAAAGAAGATATTAATAAAAGTATTTTCAAATACACCAAGGTTTTTACAGCTTTAAAAATGTTAGATTAAGAAGGCGAAGTATGAATGAAAATAACAAGAGCAATAAAATGCCAACAAAAGGAGATATAATATCATGAAAGATCGTTTTATTACCTTCGTGTGAAAATTCAAAAGTGCTATTTCATATCCATCTCGTGCCACTGTTTAAGTACTTCGCTTGAAGTTAATTCACTTTTTCGGGCTGTATAATTTTAAATTTAATCTTAGGTATCGTAAAATTCTTTCTTTTATAATAAGGGGGACATAAACTATGTTTTCAATATTGAATTCACCTTTGATTGGTTGTGGTGGAAGTTATAAAAGATTCTAACGATATATTCCACATCTATAATTAGCTATCCTCTAAAAATGTTGACGTTTATAAACAAAACCTTTCTTGTATCTATATTTTCAAAAGTATTTCTTAAATGTTTAAGTGGAATGAAACACATTTTAACGGATTTTATCGCGTTCAACATACTACTACTTCTGAACAGTGAAGTTCGGTTTTTAAAGAAAATATATTCTCTCAAGGATGCACTATCTTATCCTATCTAGAAAAACTTGGAAAGTAAAACATCTAAATATAAATTTCATCCAAATCCTTCGAGCTAAACAAGCTTTGAAACCCAGGGAAGCAATTTCATAATATAACCAAAAAATATAATAAAATTTGAATATATTATTACAGGAGTCGCAGAAAGGAATAATAATACGCCTGATTATTTATTTTTTTCTTTATTACCTTTACAGCACGAAAAGCTCCTCAATCATTATTGCAATCGTTTAAATAATATCAGACCATGGTGGTAGCCTATCACTACTACCTATCAATACCAGCTTCTTCAGAGTCGGTGTGTGCTGATAATATTATACCACCACCAAAACTCTATGACAGTGCCATAGCAGAGGAGCTTAAAATAAAAAATAACTTAAATATTAACAAAAATAATATAATTGTGTATAGCGATGACATAGGAAAAAATCTAGGCATAACTTTAAATTACTCTTTAAAGGGACAAAAAATTACAAATTGCTGCATGCCTGGAGCATCTTTTAGTGATATCCTAAATAAAATAATAGTTACTAAATTTTGCCCAAATAGTACAATAATAATTTTTGTTGGTAGAAGAGGCAGTGTAAACAACAAACAGTTATTAAGATATATTGAACAACTTAATAACTTAAATGTACTCAAAATTGTCTTGTTCACACTGTCTTATATACAGGGATTGCCACAGGAAAATAATTTAAGACATGATTTAAATATACAAATGCATAATTTAATATGTAATAATAATTTAAATTTGACATATAATTGTAATGACAATAATGACAAATTTCATGTAATTGACATAAATAATTTAATAAAAAAGTTTTGGACAAAAGATAGGTATTACATATCCAAATATAATTTAAGACTGATAGCAAATGTGCTATCTTATTATTTACTTTTTAACTCAGCCAAGTTTTTGGCTACCAGGACTGCTCTTATTGGGCAGGATAATTATTTGACAATTAATTTGGAATCAGTTCCAACTAATTTAAATTAGTAAATGCGACAATAGAGGCAATCTCTAGCAATAATAAGAGTTTAATTAACTTTGAATGTAGCCCACAAATAAGTAATAAAAATTGTTTACACCTGGTGCATCAAAATATACAAGGCATGATGGGCAAATAATTAGAAGTTGAATTGTTTTTAAATAGTAACAACATACATATCCTTTGTATTACTGAACATTGGCTAAAAGATTATAATTTCATGTTTAATTTCAGAAATCACCAGGTGGTCAGTTCCTTCAATAGAGAAAAAAGTTTACGTGGTGGCTCCTTAATACTAGCAGATAAATCATTATTATATAAAGAACGTAAGGATATAGTGAGCCTCTCTGTTGAGTGAACTGTAGAAATGGCTTGTGTCGAGCTCGAGCACCTCATTGTTGTAAGTGTTTACAGACCCCCATGTGCTACTTATGACTATTTTGAAAGGATTGTGGAAGAAGTTTTGCTCAAACTTAGTAAACAGAACAAGTCTGTTGTAATATGTGGAGACTTTAACATCAATCTCCTTGAAACTTCTTCCATTAGTATTAAGTTTAGCTCATTGTTTAAATCATATAATCTTGTTAATTTATTCTTAGAACCAACACGTATTGCTGGGCCTAGTGCGACCTGTATAGATAATATTTTTACAGATGTTAAGCCCTTGCATAAATCAATTATTCAAAGTTTAAGTTCAGATCACTGTGTACAGTTGGTATCATTGCCTTACATACACAAGAAACAGAAAAATAAGAAAGTTGTGTTTGTTCCAATAAATGAACATCGCTTGGAGAGGTTTAGAAGTAATATAATAAAAAGACTTCCATTACTTTCATTTAAAAACAGTGCTAATTATTTGTATGGTACATTATTTAAAATTATAACTTGTGAATTTAGTAGGATATTTACTTCTAAAACTTCCTCTTTTAACAGTCGCAAATCATTTAATGAATGGGTGACAGTAGGAATTTATAAGAGTAGGCGAAAGTTATACGAGCTTTATAATGAAAGATCATATAATAGTAGTGTTATATTTAGAGATTATGTAAAAACATATTCTAAAATATTTAAAAAAGTGTGCGCCACAGCTAAGGCTTTACATTTAAGTAACAAAATTAAAACTGCATCTTACAAAATTAAAATGACCTGGAGAATAATAAATAGTGAAACGGGCAAGGTCAAACCGCGCAACTCGGAGTTTCAATTGAATATTAACAATAATTTAACCCGATCTGATCAAGAAGTTGCTATGACTTTTGAGAAACATTTTACTGATGTTCCTTTTTTGACAACTAAATCATTAAACTCTTCTCCTACTGTCGCTGAATCATTGCTCAAACAAAATGTAAAGGCTTGTTCAAATACTTTTAAATTCCATAGAGTACTGCCAAAAGATATTGTTAAATATTTTAAAACTATTGATGTTAAGAAAACGGCAGATTTATGGGAGATTTCCGTTGAAGTTATTTTATCTATAATAGATATAATAGCACCTTATCTAGCCACTATATTTAATACAAGCGTCGAATCTGGTGTGTTTCCTGATTTAATGAAACTCAGTAAAGTCATACCTTTATTTAAATCTGGTAGTACATTAGACCCCGCCAATTTTAGACCAATTTCTGTACTACCAACATTTAGTAAAATTTTTGAAAAAATAATTTTAGATCAGATGTAAAGTTTCTTTAATATTAATAAATTGCTACATAGAAATCAATTCGGTTTTACAAGGGGTCGCTCAACAACTGACGCTGGAGTTGAGCTTATTAAACATATTTTTGTGCATGGGAGAATTCAGATGATGATTTGGGTATATTTTGTGACCTTTCCAAGGCCTTCGACTGCGTTCACCATGAGACATTAATCAGGAAGCTACATTACTATGGTGTCAAGAACACAGCGCTTAAACTTATAATTTCATATTTAAGTAATAGAATGCAGAAAGTTATTATCAATGGTAAAAGTTCTTCCGGCTCACCTGTACTAATGGGTGTCCCTCAGGGCTCAATTCTCGGCCCATTCCTATTTCTAGTGTATATTAATGACTTACCTTCTATTGTAGAGGATAATCATGATATAGTATTATTTGCTGATGATACTTCTTTGATTTTTAAACTTAAACGTCAATCATTTAAATGTGACGAAGTGAATAATGCTATATCAAAATTAGTGCATTGGTTGAACGTTAATAATTTACATTTAAACGGGAATAAAACTAAATGTATTAAATTTACAACAACGAATGTTAAAAATCTGAGAACCAATGTGTTTTTAAATGGGAAATAATTGAGCCCTGTTGAATCCACTGTTTTTCTTGGCATCACTCTCGACGCAAAGCTTCAGTGGGCCCCCATATATCCAAACTAGCAAGCAGACTAAGCTCTGCAGCCTATGCTGTAAAAAAGATAAGAGGTCTCACTAGTGTCGAGACAGCTAGATTAGTTTATTTCAGTTATTTCCATAGCATTATGTCTTATGGGATTTTGCTATGGGGAAATGCGGCTGATTCAGAAACTATTTTTGTTTTACAGAAGAGGGCCATTAGAGCTATTTACAACCTAAAACTGAGAGAGTCTCTTAGAGATAAATTTAAAGAAATAAATATATTAACTTTGGCCTCTCAGTATATTTACGAAAATTTAATGTATGTTCACAAAAACAAAGGTAGTTTTAGTAAAAAAAGTGATGTGCATTCTGTAAACACTAGGAACAAACACAAGCTAGTGATACCAGTTTCTCGACTCCACAGAGTCAGTAATTCATTCTTGGGGCAATGTATACGCTATTACAACAGGGTCCCGGAAAGTGTACAGGCTCTCTCTATTAGCAAGTTTAAATGTTTTGTTAAGTTGAAACTGTATAAAAAGGGTTATTATAGTATAAATGAATACATGGTTGATAATAACCCCTGGGAATGAGGTGATCGCTTCCAAGCTGTTTCTAAAATAAATTTTGTACTTATATAGTTGTATAACCATTATTGTAAAATTTGCTTTTAAAAAAAAAAGTCCCGCTGGGTTTCTGGCTGGTTCTTCCCAGGACGGAGGTTTTTTTTTCGAACCAGTGGTAAAGTAAAAAATGACTTTCAATAAGAATTACACATGTGATCTATATTGAATAAAAAATTATTCTATTCTATTCTATTCTATTCTATCAAAACTAACCTAGTAAAAGTTCGAATGTGTAAGAATTATACAATCCAAATACTTTTATAATATGAAAATAAGTAAATAACACTTTTATAAATATTACTGATATGTCAATTAATTACAATTGTTTTGTTTTGTGGATTTATATTCTTTACAAATCTTTCAAATTCTAAATTAAAATAAACTGAGAAAATTATCTATGATATCTATGACAATACAATGACTTATAATCTATTTTATATTTGTAATTAAAAAAAATATAATATAAAACAAAACGATCACTACACAATTATTATTTTAATGATTTATAACAGCACATTTGCGGAGCGATACCGACCAAGAGCTCGGGTCAGCCGGGATCAAACCCAATCTAAAACAGAAACTATGGCTGAACGTGTGAATCTGCTACAGGTATGCGGATAGGGTGATGCAAATCTTGTAAAATTCAACGCTTCCAAAATACAAGCTTGTCTCTTCACTGCAAAAAGGAGCCAGCTCATCTTGGTTCGTTCTCTCCGAGTTGAATCACTGGAATACACCGACCGCCTTCAGTTGTTGAGGGTTGAGACATCCTCAAACCTGAACTTCAGGTGGTTCATTGGATCCAAGTCCAAAGCAGCTGCAAGGAAGCTAGGAGTCCTTGCAAAGGTGCGGCAGTACTTCACGCCGGGACAGCTGCTTACGTTATATAAAGCGCAAGTCCAGTCTTGCGTGGAATATTGTTGCCATATATGGGCTGGTGCTGCAAAATGACACCTAGCAGCTTTGAACTCAATGCAAAGGCATGTTAAGAGGCTTATTGGTGACCCAAATTTGGTTAAAACCAATCTTACCAGCCTTGAACACAGGCGCAAAGTAGCCAGCGTTTCAATTTTCTACAGGATATATTTCGGAGAGTGTACGCAGGAATTGCATAAATTAATTCCCTCCCCCTCCACCATCGGGCACAAAAACTTTCGGCGAGTCTCCACCTTTTCGTTGTTGACTTAAGGACCACGCATTCAAACAATAAGGTTTGTTACATCGTTCGTCATGGGTTCTGCAAATGATCGGAATAAGTTGCTAGTATCTGTCTTTCCATCCGATTACAATGCGGGTGTCTTAAAACAAGAATGAATAGGCTTTTGTAAAATCAGTGCGCTACATCATCACTAACTATCGTGTGTGATTGTAGCTTAACACTAACTTAAAATAGTAAAAAAATATTTCTTTCGTTTGTATTATAGAAAAAGTCTACTAGTTGTCACAACTTGTAGTAGTGCACTGACCTTATACAAGTACAGTCGACTGGCTATTCGAGAAAGGGCTTTAGCACCATAGACCACATACATACCCTTCGGCAAATTGTACAAAAGTCCGAAGAGTACAATTTGCCACTATGTCTGGCGTATGTGGACTATGAGAAAGCCTTTGATTCCGTCGAAATTTGGGCGGTGCTACAGTCCCTTCAGCGGTGCCAAGTTGGCTGTCGGTATATCGAAGTGCTGAAGTGTTTGTACAGTAGAGCTACGATGGCTATCCGAGTACAGAATCAGAGTACGAAACCTATCCAATTGCAGAGAGGTGTAAGACAGGGTGACGTCATATCCCCGAAACTCTTCACCGCTGCATTGGAAGACGTTTTCAAGCTTCTGGACTGGAAAGGATACGGTATCAACATCAATGGCGGGTACATCACTAACCTTCGATTTGCCGACGATATAGTCCTTATGGCAGAATCGCTGGAGGAACTAAGCACTATGCTCAATGACCTCAATAGTGTCTCCCAACGGACAGGTCTTAAGATGAACATAGACAAAACAAAGATTATGTTTAAAGTCCATGTCACACCTATGCCGGTAGTTGTTGGGAGCACTAAGCTCGAAGTTGTTGACGAGTATGTTTACCTGGGACAAATAGTCCGACTAGGTAAGTCCAACTTCGATCGAGAGATCAATCGACGGATTCAACTCGGCTGGGCAGCGTTTGGGAAACTACGACACATCTTCTCGTTAGACATACCTCAAAACCTTAAAACGAAATTGTACAACCAGTGCGTGTTGCCAGTGATGACTTACGGAACTGAGACGTGGTCCTTCACAGCTGGCCGTATGAGGTAGCTCAAGGTCGCTCAGCGAGCTATGGAGAGGGCTATGCTCGGAGTTTCTCTGCGTGATAAACTTAGAAATGAGGATATCCGCAGTAGAACTAGAGTAACCGACATAGCCTAACGGATTAGTAAGCTGAAGTGGCAGTAGGCCGGCCATATAGCTCGAAGAACCGACAACCGATGGGGAAAAAAGGTTCTCGAGTGGCAGCCTCGTACCGGTAGGCGAAGTGTAGGGTGACCCCCCACGAGATGGAGTGACGACCTGGTAAGGCATGCAGGATGTCGATGGATGCAGGTGGCTCGGGACCGTGCTTTGTGGCATTCCTTGGGGGAGGCCTATGTTCAGCAGTGGACTTATGAAAGGCTGTAATGATAATGATGAATGATGAACATGAAACATACCCGAACTACATAACACACACTCTTTTTCTCGTTTAAAACTTTAAAATACTCTTAGACCTTTTGAGCAAAACAAAGGCCATTTGCAAATTATGTCAAATAGTTACCGATACACGCAATGGCGGCACTTCAAATCGGCACAATCATTTTGTAAGATACATTCAGTCCAACGTACTATAGTAAAATTATTTGGCCGTGCAGTTGGGGTCACAAATCATAGCTCGGCCTCAGCCCTGCTAGGACGGTGAGCATGTTGCGCGGGCGTAATTCCATTATCGATAATAACAAATGAATCATCGAAGGCAGGTACACGGCTGTGGTGTGGTATACAAAGAGTGGTGCGATATTGTTATGTTATGAGTCATTTGTTTTCCATTATTACCCCCGCCTTATACCTGCAAATTAGTGCAATGATAATTTAGTACATATATCGAAGAGAACTTTGTTTTTGCGCATTCGCCCTCTGAATTTCTTTAATGACACAATCGCTATTCCTTTGTTTTGTACCAAAACGGTGCAGTTACAGGTGCAACGGAACCAACCAGAAAAAATATACAAATTGAATCATTTAGCTTTGGAGTCAGGACACGAAGTGATTCGCTTACCACCTTACCATTGCCAATATAAATAAATAGACAACATACAACAAGACATAGTGGCAATATAAATATAAATGAAGTTGCCAATAAAAACAGCACTTTTAAAATTGCAGACGTCGAAGTGTTACTGCATGAAGCAATTACAAACGTTTCGCAAAAGAACTGGGAAGATTGTGTGAAGCATGCAGAAAAAAATCCAAGAGGAAGACTTGAAGAAATCTCATCTGGCAGAAGATATCGTAATTCATGTGGATGACGATGACTCTGATGATTCTGATGTAGAATTTTAAAGTAAATATTGTTAGATTTAATTTTAGATATAAGTTATTATCTTTATATTTATATTTATTTTTAATATAACTTGTTACGTTCCAAACATTTGTACTTATAGTTTTTTTTAATACATAGATACCTAATTAATAATTTATTTTAAATCATTAATATTCTTATTTTAATAAATACGTTGTTTTTTCTAAATTTTTTCATTTTTATCACTAACGCACATAATGACAAAACTAAATACACTATCGATAACGCTTATCGACAACAATAATACGCATCACTATACTTGCCCCTAAGGCCCGTGAGTATGAGAGACAGCGAATTACTCCGATGATTTATGACCCAAACTGCACGGTGGCCATAGCGTTATTTTTCTGATACCAAAATTTCGGTCAGTTTTTGCGGTGGAAATCTTCGCCACGCACGTGTTCGATAATACTCTTAACTATTTAAATAAATTAACACTACTTGTGCTCGGTTTCTAAGGTACTTTTATCGGCGGTTTATCTATTCGTTAGCGCTATTGGTTCGATAAATTTTTATATCGCATTTTCGTACTTGTTATATTTTTATTATCTTTGAGATTTTAAGTAAAGTGGACCTTGCAAGGTCTTTTTGAGCCCTTGCAAATGAGTTCAAACATGACCTTTCTATCTAGTGCCGTCACTGAAATCCTATACCCACCTTCGAATTGCACCATCAGAAAGGTGAGATCATAACAGTCACCTAAGTCTTTATGAGCCCTTTCAAATGAGTTCAGACACGACCGTTCTATCTAGTACCGCCACTGAGATCCTATACCCACCTTCGGATTGCGCTATCAGAAAGGTAAGGTCATAACAGTCACCTAGGTCTTTATGAGCCCTTTCAAATGAATTCAGACACGATCGTTTTATCTAGTGCCGCCACTGAGATCCTATATCCACCTTCAGATTACACCATCAGAAAGGTGAGGTCATAACAGTCACCTAGGTCTTAATGAGCCCTTTCAAATGAGTTCAAACACGATTGTTCTATCTAGTGCCGCCACTGAGATCCTATATCCACCTTCAGATTACACCATCAGAAAGGTGAGGTCATAACAGTCACCTAGGTCTTAATGAGCCCTTTCAAATGAGTTCAAACACGATTGTTCTATCTAGTGCCGCCACTGAGATCCTATATCCACCTTCAGATTACACCATCAGAACGGTGAGGTCATAAAAGTCACCTAGGTCTTTATGAACCCTTTCAAATGAGTTCAAACGCGGTCATTCTATCTAGTGTCGTCACTGAGATCCTATGCCCACCTTCAGATTGCACCAACATACAGGTTATATCATCACATTCATCTAGGTCTCCATTTACCTATTTGAAAATGAGTCCAAACACGAATAATGGAAACGAACTGAAGCTAGCGGATTACGGTGCGCCCGAAAAAATACGTGGGTTACCGTCAGTTAAAAATTTTAACTTAATATTTCACATTCACGGTCAGTTTTTGGATGTACGTGAGTTAAACTGATCAATTTAACTGACCGTGTGTGGCCACCATAAGTTAAGTTTCCATATGATCCCTACGACTAGCCTTCATATGGAATTTAGAAGTTATAGTTGTAATTTTTTAATACAATTAGACAATCAATTGCACCCTGACGAACCATGCAGTTCGTTAGTACAAAAATGATATGGAAATTAATAAACGTACCTACTTGGGTACTCACTTACACAATTATAAACACTATTTCATCATTATCTTTGATTTTGTACAAGAAAATAGAAATGAAATGGTATTGAATAATTTAAGTCAAGTAAAATCTGAAGTCACGGCATAGAGGATAGTTTTTTTGATCCTATAAAATTTTGAGCTAGAAACTAATCAATGAATATAGCGCAATATTTTGTTGGCACAGAATGTCAAAATAAAAAGGCAATAATACTTTGATAATCTAAGTCAGTTTGTTTTAACTTAGCCTACATGGCCACTAACAGGAAATAGTAGTCAAACTCTGGTTTATAATGATAAAAAAAGAATTTAAAATGTAAACCATATAGCTGCAGGGATTGGAGCTGGGTTGTTCACATATTGCGAAATTTCCGTCTAACTGCGCCTAACCGCTGTGTTAACATGACTCTTTAACTTTGTAAATCAATCTATCCATTAAATTATTTATATCCTCTGCTGTATACAATTCTCCCCCATAGATTGCCTCCAGGGGACATATAGTTGCCACACTTAGTAGACAGATTGGCAACCGTAGTTTTTTTAATAGTTTTGAGTTGTTATTAGAAACATGCCGCCCATTTCTTGCTGCACTTCCCCCTGTTGCCTCTTACGACACCCACAGGATTATAATATGTGGTAGTAGATATTAATTGCCTGCTGCACTGACGGCTGATGACTGACGGCTCCGTCGCGCAGTGGCTTTGCAATGAGTTGCAGCGCTAAGGGCCGAGGGTTCGAATCCAGCACAGAACAAGTATTTGTAAGGCCTACAAATAATTGTTCAGGGTCTGGATGTTTGTCCTTGTGAAATCTATGTATGTAAACTGCCTCCGCGATACAGGAGAAAATCCTAGTGTGGAGATAACGTTTTTTTAAAAAAAATAGAAAAAAATAATTACGCCGCCACTATGCGGTCATAATATATTGTCTGCTGCTATTTACACCTAGTAAATAACAACATTTACAATAAACTCAGTACTAACAACTAATTTTGTTTTAATATTGTCATTTTACTTACTTTGTGCAGAAATTTTGCAAACAACGGGTCGAAGCAATACTTTTTTTATCACGTGTACTAAACTTGTAAAATAGTTTGCTCAGAGCAGTCCATTTCGATACATGTGCCTGAATACGAGGGTGGATTGAAAAGTACTCGGCCTAACACAGATCCATTCAATTCTAAA
The DNA here is from genome assembly GCA_033319125.1 of Parnassius glacialis. Lineage (NCBI taxonomy): Eukaryota > Metazoa > Arthropoda > Insecta > Lepidoptera > Papilionidae > Parnassius > Parnassius glacialis. The sequence goes on along the minus strand of JAVANC010000012.1, from coordinate 34,295,865 downwards.
AATCAAATCTACCCACATTATTTAGTTCAGTTCAGACTAGTTCATTGTGTGAAGTTCGAAACGTGTGCGATAATTAGTTGTGATTTTATAAATTTATTAACAAAGTAATCGGACATAATTTCCGCGAATGGAGCAAATCGAGCAGCGTGCCGTCATTAAGTACCTCCATAAGAAGGGGCTATCATCAAAAGCCATCCATGATGACATGGTCAGTACATTAGGCGATTGTGCTCTGTCATATTCATCCGTCAAAAAATGGATAGCAGAATTTAAGCGAGGTAGAGAGAGTGTGAAAGATGAACCCCGCTCTGGAAGGCCTTCGACGTCAACTACTGACGAAAATATTAAAAAAGTACTTGATTTAATAATGGGAGACCGCAGATTAAAAATTAGAGAGATAGCCGAAATTATAGGCATCTCTTATGAACGAACTCAAAACATCATTGTCAACGAGTTGGGTTTCCACAAGGTGTCTGCGAGGTGGGTTCCGCGACTGCTTTCAGTTGAACAAAAAAGGACGCGATTGACTATTTCACGCGACTGTTTGGAGTTATTTGAAGCCGATGCAGATGATTTTTTGAATCGTTTTGTTACTATAGACAAAACATGGGTTCATTACTGTACACCGGAAACAAAACAACAATCAAAACAGTGGAGAAGACCTGGTTCACCACCCCCTAAAAAGGCTAAGTCGATTTTGTCGGCAAATAAGGTGATGGCTTCAGTATTCTGGGACTCGAAAGGTGTGATTATGATTGATTATCTTGAAAGGAGTCAGACTATAAACTCTGATTACTACTGCACCTTACTACGTCATTTACGAGAGGAAATAAAAGAAAAACGTCGAGGAATGCTCAGAAGAAAAGTCCTGTTTCATCAAGATAACGCCCGTGTTCACACGTCAGTACAGTCAATGGCTGAAATTCACAACTGTGGCTTTGAACTGTTACCGCATCCGCCGTATTCACCTGATCTGGCACCATCAGACTTCTTTCTGTTCCCTAACCTAAAAAAGCACTTGGGAGGTCAAAGATTTTCGACAAACGACGAGGTCAAAGCAGCTGTAGACGCATATTTTGACTCTAAGGAAGAATCATTTTTTTTCAACGGTCTAAATGCTTGGAAGGGGAGGTGGCAAAAGTGTATTGAACTTGATGGTGATTATGTAGAAAAATAACAATATAACTGATTTAGTATGTGTTTATTTTCTTGGTTAGGCCGAGTACTTTTCAATCCACCCTCGTATTTTCCGAGATCAGCAGCATGAACAAGTGCACTGCATTATAAAAGTATCTTGTATTTAACATTATGCTTGCACATATTTAAAAATAGAAACACTTTTTAATGTTGGATATCAATTTTAACCGACCTCCAAAAGGAAAGTAGAAAGAAGAGAACCTTTGTTCTCGATTCTGCTGTATTTTTATATAAATGATACATGATATTTTTGCTGACATATTTACATGATACCTCGAGGGTGTTTCCACTTAAATTTACGTCATGTATTCGGGTGGGAAAAGTAGAGAATGCTTTTATGTAACTATATAGACGACGTTCAACTTGAGCATTTAGGCGGCTCCGTGGCGCAGTGGGTTAACAATGAGTTGCTGCGCTGGGACCTGCGGGGTCGTATCCCGCACGGAACAAGTATTTGTATGGCCTACAAATAATTTCTCCGGGTTTGGATGTTTGTCCTTGTGCAATTTGTGTTTGTAAACTGCCTCCACGATGCACGAGAAAATGTTATTGTGGGGGTAGCGTTTTTAAAAAAAAGATAATATGTTATTGTTTGGACCACTAAGAACGAAGCCTCCCCCCGAAGAACAGCGACTATGGAAGACCTTGGTCGTGAATTGAGCTGGGAGTTGATCGGGATTAATCTTCTCAGTGTCTGGAATAGCGTATACCCTTAATGATTTAGGGTGGTCCTCTTCTGTGTTTCTTTGCGTAACTCCAATTGGCTTCGGCTTGTATTTTCTATACAGTATGCATAGAATCAGTGCACCTGCACTTATTATTAATGCGTAAAATGGTATTGTAGTATGGTATAGACTGTAGTCCTCGTTTCTCCCTAGATTTATTGGTGCTTGCTGGGATATTTTAGTGTTCGTTGCATGAAGATGTTGAAGGTTTATTGAATTTAGTTTATATGCCGATGCAGGAGATGGGATGCTGGTGTTTTCCTCAGGTATGTCCATTATCTTTAAAGCTTGTCCCTTCAATCGATCTTTAGTGTTTGAGATCAAGAATAGTGGCGTTTCTATATAGCATTTCAGAGGGACAATAACGAGATAACTACCTTGAAGTATTTTGTAGAGATCTTGTCCACATGATAGATGTACTTTCGTTGGTGTGGGGAAAGTGATGGTGTAGTGCTTGTCGTCCAGTTCTTTGTAAGCTAGTTTATCTAGGGTGACCGTGAAAGGGTTACATACTGCATTCGTTTGTTGTTTAGTGATTAGGTGATGGATGCAATCAGGGGATGGTTGACCTCTCAGGCTCCGCTTTTCCTTACAGATGTACCATTTACTGGTCTTCGGGCATTCTGCCTCTATGTACTGAAAATCTTTCTGATAAATGGCTAGGAATGGAAAGGGTGGTGTGAGGATTTTGTGTTTCTTGTTAGGAACAATAGATAACTTATACATATCATATATATGGGGTAATAAAATTGGGAACTTAAATACTAATACTATTTCATTTCCTACATAATATGAACCTAATCTAATAATATCATAATATTCTCTTATATCTAAATCTCCTACCTTTTTACTTCCATAAAGTTGGGTTGCCCTGTTAATCATTATTCGGATATTCTAAATTAACTATAGAGTGGTGCATAGTGTTAGCTCTTATAAATGCTAAGTTATTCTGTAACTTAATTAATTCCTGTGAAATGGAATCAACGTTATCACTAAGGATCATTAGTACCTGTCCAAAATGGGCATATTTAATTAAATCATAGTCTCTGGTAGCCTCGGATTGATTTATTTTACCTATTAATATTTCTAATTTATTTTGATTATCCACAATGCTATCTATTATTTTGGAGTATTGATTTGTTAAATCTTTAGTTAAGCTTACATGATTATTAAATTCCGTAACGATTTTATTTTCGTCTTCGCGGATGGATTTTACAGCGCGATTAAAATGATCTGCATCTGTATAATCAAGGTTACCGGTTATACTTTTTATGATGGAACCGAGACCATCTACGAGTCCTCTTTACTCGCGGTTCCTTTTAAAGCTTCTCAACTGTATGGTGACACTTTCAAGCTTATTTTTAAGATAATCAATATGAGGCTGAAATAAGGAATTAGTAATGTTGTTAAGGTTAGGGCTAATACTGATTAACTGCGTTTTGACTGAATTTACTTTATCTTCTAATTCTTGGAGATTAACATATTGCAGAAATGCATGGTAGTGGAATAGGATTCGAGCGGGGCCTAATTTGAAGGGTAATATACCAGGTCCATCACTAAGACTTTCAAGTCTTATCTCCTGCATTAGAGCTGGTCCCAGAAGGAGATGAAGTGCCAGGAGAGTCCTGTAACAATTGGTTCGTTTTAGGTATTCTCTTCAATCGAGTTTTTGCTACGGGACCTCGTTTTTTCTTTGTATAAATGTGGATTGGGAGATTTGCCATTACTGTGTCGTGTTTGTATCGAGGAGCTAATTTCTGACGGGATCCGAATGGATTTTATATAAAGATTTGTTGTTCCGGGGAATATTCAGCTTCCTGTTCTCGGTTTTTATTGCGAGTATCAGTTAAGTCTTTACGCCTGTCATTACATAGGTCGTGAACAGTTTTATAGGTCTCAGTCATTCTGTCTTTATGGTTTACGACGTACTGTTGAAGTAAGTGGGCGGACAGATCTATGTCAAAAGGATCGCGAGGGTCAAAATAACCTGTAATTACTTCTATTGGTTTGCATTTTGTGAAGCTATGTATACTATGATTGTAAGCTAATAGAGCATAGGGCATAAGGTTAATAGCGGATTCATTCTTTTGATTTATCTTTAAAATACGGAGATGTTCTAGTATGGTGGCGTGAAATAGTTCAACAATACCATTTTCATTGGGTGCATGTGGGGCTACTCTATGGTGCTGAATTTTATGAAGTCTAACGAATTCTGCAATAAGCTGGTTGGTAAACTCAGGGCCGTTATCGAAAACTATGGTAATTGGAATTCCATGATGTGTGCAGAAAATCAGTAAAGCTTGTACTACACTGACGGCAGTGCCGTCTCGCAAATAATACGCCTGAGCATATTTAGAAAAACTATCAACTATTGTCAAATACTTTTCCCCTTGAATTGTTAATAGATCTACGTGAACTAGTTCAAAAGGCTTAGAAGCTGGTGGTACAATTTTAAATTTATGTTTAACTGGATTGCGGTCGTATTTAGCTTGTCCGCATACGGTACAGTCATTAATAAATTTAGTAACGTGCTCTCTCATTTTCGGCCAGTAATATTTGCGGGACAAAGCCGAGAAACACTCGTTAATGCCTCGATGGTTCGTCTTTCCATCGTGATATTTATGAATGATTTCTTGCTGTCTTAAATACTCCCTAACGTTTTCCAATTCACTTTTTGTTAAAAAAAGATTAAGAGATGAACTTTTAAAAGACTTTTGTATGATTGGTATGACAGTGTACATTGCAGAATTTGGATTAATGAGTAATCCTGTCCTAATTTTCGGATGGACGTATTCTTTTATAACATTAATGATATCCTCTTCAATGTTTGATTGAGCTATTTGTATCGTAATGCGTGTGTGTGTTTCGAATGGTTTAGTGATAACTGGTCTAGCTTTTATGTCGCCTACTATATTTAAGATTATCTGCTTAGTGAACTTATTTAGCGGTTCGTCAGAAATGGGAACCTCGAGGATGGGGTTTTCTTTATCTGTATGAACGGTGATAGTTCTGGAATCATCTGCAGCTTCGGTAGCCGTTATAGTCCTAGAGTCGTCTAAAGTGTGTACCCCTTCGGAGGGATTAGGTAAGATGGAAAGCAGTTCATCTATTTTGGGTCTTAGCTCGTCGTTGTGAAGTTCAATGCGCGATAGTGCGTCGGCATTCGTATTACACTTGCCTTGCTTATATACGACAGTAAAGTCATATTCACTCAACTTAAGGCGCCATCTGGTTAGACGCGAATTGGGCTCTTTTAAGCTCATAATCCATCGTAATGGTTTATGGTCTGTAATAATTTTGAATTTACGGCCGAATAAATAGGGACGGAAATACTTAGTCGCCCATACGATAGCTAAAAGTTCCTTTTCTATCGTGCTATAGTTACTTTCACTGGAGTTAAGTGTACGAGAAGCATATGCAATGGGTTTGTCTGAACCGACTGTCCCCTGTGATAAAACTGCACCAATCGCCACGTTTGAGGCATCGGTTGTCAAAATAAAATCTCTACTGAAGTCTGGATACTGTAAAATTGGGTCATTTGTTAAGAGAGTTTTACAGTGTTCAAAGCAGTTAATATAATTTTGATCTAACGTTATCTTTGATCCCTTTTTAAGACATTGAGTGAGTGGTTTTGTGAGACGTGCGAAGTCTGGTATAAATTTTCTATAGTATCCTAGAAGTCCTAGAAAACGCTTAATTTCGGTTGTAGTTTTTGGCAGTGGGTATTTTTCGATGGCTTTAATTTTGTCTGGGTTGGGTTTAACCCCGTTTTTACAAATAACATGACCTAGAAACTCGGTTTCCAGCTTCAAAAATTCTGATTTATCCATCTGAATTTTGAAGTTGGATTCCCGTAGCCTTTTGAATACTTTTTCCAGATTTGTCATGTGTTCTTGTAAGGATGTACTGAAGACAATTATGTCATCTAGCTACACTAAACAAATTTCGTTCTGTAAGTTCTTTAATACGTTGTCCATCACCCTTTGGAAGGTTGATGGACTATTTTTCAGGCCCATTGGCATCCTGAGAAATTCGTAATGCCCATTCTCTACATTAAAAGAAGTTTTGTGAATATCCGCGGAATCCATTTCTACCTGATAAAATCCACTGGCTAAATCGAGCGTGGTAAAGTACTGACATTTGCCCAGTTTATCTAGCACATCGGTTATATTAGGAATAGGATATTTGTCATCGACTGTCTTTTCGTTCACCTTCCTGAAGTCAACAACAAGACGCCATTTTATTTTGCCGGAAGCGTCCGCCGTTTTGGGTACAATCCAAATAGGAGAGCTCCAGGCAGAATCGGATGGTCTAATTATATTTTGCTCGAGCCTCTTATTGATTTGGTCCCGGACTTCCTGTCGGTGGATATACGGGTATCTGTAGCTCTTAGTATGTACGGGGATTTCATCATGTGTTTTAATTCTATGTTTGATCTTGTTGGTGAATGTTAAAGGTTCACCATCAAGGTAAAACACGTCGGCATATGAGGCGCATAACCGTTGTAGGTTTGCTAGCTCTTCAGGATTAAGATGATCGGTGCGAAGACGGAATAAAACATTTTTAGCGCAATCCGATAACGTTTCAGTAAACTGGCACTCGACATTATATATTTCGGCTTCTACCGGACGGTCCATTGAAAAAATTACATCATTTGAGCTGTTATTGGTAATTTCGACCCAACCACGATTATTAATTACTTTCGTTATACAATCAGAGATTATGCAGTTGCAAATTATTTGATTTTCAACTACTACGTCACCGTCCTTTGAGTTTATAGGCAACCTAACTAATTTTGATGACTGCGCGGGTATAATTTCCTCATATAAATTTGCGTTACGTGAGTCATACATTTTGATTGGAATTCTTGCGTAACGAGTAATAAGTAATTTATTTCTAAGATCGATATTAGAACCCCATATATCTAGTAAATCAAACCCTATCAGTCCGTCGAAGTAATTATGAAATTTATAAATGAACAAGGTTATATTATCTCGTTCATTAAATTCTAAAGGGCATGGGAGAGTTATAGAATAATTATTTTTGCTTGTCGCGTGAACATTGGTGACCTCGAATGGGTCATAATTCAGTGAAATATGGCTAAAATATTTTCTTACAGCTTCGGGACTAATAAATGATTGGTTTGCGCCGGTGTCTATTAAGAATTTCAGTGGGGGATTACTTGTCTGAATGTAACCGAGTTGCCTTTGTATGTGGAAATTTACTTCTATTTTTGTTTTTCTGATTTGGGACATTTCCGAAAATCCTCATCGTTAGTCGGGGTGAAACTAATGTCTACTTCCTCTACGATAGGAGCTTCCGCGTGGTTATATGGTTGCTCGTATCCATAGTTGGGATATTGTTCGTAAGAATAATACTCCTGTTTATAGTTATAGTCAGGATAGTCATATTCATAGTAAGCGTCGGTGCTGTATTTGTAGTCAAAATCAGTTTCGTTAAAGTTTACCTCCCGTGTCTTAAAGTAATTGCTCGGCGGTGGATTGCCAAATCGTCTCCAATCATGTCCAGTCGGTGGTAAGGGTTTTGAAACAAATGGAGTGACACCGCTCATAGGAGAAGGGCGCATGTTATTATTTAAGTTGAAGGCCTGTGGTTGTTGAGGTCTGTTAGGAAGCTTAAATACATTGCTCTGGGGGTTATAATTTGGTGGAGGAGCACGCATCATCTGTTGCGTATGAGTGGGACCGCGTGGTTGATGCATCTGGGGTGGTAGATCGGGTCTCCAACCCTGTGCAGCATGCGGTTGCATAGGTGGCTGTCTAAACGAGTTCAGCATATTATTACCCTGTGGTCTAGGTAGCGGCGGCATGTTAAACGTGGTAGGTTTTGGAAGGAAATTATTTAATGGTAGGCTATGTGAAGTTTGAGTCCATTCCTTCTTGTTCTGACTGCCTTCATTTCGTTGTTGGAGGTAAAGGGTGTTTAATTCCTCCTGTACGAATTCAAGTGCTTTCTCCATACTTTCGGGACGCATACATCTTATTCTAGACCCTAGGGAGTCTTTTAATCCACGTAAATAAGCTTGCAAGGTCAGTTTTTATAGAGTGCGCGCTTAGCTTCAATTGTCGTACTAACAATTTCATGTAAAGTGACATAGGTCATTATTGTACTAAATAAACTTTGAACTCGCTCGTAAAATTCTTTCGGGGTACTAGACCCTTGGGTTTGCAATGATAAATCGCTGTATAATGCAGTTTCGTCGCGATGGTCGGCGAAGTTATTTATAAGAGCGCTTTTGATGCCGGCCCAGGTTTCGGGTATTCCATTTGAATTTATTAGCCTAGCCGCGGGCCCTGTTATTTTATTTAAAATCCCGTTAATGAGAGAAAGATTGGCTAGTTCGTATCCGGGCTCATTTCTTACGTGAGCTAACACAAGTTGATCGCACAGGTTAATAAAGCGCGTAAGGATGTACGGGTTACCGTCAAATTCGGGAAAAACTCTAAGTGACTTATAAACTAGGTCTAATTCATTTGATTGTGCCATACTATCGGTTTCCAAACCTCTGTTCTCGTCTATAATACTAAGCTTAGAAGTCCTACTACTATCTAACCTAACGTTCCGTGTTCCCCTTGGATGGAAAATTTTGGAAGCTTTATCCTAACACAGTTATATGTAAAACACAGTAAAATACAATAGGATAAAAAATGTATATAAAATTAGGATAGAGTAAAAAAAAATAATTACGGAACTAGGAAGGGTAAGGATTGAAAGATTCAAGCACTTACAGCATTACTTCTTTTTGCGGAATCGATACCTGGATTCGCCTCTGGACTGGTGCTCCCGTAGATTCTGTATCTTCTTGGTCACTCTTGAATAACTGACTCTACTTTAGAAGATCCTACCGACTGCGCCAATTATGTGGGCTCCAGCCAGAGATTGCAAAAAAAATCAATCTTTATTTAAAATATATTTAATTTAAAGTAATAATTACAATTAATTCTTATAACTAAGTGAGGTGACTCTAATTCGATGTTTGAATCTAGAATGATTTCACACGGTAAAATATTAGAACCAGGTAATGTAAGACACTAGACACGTTATGCTGACACGGCACCTCGTGATTGTCGTAAGCCGATGCAACGCAGCAGATTGCCTGGATTAGGGCTGCGTAACAAGGTCAAAACATTAAGATTTTAAAAAGTATAAACTGATTACAAAAACACGCATTATATCAGCGCCGACTTCAGATTATATAAAATAACTAGCTGACCAGGCAGACGTTGTTCTGCCCTTTCCGAACGACCATTTGCTTTCCCAAAAAAACTCCTGAAATTAGCAATAAAAAAAATTGAGGGTCACTTATCGGGATAAAAACTATCCTATCTCTCAAGTTGGACCAAACTGCACACAGTCTGCAAATTTTTTTTGATACCGGTTCTATCTGTTGAATACTTACAGCAACACGTGGTGGTTATACTACTAAATTGTAGCTTATATTAAACGTTGGTATTTTTAACATAGTGCCATCTATTAAATATTTACTCAATCCAGTCAACAGATATCGTCATCTGACAGAATCGTTTGGAGCTAACAGATAATTGTGACTGTCAAATAATAGACAAATAATTTTCAATAAAATAATATTGTGTTGCGACTATAAATTGAGATGTAAGCTATCCTATCTTTTAAGTTGGACCAAACTGCACATTGACCAAAAATTTCATTGAAATCAGTTCAGTAGTTTAGGAGTCCATCGCGAACAAACAACGTGACACGTACTTTTTATATATAAAGATGTGAAAATCGTTTAATTTTCAGTTTGTTCAAATTAGACTTTTTTTTAGATTATTAGATAGATAGACCTATCAATAGTCTAAGACTTTTTTTAAGTTAAATTATTACTTTGTCGATATGTGTTAGTATGAGTAGAAACTACACTCATACCTGTTTCTGCTTCTACGAATACGTAAGTACAGTGGAACACTGTTGTATACCACTTAAAACAATATAGATTCAATTTTATTTCAGGGTGTAAGACTTTCCCACTTAATTGTTTTACGTGGTAGAGCCATGCTGCAGCTATATTAGTAGTAGGTATAGTTTTAGCACGAATGGGTTGGCTCGACCTGGGAAGGACCACGCTCTCACAGAATACCATTGTAAAATAGCAGCTTAACACTGCTGTGTTTCGTATGGTGAGTGTAGAGAACCGAAGATCCTTTTTACTGGAAACGAGGCATAACATCTTAATCCTCACGGGTAACAACGCATTTGCATTTTGATTCGTAATCGGGAATAGATGTAGATGTCTATGGGCCGCAGCAACCACAATCCACCATCAGGTGGACTGTGTGCTCGTTTGTCACCTTTATCCTATAAAAAAAAGATTCAAAATTCAATTGGCAATCCACCACCTTCTTTATTGAAGTAGTGTTGTCAACTCGACTTTATTTTGATCTTCATTATAATTGCTGCCTATCAAAAGTCATTTGCAGAACATAGGTCTCTCCCACAGATTGCCTCATGGGTAAATATTTGTCGTATTTGTCACGCTTGGTAGGCATGTTGGTAACCACAGTTTTTCTTATTATTTTTAGTTGTTATCAGAAAGATACTGCTGCCTATCTCCTGTTTCGTTACCCTCTGTCGCCTATTACGACACCCACGGTATTATATAGGTTGGTAGATCGGCAAATTAAACTACACAGTAAATTGGACATTATTTTTTTTATATATACCATAACCGTTACAGCCTTTTAAAAACTCCACTCCAATTGACGTCAGAAAAATGCTGCTTCCCATAATCTGTTTCGCCATCCTTTGTCGTCTCTTAGGATACTCACGGGATGAAATGGAGTAGTGGAGTCGCTTGCACCAAGACTGCAAAACTAACTTTTGTTATAAACAGTAATATAATATACAAGAAGCAAAGTAAGCCACATATTTATTTCTGCGAGTTGGAACATATTAAACCACACACGAGTAATTATTTTTTAATCTCTACTCACAGAAGCGCCGGATTATGTAAACTGTAAGCCTCGCGTAGAAATATGGGGCCAATTTACAAGTGCTAATATAGATTACAAATGCAATAGGATTATATATTTCTTTTTTCTTGTTTATCAATGGGCGGAATTCTACTGCTGAACATGATGGTCTCCTTAATAGAGGTGCGTGGCAAGCAGATTCAGGACCGCTGTACGAGATATCTCGCAAGTTTGACACTACTCCCATTCGCTGGTCTAGATATTTTACCCATTGTATGTATTAGTGATTAAAGGCCATCTATTGGAAGTCATGAGTTTTTCTGGCATTTTCTATCGTGGTCTCTTACGACACCCACGAGACGAAATGCGGTAATGGATTTTCCTACACCACCACCACACGGTTAATATACACCTAATGATATTTATATAGATGCTGTGATTGGTTTTTTTTTAATTCCAATTGCTGCTCCGTGGTGCTTTTTACGTCGTAGAGCCATAATAAAGCTATATTTTGGTTGTAGCACGAATGGCTCGGTTCGACCAAGGAATGGCCACTCTCTCACAGAATACCAGCCAAATAAATTAAATCTCTTTATTTCGGACAAACATCCATAATTGTTAGTAGGTACAAGGAAGTTATAGCTATGTTAGTGATAATTAGGTGCAGACACGAATAATTACATTAACTACAAACCAGGCCTACCTGAGGCACTAGGTTTATGCACATGCATATTCACCCAATGTCTCATAATAGGACAATCTGATTTGTCACTAATAGCCTTCAGTATGGTGTTGGAGCCACCACGTATTCTGCGCATGAGCGAGGCGACCCGTTTGCGCAAAATAGCAGTGTGTTCCGTTCGTATGGTGAGTGTAGAAAACCGGAAACGATTTTAACTGGAAGTGAGGCATTCCATCTTAGTCCCCAGTGGTGATAACGGATCTGTATTTTGATTACTAACCGAAGAAGATTTCGATGTCTATTGGTCGCAGTATCCGCTTACCATCTGGTGGACTGTAACCTCGTTTGTCAAATTTATTCTATAAAAAAAGACGGTAAATTCCAAGCGCAAATCAACATGTCATGTTATCTATCGTTATAAATTCACATACCGGCGCCATACGTTGCCATGATTGATTTTATAAAACTAATGCCATGATTGATTTTATAAAACTAATTCAACCTAAAAGAAACTATTTACCTACGTATAGATAAAAAAGTTTTCAACACATGTACCGTACGTTATTTGATATGGGTATAACAGCTTCCTACTTAATCAAGATTACGCTTAAAACATTGTTTTTGTGATACACAAAACATAATCCGTACATACAAACATTCATAATACTGTTATGAACTACTACTAACTACCGGAGGGGTAGGCAGAGACTACGGACTACCATTTGGCGCTATCCTAACAAACCGCTCTCGATTTTTTTATCTATATTTATCTACTCATAGATGCTTGTCGGTTAAAGATAGTCTCAACTTAGCTCATCTACAATTTATATCCAATTTAGTGGATAAACTTACATCGAGGGACACCTACCTCTAGTTTTTACAAAACAAAAAGACTTAATAAATATATTTTTTATAGAATAAGGATGACAAACGAACACAGACCACCTGACGGTAAGTGTATACTGTGGTCCATAGACATCTACATTTATTCTCGATTTAGAATCAACGAAATATAGTCTATATATAATGGACTAAGATGGAATGCCTCGTATCCATTAAAAAAATATTATTACTATTATGCTTTTGTCCACAAACAAATTTATAGTTAAATTTTTAAAAATAACTTTGTTAGCACATATCAATCTGGTTTTAGGCCTGGGCACGGTACTACTACAGCTCTTTGGAAAGTTACGGAAGATTTGCTTACTGGAATGGAGAACTCAAAAATGACTTTGTTATTGGTAATAGATTTCTCTAACGCTTTTAATGCAGGTGATCATGATATTCTTCTAGCTATACTTTGTCACCTGGGTTTCTCTTCGTCAGCACGGGACTGGTTCTCCTCATATCTTCGGGGTCACCAGCAGGCAATTCGAATAGGTCAGATTATCTCTGATTGGTGCTCGTTGTCTGCTGGCGTTCCTCAAGGCGGATTTCTCTCTCCTCTCCTGTTCTCAGTCTTTATAAATCTCATTACATCCCACATTCGCTATTTGTACCATCTGTATGCTGATGACTTACAAATTTATGTTCAAGCTGGGGTAGCATGTATCGATGATGTGATTCAAAAGCTCGACTGTGATCTCAATTGTATTTCTAATTGGTCAAACAGATTTGGTATTAGGATTGATACATCAAAATCTATTGTAGTTGGTAGTTCTCGTAGACTGACTAAAATTGATATGAAGGCGTTACCTCCCATAATTATTTAATAATTTTATTGTTCCTTACTCAACAACAGTTAAAAATCTAGGCTTAATTATAGACAACACCCTCAGTTGGAGACCGCAATAATATGAAGTGAGCAAAAAGGTCACTAACATTCTGCGTTATCTGTATCGCCTCAAGATTTTTTTACCGTTAGGGACCAAGGCAAGATGATTAGTCTAGATTATGCAGATGTTTGCTATGCTAATGCCTCGCAATAACTTCTAAACAAACTGGATCGACTTCTCAATAACTGCATACGCTTCATTTTCGGTTTGTGTAAATACGACCACATTTCCTCTTATAGTTCTCAGCTTAAATGGCTACCTCTCCGCTATCGCAGATATTTCAGAATACTGTGCACATTATTTTCAGTTCTACACGATCCGTTTGTCGCTGAATTTCTGAAATGCAAATTTCAGTATCAGCTTGATACACATAATCGTTGTCTCTCTGTCACACTAGCTTTTTACACAAATATTTTACTCCTCATGCGGTAAGATTATGGAACGAGTTACCGGGCAGTGTACGCGCAGCCACGAGGAAGGCATCATTCAAACGCTTGCTCTGGAATCGCTATCTAACGTTGCAGGAGTAGTTTGTGGATGTCCATTTCATTCTTACATTTTTTATTGGAGTTTAAATCAGAAATTGCTATATCAAATTATGTATATTAATTTTATATATATATATATATTACTTAGCTGTTTACACTTTGCAACCACAATATTTCCTCTGCTTAGCCTGGAGGTAGCCTGGTAGTGAATGCCCTGTTGCAGTCCTCCTTTTTGTATTTGGTGTGCAAATAAAACAAAAATAAATAAATAAAAAAGGGTTCTCAGCAGTCACCGTAAGAAAGGCAACAGCATTGAGCTGCTAGTTTAAGCTGGTATTCTGTAAGAGCGTGGTCCTTCCCCGGATGAACCGACCCATTTTTTGTTGTAGCAAGACAACCATAATATAGCTGCAGCATGGCTGTACCACGTACAAAATTCTAAGTCTAATCTAATGGAAATTGATTATTTTGTTTGATTCCAAAACCTTCGACAGATCTGGATTAGGTCCTAGATTTTTTATATTATCGTAACAAAGTAAACTAAAAAGACTACGATTTGATTTATATGCCATAAAAGCATAAGCAGATTTATATTTAATGATGCCTTAATCTCGGGCCGGCTATGAGCCGTTTTTAACCGAGTTAAAAAACGGAAAGGTTCTATTTCCAATGCCTATTTTTGTATGTTTTCGCTGATAAACGGCTGATCCGATTTAAATGAAACTTGTTTTGGGGTTCCAACGGGTAACCAACGGATTCCTTAATACTAAGCCTCCGCTGTCCGTCCGTCCGTCCGCCCGTAAGCAGCGGCGCCCACCTAAGCTACATGATTTCGACATGACTTGTAGCATGATTCTGACGATGCTCTGACGTGACCACGAGTGACACTGCTTGCACCAACCTGTGCAACAATAGCATGTTGCAGAGTTCATTTTGGGCCAAAATCTCACCTGAAGAGGATAAACATGCCCTTGCTTTGCTACAGATTTCAAACATTCAAAGTGCCAGCTGAAGATTTTGAGTACATCCCTAAGGGAAAAAATTTGAAAAGTGGTGGTACTTTCAATTTTATGAAGGAATTAGAATTACATTTCGCATAGATTGGCCCTACAAGTTGCAAGAAGCATCTTGCGAGTTCCTGTTATTGTAATCGGGTCTAGGATAATCATATAAACATGGTTTTTCATGAACTAAATCAATGAATTTAATATTAAAACTACAAGTTTCGTGTTACGTGCCACTTCAATGCGTCACTAGAAGCAAGCTGAATGGCACGTCAGATCATGCGGCGTCACGCCACGCAAATGGGCGTTACTACATACATTCCCTTTGAATGTTGAGGCGAGTGACAAGTTACGCGTCAAATTACGCGTCAGATCACGTGTTACGTTACGTAGGTGGGCGCCGCGCTTTAGTCTGTCTGTCGGTGATCTGTGTATCTCATGATCCGTAATAGGTATTAGTTGGTATTGACAGTTGAAATTTTCACAGAATGTGTATTTCTGTCGCCGCAATAACAACAAATAATAAAAATTAAAGGGGAGCCCCAATTTTTATTTACTAGAAACGTGTTATACGATGGTACGGAACTCTTCATGCGCTAGTCCAACTAGCACTTTTCCGGTTTTTATTAATTAGGTTATACTTTAGGGGTAGTCCAATATAAATTGAATTGTCTGTCTGTCAAGACCCTTTTTCTCATTCTGAAATTCATATCAAATACTCAAGTCTACTGTCCCTTGGAGATGTGAAAAAATCAAACTTCTAAGCCAACGTAATTAAAAGATACAGCCGTTTATGCCGCAAATTTTCGACATTCGCAAGGGAACAAAACCTACAGGGTACTTCCCGTGAACTCAGAATCATAAAGTTTTGTAGGAAGCAACGTATTATAGCACAGATATAGGGAAAATTGCGAAAAGCATAAATTTTTAGTTACATAATATAATAAAAATATTTTTAATAATTTTAAACTTATATACCTAGGTATTTGTTCGGAACCCTCGGTGCGCGAGTCCGACTCGAACATGGGCGATTTTTTTTTAATTACTAATTGAAGTGACACACTCAGTCATTATCGACGTAGTGTACGGTATTTTTATAAAACGTCCGGTTTTCTGGTAATGTTCTGCATGAATAAAAATATAATGATATGTCGTAAAGAAGTTTCACTTCGTACGTGTGTACACAACTTTTTATTTTCAACCGACTTCAAAAAGGAGGAGTGGTTTACAATTCGTCGGAATCTTTAACAGTGGTAGAGCCACGCGGCAGCTTTTGCTTCGCACGGATGGGCAGGCTCGAACCGGGGTGGTACCACGACCCCACAGAATACCAGCGTGAAGTAGAGGTTTACCTCTGCATTTCGCTTGGTGAGTGCAGGTGGCCGGAGGCCCTTTTTACTGGAAATGAGGCATTCCATCTTAGTCCTCACGTGTGACAACGTATCTGCATTTTGATTCGCAATCGAGGATAGATGTAGATGTCTATGGGCTGCAACAACCACTTACCATCAGGTGGACTGTGTGCTCGTTTGTCACCCTTATCCTATAAAAAGAAATATTTTTATTGTGTATAGGTAGGTATACTCCAATTACTCGAAGACGCCTGAGCCGATTTGGAAAATTCTTATAAATTTTATCGTAATCGGTCCAGCTGTTTTTAAAAAGTCAACAATAAATTATACTTTTATTGAAGTCGGTTGTACAAAATTGTAATATTACCACTTGTGTTAGATAAGGTTACCGTAAAATATATCACAATTATATCATCAGGGGGACCAATCAACTAACCGTTTACCTGCTGGTAAATGGCTATTGCAACCCGAGCACACCTGCAGCCAATTCCAAATAAAGAAAGCTTCAATTGTGTTTTCACACCTGAGGACTGAGATGAAACGTCTTACAACCTAAAATTGTACTATCTTACCTTAACAGCAGCGACTGCTCAAAAGAAGACAATATGATAGCCTCATAGAACGTGGAACGCTGAGAGTCCACTTGCCGCAGGTGCTATGCTCGGCAGACGGTTCAGAAAAAATTGATTGACGAATTAATATGTATGGTATCTCTGTAATATTAAAATAACTGCCTTTTAATCAGCTGAGGGGGTTATTTACCTGACATCTAAACATAATTGACAATGACAGCTGAGTAGCTGAGATGCGACTTTTGGACTTTGGACTTTTTGCTTATTATTTTATATCAATCTAAAGGTCTTTGACCAGTGATTTTAAAGATAACATGTCCTGAGTGGGCTTAGCCCACGTAACTGGCCTTTTACTTGTTATAACATAAATAACCATTTAAAAAAGTTTATATGTCTGTTTGTCTGTCTGTCAGTCCGTCCGGCCTATCTTTGGAACCGACTGCAATGAAACTTGACGAATGGATAGAAAGCAATACAAGAAGTGAATGCGAGGTGAATGAATACCAGCGTAAAATAGCAGCCTAATGCTGTTGTGTTTCGTGTGGTGAGTGTAGAGAACCGGAGACCCTTTTTACTGAAAAAGAGGCATTCTATCTTAGTCCTCACAGCTGACAACGCATCTGCATTTTAATTCGCAATCGAAGATAGATGTACATGTCTATGAGCCACAGCAACCACTTACCATCAGGTGGACTGTGTGCTCCTTTGTCACCCTTATTCTATAAAAAAAGATTCTAGGATTTCTTTTTGAGAATTCGATAAATTGATAAAGTAAATGGTCTAATAATTATGTGATAATTATCTCAAATCTAAATAAGGCCTCATTAATGGAAGCTACCCTAAAGAAGCTGGAATGATTCCCTGGAATGAAATATTTATAAGGTAGGACACCAAGTGAAGTGCCTTAAACAAAGAGACGTGGTGGATACGAAATAACTCAGTTGAAATTTCTCACGCTGACACTAAAGCGAGCTTTTATGACGTAATATATTCGTGTGTGTATTTCATTAGTCATCTTGTTCCGTTTATGGACCGTTCGCGGTTGTAATCCTTTAATGTATTTACTGATGCCTACTGAACTCCGTATCCAACTAATGTTTAATGTTTAAGAAGAGTAGGAAAATTCAAAAAAATATGCGTGAGTGTCGTGGAACACTTGGTTGGAACGAAATTTCTTTCGTAGTATATTATTATTGAATAAACGTATTGTACCACAGTACCACAGTCGCGAACAAAAATGTTAAATGCAAGCCCCTACTATATGGCAATAAAAATATATAATAAATTACCACAGGAAATAAAAAATATATTAGAACTAACTTTTTACCCGCGGCTTCGCTCGCGTGCGCTTTAATTTAGGAACATCATTAAAAAGCTGTTCCGTGCCAAATTTAGAAAAATTCGATCACTTTTAGAGTCACCTCGGTGTCTTGTCTCTATGTCTGTCAAACATTTTTTCACTCTAAAATGCTATTAGATCTAGATGATTTCTAACATGCTACAGAAACGCGTGAATATATATGTCTAATAACACCCACTATTTTTTCTTAGATTATTTTTCATATCGGGCGTGTCTTCCGATTCCGATGTATCCATAAGAAAGGCAAATAGTCTTGAAATCAAAATGTAATATTATTATTCACATTTATTCATAATTAAAGTTAATTTAGTTTTAACAAAGTAATATAATGTTTATTTGAGACATTTTATTCATATCGTTGGTCCTATTTAACACGTTCACTGTTCGGTTTCCAGACACAATAGTAAGACAATAGCAGTGCCCTATATGTAGTGCACGGGACAGCGAAAGGGTTAATATTGATTGGCACCATAAAACAGATTTTTTTTTATTCGAGTAAACTTAAAAATTTCATAAATACAGTTCTATTATAATGAATACTACACATGGATTAAAACTAATGTTACGGGTTTTTTTTTTGCGCATCTTGGATGAAGGTTCCGAGTAAAAGAACATATCGTTGATGTGAAGCACCGAAGCTCCGGGAAGTCAAGTATGTCAACATGTTTAGTATCGTCTCAACCATTAAATCGGATCTGATAGACAACAAATCCTTGCAATAGGACACCGAATCCTACCAATGATGATTCGCAAGGCTATTGAAATTAAGAATATCCTAATTTTAATAGGGAAGATGGCTGAGTGCTACCATCTGCTAAGAACCCCATAATTAATTAAATTAAATTCAAACTACTACTGCATTTATTCTATTCTATTTTAACTACGACATCAGGTGGTCAAACACCTCAGTTCTCTCGCTCCACCCGTGACCATGGATGCTGTAAAGTGCCCAAAACATCGGGAATTTAAAAAGTTAAAATTAAAGGCGATATAAGCCTTCAAATTAGTTTTATTCCTTATAAATATTATTCACAGTGAACGTGAGGATCACTACACTCATGAACGGGAGTAGAAAAATGTTCGCTCTGTTGTGGCGGTGAAAGAAAATCCACCACCTCATATCGTCCCGTCGCGTCGTAAGAGGTGACATAGGAAAACAAACTGGAGATGGAATGGGCTGCATCATCTTCTTGACAACAGATCAAAATAATAATAGCTGCGGTTGCCAACCCGCCTACCAAGCGTGGCAACTATACCAAATATCCAGCTACTTGACAATTTATGGGGGAGGCCTATGTTCATTTCAGTGGACTTTTGATAGGCTGACGATAATGAGTTCTACTCATCTTTGCAAGCCATAATATTTACGGTAGAGTGAAAACAAAAAGTAACATACCCGAAAACAGGAGTGAAATAAAAACTGCATATATTGTCCAATGAAAACTAATAAAATAGCAGCTTACATACATGTTACTAATCGGCACAGGCCACAGAATTTTTGGCCAAAAAAGTGTTCGCTGCGCTGATTCCAACGCGGGATGAATGTAATGTTAATGATTCAATTATTTACATCGTATATTCAGTAGCATTGTATTATTTCATTGCATCAATGACTTGCCATTTTAGTTTATTTAGAAGTAAGTAGATGGCGCTAATATTAGATGAAATAATGAAAGCCAAAACTATACCATCTAGTAATAGCAGCAATTGAAGCGAACATTTATTTATTATATCAAGGGATAAAGTGATGTCAATGTTCTCTTAAAAGTTCTATTTCTGTTAAAAAATATGCTATCAGCGCCGCTAGCGGTGAAAAACAATTTAATGATATCGTCATAATATGACCATATTATGAAATAGCAACGTTGTGTTTAGTTATTAATATCTTCAAACGATTTCTATTCATTGATTTGGTCATGCTATATCATCAAATAGACAAATAGTGTTAAATAATATGAAATGACGACACCATTTCACGAAAAGATAGACTACTTTATCATATATGATCAATTTTACGATCTGGCCAAGACATATATAAAAATCTCTTGAATAAAACTATCATGATAACGAAAATTTTGCAACAATTGTAGACAGACCAGTTTTAATCACTTTAGTTATATATTAGTAATTGCATTAAATACCTTATCAAATTTCATATTTTTGATAGATGTCACTATTGTCTATTGAAATTATTACACTTTTAAAATGAAATAACAAAATACTAAAAAACTAAACGTTAGAGTTTTTTTAATAATTTTAAAATCTAATCATTTAATCATATACATGCAAGTTATTTATATTATTTCATTTATTAGTAACTGAAGGCAAAATATACTACTTTTTCCATTTGATGATAGATGGCGCGCAAGTTATTTATATTATTTCATTTATTAGTAACTGAAGGCAAAATATACTACTTTTTCCATTTGATGATAGATGGCGCTGTTTAAAATACCAAATCGGTGTAGTTTCAAATTATTTTACCAAGATTACAACTATATTTTAAACTATATTTAAAAAGCAACAGTCATCCCGCCTATAACCAAGATTTAATAGAAAATTAACATCTAAAGGAAATAAAAAACTTAACCTTCCTTTTTTGAAGTTCCGTAATCGGATAAAAAGTAGCCTTTAAGTTGCCCCGGGTTACTCACTACCTATATACAAAATTTCATGTAAATCGGTTCAGTAGTTTTTGCGTGAATCCGGAATACACAGACAGACAGACAGACAGACAGACAAAAATTCTAAAAACCACTAATTTGGCTTCAGAACCCTTTATTTAGTCACCTGGACTTGTTTTTTCTAGAATATATTAGAATTACAGACACGACTTTTCTACAGATTTATTATAAAACTCCTTCTACTCAGTAGAAGAGTATTTAACACCCTCAGCGCCAGACCCTTAGTGGCCGTTCTTTCAAGTTTTGCAAATTTGTGTTTCTGTTCGGATGTGTTTGAAACAACATAATAATCGTATTTGTCCTTGACACCCTCCCTTTTTTCCTTTTTTTTACGGGATTTTTATCCGTGTGACATTTAGATACACGTGGCCTGGGAAATAGTTTATGTGAAATGCATACCTCCTAGGCCATGTGTATCCAAATAGATACACGGGTAAAAATATAAGATACAAGAAACCACCTATGGACTCCGGTAAACAGAGAAGATATGTTTAAATTTTGGGTTCTAGTTGGGTCGATGTGTTTGGTCAAATTACCAAGTATCAAATATTACTGGAGAAACCACAAGCTCTATGGAATACCCCTAGCTCGTACTGTTATGCCTTGGAATCGATTCGAGCTGATTCTGAAATTCGTCCATTTCGCCAACAACCGAACTGCTGATACTAATGAAAGGCTGTACAAAATAAAAGAAGTAATCGATATATTTATAAAAAAACTATAAAATGTCTACACACCAGGAGAAAAAGTTTGTGTCGATGAGTCATTGATTGATTGGCGCGTCAGAGTTATTTTCCGGCAGTACATTCCGAACAAAAGTGCCAAACATGGAACAAAGCTATTGAAATTGTGTACTGAAAAGGGATATACATGGAACCTGATTGTGTACTGTGGTAAACCGAAGAACCCTGACACAGAAGTCTCATAAAAGGTGGTTCAATCTTTGGCAGATGGTCTTTTCAATGAGGACAGGACCATGTACACGGACAACGAATACACAAGTGTTCCAATTGCACTGCGAATGCGTAAAAGAAAGACGCATTTAGTAGGGCCACTTAGAAGTAACAGAAAGTACTTACTAGGCAAGTTACCAGCACTAAATTGAAAAAAGACGAAATAGCAGCTTAACAATCAGGTGACAGTATCACAGTATTGAAATGGCGTGACAAGCGAGACGTCTCATGCTTTACAGAAAGCAATCTGGACTGAAAACAGTCACCAAAAGAAACAGAAGAGGTGAAAGCATAAGAAAACTTGCATGTATTGAAGATTATAGCCATGGTAAATCCTCAATAGATTACAGTGACCAGATGGCGACTTATGGATCAGCTTTACGTAGATGCACCAAATGGTATCGGTAAACTGATGTTTGAAATTATATAGGGCACAAGCTTGGTGAACGCTTATTTCTTATATAACCAATAAACCCATAAATAGAAACTAACAATAACAGAGTTTCGTGAAAAGGTTATCACAGGTAAGCTTGAAAAAGCCAATACATCAATGACAACTACACCTAGCTCATCAGTTAGTGCCAAACGCTACCTGGTCACTAATATAAAAAAGGGAGAGAAAAATAAAGGCCGTTGCTCTGAATGCTATAAAAAATACGGCAGGAAAGAAAAAACCATCGACGGAAAACTGCAAAAAGCTTCCCAAGTAGTAACCAAATGTTCTGTCTGTGAAGCGGCTTTTTGTAAAAGCTGTTTGAATGATCGTCAATAACTTTTTTTTTCGATTATAATTTATTTTTATTATTTTGTCATTTCCGGTGCCATATATAAAAAAAGATATAATAAAAACACTAAAATGTATAAATGGTTTTATTGATTACCTAGCTATCCGGGAAATATCACACTAAAATTTAAAAGCCTATAACTTTCTTGAAAAATAACCGATTCCCAGACCATTTATACTGAAAAAATGCGACAGGCCAGGGCTTTTATTTTTGCATTATAAACATATAGAAAACGTGTGCCTAAAATATACACAGCACTTTGACCAAGTAGAAAGATGTGTATACTTTTGGATACACAATGTTCCAGACAATGTGTGACAAAAAGATACACATGGCGCCGAAGGTGTTAAATATAAAATAATATTATTATATATATTTTATATATTTTTATAGCTTTTAATTATATTTTATGTATGTTAATAGTAGCAGTGCCCTTGTCAATATTGCAGTGCCTGAAAGGGGCGTCTAAGTTGTAAGCACATTTTTAATTTAAGACCTTACACATTACTTATTACATTACTTAAACATAAACTCAATTATGTACACTTGGATTGCAAATAAATGATTTGATTTGATTTGATTTGTATTATTGATTAGCAAATACAAAATAAATGAATTACTACTACGTCTATAAAAATTAAGCGTCATTCAAAATAACATTTCTTTCATGGCAAGATAAGAAAAAGTGCGTGGGAGATATTATTCCATCTCGCTCGTACCATAGAAAGGGGGTCGTGACGGAAAAATCTTAAACTATTTCTCGCCTAGCCCCCATCCATCAAATTCGTACCGTCTTACTACAAGATAATTATTGCATGCCGAGCGCAAAGCGCGTGGGTATGTTCTACTAACGTCTAAAAATCAAAATTCCACCGTTTTGTCGCATGAAATCGTATCCAGCAATCATATTATACATATAAATGATATAAAAAGCACATTGTTAGAAAGATAAATGATTGTTGAACTTATTAATATTCTTTTTTAAATCGATTAATTGCTATTTTTAAATAAAAAAGGGGTTTTAGTGGCTTATGGTGTGGATTTATCATGTCCCCAAGGCTTGTAAACACTATAACTTTTGTAAATATCAATTGTTTATCTCAATCAATTCATTAATCTCTTCATCTATCATGTGGGAAGCCACTGAATGTAAATGGCAGTGTAATTTTGTTTTGTTTAGCTATAATTAATTTTTTT
Organism: Parnassius glacialis; assembly: GCA_033319125.1. Lineage (NCBI taxonomy): Eukaryota > Metazoa > Arthropoda > Insecta > Lepidoptera > Papilionidae > Parnassius > Parnassius glacialis. Next base: position 34,272,140 of record JAVANC010000012.1, on the reverse strand, counting down.
CGGCTCGAAAATGGCGAAATTTTCGTTGATTTGGTAGCCTCGTATAGAATTATTTCTGTAAATGGGGAGCTGCAGCCACAGAGTAGTTTACTCACTAACTTAGTTGGCCATCGCCATAGATTACTGTATATATCAGTTCGCCGCATTAGCTTGCTACATTTATATTTATCTATGGTTCGCCGTCAGTCGCCGTCGTGAGTGGACATTATTTTGGTTGTTTGCAGCGGCTAAAAAAGATCGCTGTACAAATACACAATATTCGAATAACCAAATTTCTTAAATACTTGATTATAATAATAATAACAGATTTTTTTATTACAATATTTTAAAAGCACAGAATAAATAATAGTAGTACGTACTAAAAGTAAATAGTATCAATTTTTTGTCATGGGTGAAATTTTCATGGTTTTCGAGGGTGTTAAAACCGATAGGGTTGTCGAAATGTAAATCCAAGATGGCGGCCGCAATATGTATCAATTTTTTCAATATGGGTGTCATTTTCATGGTTTTCGAGGGTGCTGAAGCCAATAGTGTTGTCGAAATGTAAATCCAAGGTGGCGGCTGCAATAGGTATAATTTTTTTCATCATGGGTGTCTTTGTCATGGTTTTCGAAAGTGTCGAAGACGATAGTGCTGTCGAAATGTAAATCCAAGATAGCGGCTGCAATAGATATCAATTTTTTCATCTTGGTGTAATTTTCATGGTTTTCGAGGGTGTTAAAGCCGATAGTGCTGTCGAAATGTAAATCTAAGGTGGCGGCTGCAAGGGGTATCAATTTTTTCATCATGGGTGTAATTTTCATGGGTTTCGAGTGTGTTGAAGCCGATAGTGCTGTCGAAATATAAATCCAAGATGGCGGCTGAAGTAGGTACCAATTTTTTCATCATGGGTGTCATTTTCATGGTTTGCAAGGGTGTTGAAGCCGATAGTGCTGTTGAAATGTAAATCCAAGATGGCGGCTGCAATATATATCAATTTTTTCATCATGGGTGTCATTTTCATGGGCTTCGAGGGTGTTGAAGCCGATAGTGCTGTCGAAATGTAAATCCAAGATGGCGGCTGAAGTAGGTACCAAATTTTATCATCATGGATATCATTTTCATGGTTTTCGAGGGTGTTGCAGCCGATAGTGCTGTCGAAATGTAAATCCAAAATGATGGCTGCAATAGATATCAATTTTTTCATCATGGGTGTCATTTTCATGGTTTTCGAGGGTGCTGAAGCCGATAGTGCTGTAGAAATGTAAATCCAAGGTGGCGGCTGCAATAGGTATAATTTTTTCATCATGGGTGTAATTTTCATGGTTTTCGAGGGTGTTGAAGCCAATAGTGCTGTCGAAATGTAAATCCAAGACGGCGGCTGAAGTAGGTACCAATTTTTTCATCATGGGTGTCATTTTCATGGTTTTCAAGTCTGTTGAAGCCGATAGTGTTGTTGAAATGTAAAGCCAAGATGGCGGCTGCAATAGGTATAAATTTTTTCATCATGAGTGTCATTTTCATGGGTTTCGAGGGTGTTGAAGCCGATAATGCTGTCGAAATGTATTTAAACTACTTTAAAAAAAATTGTTTAATCATGCTATACGTTATTTTTAATGCGAAGGCATGCTCAATTGGATTTACCAATATTTTTTTCATCTTTTATGTATAAAAACATTACATCCACACTAGAAATTTCTACTGTATCGTTGAGGCGTTTTCAGTTTATAAATTGTATCAAACCAATATTTATTCCACGCAGGAATCGAACGCACAACAGCAGTCAAAAGTTTAGTGGATACTACCGAGCCATAAAATACTTTTTTTATAGAATTATGTTAACAGACGAGCACACAGTCCATCTGATGGTAAGTGGTTGCTGTGACCCATATACATCTACATTTATCCTCGTTTGAGAATCAAAATGCAGATGTGTTGTGAGCCTTGAGAACTAAGATGGAATGCCTCTTTTCCAGTAAAAAGGGTCTCCGGTTCTCTACACTAACCATAGGAAACACAGCAGCATTAAGCTACTATTTTACGCTGGTATTCTGTGAGAGCGTGGTCCTTCCGCGGTCGATCCGACCTTGTCGTGCTACAACTATACTACTAATATAGCTGCAGCATGGCTCTACCACGTACAAAATATAGATTAGGAACTTGAGTTAATAGGTGTGGTGACAACATAACAATTTCAATCTTAATAATGTAATTCGTTACTCGTTCAGGCGTAAGAAACACCATTATCCCATTTAGTTATGTGGTCGTAAAAGGCGACAATGGAAAATTCCAGAAAGATCCTTATGGCTTCCAATAAATAATGGTAGAACCATCTCGTTTACTCCTGACGAAAATATACAGGCCGTCGATGGGCAGAAGCATCAACAGTGCTTGTTTTTCAGATCTTGTTTTTTTTTTAAATTATATTTTAAAACCTACCTGTTAAATTTCTAAAATCTACATCATCATCATCATCATTACAGCCCTTCATAAGTCCACTGCTGAACATAGGCCTCCCCCAAAGAATGCCACAAAGCACGGTCCTGAGCCACCTGCATCCATCGACTTCCTGCATGTCTTACCAGGTCGTCACTCCATCTCGAGGAGGGACGCCCTACACTTCGCCTACCGGTACGAGGCTGCCACTCGAGAGCCTTTCTTCCCCATCGGTTGTCGGTTCTTCGAGCTATATGGCCGGCCCACTGCCACTTCAGCTTACTAATCCGTTGGGCTATGTCGGTTACTCTGGTTCTACTGCGGATATCCTTATTCCTAAGTTTATCACGCAGAGAAACTCCGAGCATAGCCCTCTCCATAGCTCGCTGAACGACCTTGAGCTTCCTCATACGGCCAGCAGTGAAGGACCAAAATCTACAACTAATACAATAAATGACGTATTCTATTTTATACTATTCTGTTCTATTCTACCCATAACATATGCAGACCGTGTAGTGGCGGTGTAAGAATAAGAAATTGTGGTTGCCAACCCGCTTCCCAAGCGTGGCAACTATGGCTTTTTTAATAGGATAAGGGTGACAAGCGAGCACACAGAACTATGCCCATAGTTCTGTGTACATATGCGAATCATAATTCCGATACGTTGTGACCCATGAGGACTAAGATGGAATGACTCTTTTCCACTGAAAAGGGTATCCGGTTCCCTACACTCACCATACGAGACACAGCAGCTTTAAGCTGCTATTTTACGCTGGTATTCTGTCAGAGCGTGGTCCTTCCCCGGTCGAGCGGACCCATTCGTGTTAGTACTATACAATTAATATAACTCCAGCATGGCTCTACCAAGTTAAAAAAATATCCCCCCTCCCCAAAGCGGCAATCTATTGGGGTGACCTTTATTCATCAGTGGACTTTAATAAGCTGTAACAGGAACATAACATTTACTTTCCTGTTAACAACGCAATATTATATGTACTTAATCACTAGTACTGCGTAGGGTTTCTGTTTTGATAATGTTGCATGAGAGTTACGGGATACAGTGTATTTAAAATGACTGCCTCGTTGGTCTACTGGTTGTAGTAGTGCGACTGCTGATCATGAGGTCCCGGGTTCGAATCCCGGGTCGGGCAAAAAAATCAGTTATTGAGTTTTTCCATCAAGAAATTCTCAGTAGCTGCCCGGAGTCAGGAAGTTGGCGGTGTTTCACCCCCGTGCCTCGGAAAGCACGTAAAGCCGTTGGTCCTGCACCTGATCTCTCTCCGGTCGTGTCGGTTTACGGTCCCATCGGGCTATGAGAGTGAGGGAATAGAGAGTGCACCTGTGTTTGCGCATACACTTGGGCACTATAATCCTGTCCGGCGCCGATGGCTAGTCTCCGTTGAGACTGGCCGCCGTGGCCGAAATTCGGTCTGGAGGACATTATTATTATTATTATTATTTAAAATGAGGGTTCGAGAAAACACTTTATTTAGTTGACATTTCTTAAAAATATAATATACTCTAATAATTTTATCTTTAAGTAAACTAATTTGCTGTATAAATTCTGAAATATTGTAATATTAAATAGAAAATTTCTTAAGCAAAGGCTTCAAGCCTTGACCTTGAGTTTTTTTTTTTTATACGATCCCCTCTTCTATAAAACAAAATACAAACAAGCATGCGGCGCCGAATGGTGTCGCCCACCGCCCATGAACAACTGCAACACCAGGGAAAGTCCAGGTGCGTTGTATGCCTTTTAAAAAGGACCCTAAAGGTCCCTAACTGGTATCGGTGGTAGACGATTCCACAAAGAAGTCGTGCGAGGAAGAAAACTCCTCGTAAATCGCACAGTGGTGCACCGCCAAGCATTCAAATAATGTGCATGGTGTCAAGAGTTTTGTCGCGATTAAGTATTCGAGTTGTATGCTTGTATGAATATAATACATTTTATTTAACATCTTATTTGAGAGAAACCAGCAAAGTCAGTCAATAAAAGGCAACTTGAGAGCTTCCTTAAACTGATAGAAATATAGAGTGATCCGGATACAAGTGTTAAAGTTTGCAAGAGGAAATAGCTTAAATTCCAAAGTTCAGAATAAAATTTACTGCAACGGCAAATTGAAAAGACGACCGTAGATAAAGTATTTGACTACGGGTCCTTTTCCTTGGTTCGATTGCCAATAGAATTTTTTTTACTAGTTTTCGGATGTCTACTACGCCTTAGGTCTTTGATTGGAATGCCTACCGAAGATTTGATCGGTTTGGTACGTGTCTATTGAACCTATTATTAGTATACAGACTCCTATCCTACATAGTCCATCTACGTCCTTTTTTACCGATATCTGCTATAAGTAGCAGTGTATCTACTTGAACGAAACTCATTTTTAACCAATTTAAAACTAATTTTAGCAAAAAAGGTCAACTAGCATTAAATCCGCGCTTTGTTACCTTGGTGCTTAAGGCAAGGATATAGATTAAATAAATCAATAAAAATGTAATTAATAATAAAAATAATACAATAAATTTTTACAGTCATTGACTTCACCAATATTGCATGCCATTGATTGCCCGCGCATAAAACAAACAATGGCCGCCTGTCTAACATATGGCTGCATGCGGCATTTTTACTGCAGTGGAAAGCAACACAGAACGCCGACCGCAAAATGAATTATTGCGAATAACCAGGCAAATTTTACTTAGAATTGAATGTAAAAAGTTTATTTAAAAATTGATGTATATATTTAAGAAAAAACTAACCATAAACTTCGCATTTTTCATTTTTCATTCGCATAAACGAATCATTATATGCGGCAACTCAACACCCGCCTTAACTTAAATTACGCGAGCAACCTGCCATGTGGTGGCGAAAAGAACTGGAAATATTTATAGGAAATGCAATTTAGAACTAAAATACCAAAATCAGTGAATAAATCGTAGTGATTATACATGACCTTACTCATAAAAATTAACATCTACTTATGAAACAAGTAAGTATAAGAAAAAATAAATGAAGTAAGAAAAAAAGTGTGCACTTCACACGCGGTAGAGGTTAAACCTTGAAATGTCTGTGGAAATCTAGGGTTTTTTTATCAAAAAATGTGACAGTCCTCTCTTGATGTTAACCTAAAACTACCAAAATAATTTAGAAAAGACCGCAACAGGTGAAAATCTGACGATGCAAGGTCGGGTCTATATGGTGGATTTGGTCTATTAACACTTCCCAAACAAGCTATCTCAATTTTGCAGAGTGGCCAAAGATGTGTGTGGTCAGACGTTATCATGATGAAAGACCACTTCTATTATTTTGATCATTCCGACCGTTTTTTCTCAATTTCTTACTTGAGTCTCATTAGTTTTTGGCAGTAGAGATTCGTATCGATTGTTTCGCCCGGCGGTAAAAGCTCATAATAAAAGCTCATAATATTGCATTATCCGGGTTTCGCTACAGTCTGTGTGTTTCATTATGTTTAAATAGCGAATCGCAAATAATAAGTACACGATTCATTAAGTTTCTGTCAGTGAGCTCCGGTGGTACCCAAATATCGAGCTTTTTTTTATAGCCAGACTTTTTCAAATGGGTCAAAACTGTTTCGTGGTCAATCCTCAATTCCTCGGCTGCCGATCTTGCTCCACTTTTTCAAAAATGGCATCGACTTTATCCGTATGAGGGCAACAAAAACGAGCTGTACTCTTTGACAGCAAAATTCTGACACTGCTTTAGGTCCATTATCTTCGCAAATTTTTTCGCGGCTTGAGTCGCATATTACATTTTTGTAGTAAAACTTCAGAATGTATCAAATTTCTTCGTTAGATTCACTCATTTTGGCGGACAAAAAACTATTGAAAAACGGCCTTAAAGTGTTTTCTTTCTTTCTTTTTACACGGGCAACCTATGGGTTAACTATACGCAGCGGGTGTACAGCGCGTTGCGTGTCCAGTATAATAATGGGTTTAGGATGCTGATGGGGCTGCCGCGCTTTTGCAGCGCGTCAGTAATGTTTTCTGAAATGCACACTGATGGTTTCCACGCCATTATTAGAAAGCGTGCTGCATCGATGCTGAAACGTTTGCGTGGCAGCTCGCTCCAATAGCATTCTCAATACAATGGCAGATAGGTGGGACTCGCTGCTGCTTGAGCGCTGGATATGGCTACATGCCACGGTATAAGTCACCGGTACCCTCGTGGCGGCTGGTCTCAAACATCTCCATTTACATTTGTCATCATTATTTATGTAAATTAATTTAATTACTAACACTATAATTTAAGTTATATTTCATTTCACTGTTAATAAACATTCTTGTATGGGTCCTGTGTTGCCTGAAATAAAGATATTTTTTTCTTAATATCCTATATGTCTTGATAATATAACCAGCCAGATACAAACAGTACAACCAAAGCGATATTTCCTCAATTTTATACAAACAAAATACGAAAAAACTTTTCCCAACAATCAAAATATTTCACGCCAAATGATGGATTTAATATGATAATTTTCAACCACAAAAGCGGCATAAAATATAAGATAAAAGTTTCATTTTATAGTAAATAAATGATAAAATCCTTAATTTTAGACTTAATGTAGTGTAATAAATCAAAAGAATGTTTTCTTTTCGGTAAAATTGCTTTGTAATAGCGCCATCTACTTCATTCAAAGTTACTTTATCGTACGAAAATTTATTGACTCTTAAAGTGGTACATGATGATGGGCGCTAAATGGCATAAACACAATTATTTTAATATTAATCGGTAAGCTGTGGAATCGTTGATTGTAATGAATGGATTGGATATAATAATTTTATTTAATATGGTTAATTTTATTTATTTATTAAATGAAACAAATTTTTATGGATTTTATCGCATTTAATTTAACTTTATAAGTCCCGACGTGTGCTTTACAGCCCCCGTGATGTGCATGAGTTTTTCTGATAACAGCCATACAATGGAATTATAAGAACTCAGAAGGTTGTATTGATGATTATAATGATTATAATTCTGTAAATACGTACGGGTTACGGTACCGCGAATTATATTTTGCTCTTTCTAATCTTTGAAGTACACATGAGGCAGTCAAATGTCACCTTTGTAGAACTCTCCATAGAGTATGGTAATATTTAGAAAGGACCCTCAGAACCAAAGAGTATATATATGATAACTACGTTTAGTCAGAACCATAGTTAAGAGTGCTCAATACAATTATTTTTTTAAATGTAATTCATATGAATTATAAAACTAATATTTTATTAGACTTAGTTTCGTTACTAAATTACGCTTTTCTAAATTAACAGAATTTACTTAAAATGACGAGTTTCCGTCGTTACCTACACGTCGCGTTTACGTCACATACTTAAGTGTTATTTCCTTCGCCGCGTGAGTGTAAGAGGCAACTACAAATTTAAAAAAAAAATTAAGTGGGTACAATAGAAATTTTTTGTTAGTTTTTATATAAAAGGTAAGTAATTACACTGTCTTTAAAAGTTAATTCCTTATATTTTGCTTCGTAACAATTTTATATACTTTATTAAAATTTCCATTTCAAATACTGTGTCGTTCACGTATCACTATATTTAATAGTCAGAATTAACTGAAAATTAAATATAAGGTGTGAATTATCACTATAAATCATGTGTAATTATGTACCACAAATTTTCATATTCCACAGTTTTAAAACTACGTTTTATGTTATAATTTTGATATATAATGAACATTATGGCAAAGCTGTTTTCAACAATAATTAAAAAAAAAATTCTTCTTCTTTCTTCTTCAATGTAATTTATTAAGAATAACATTATTGGTCAGACCTTGATCAAATTTATATGGAACCACATGTGAAGCACCAACTTTCAAATAGAAAAAGAATCATCGAAATCAGTTCACCCAGAAGGAAGTTATGAGGTAACACACATAAAAAAAACATAGAGTCGACTTGAGTACCTCCTCCTGTTTGAAGTCAGTAGAAAAATGGCGTTGGTCCAAGATAGCATAATAAAGTATAATACCTATGATTTAATTTTTTTGAGGCTCCTACTGAGTATATCAATATAATCTTTATACATAAAAATTACTTGTCACATTGTTTGTCCGCGATGAACTCCTAAACTACTGAACTGATTTCAATGAAATTTTGCACACTGTGTGCAGTTTGGCCCAACTTGGGAGATGTGATAGTTTTTATCCCGATAAGTGACCCTTAATATTTTATTACGAATATTAATAATTTTTATAGGACACAGGGTCATCGGAGAGGGCCGAACGACGTCTGCCTGGCCAGCTAGTAATATATTTCTTTTCTTTATGAAAATCGAGTGTTTCTATATCCTTGTTTCTTTCTTCATAGTATTTATTTGATTTTAACATAATATGACGATTCGTTAGATTTGCCTTAAATAAAACTAATTTTACCCATACAATTTCGGTGTTTGGCACACGTGTGCCAAACCACCGAAATTGTATGGGTTACCAAAAATACACAAGCCCAATGCTCCACTACGTCCTATAGTGAGCCAAATCGATTCACCAACTTACAAATTGGCTCAACACTTAGCGAATATACTCTCACCGCTCAGGGGACATACAAGAGCACACACAAAGGATTCCTACCATTTTGTCAGCGAGATTAAAGACCTACATCTGGCAGACAATGAAACTATGGTCAGTTTTGATGTGCAGTCTCTGTTCACATGCTTACCTGTTGAAGACTGCATCTCGATTGTTACTAGAAGGCTAGAGCAAAACAACATGCCCGTAGAATATGCAGTATTACTTAGACACTGCCTTACATCTGGCTACCTATTGTGGAAGGAGGAGTTCTACAAGCAAGTAGATGGAGTGGCGATGGGCTCACCTGTATCTCCCATTGTTGCCGATATATTCATGGAGGACTTTGAGGAGAAAGCCCTGCGTACTTCGCCCGTAAACCCAAGATTCTACAAGCGGTACGTAGACGACACTTTCTCAATTCTCCCTTTAGATAAAGTAACTGCATTTCTAGACCATCTTAACTCCTTAAATTCTAAAATTCAGTTCACAATGGAGTTAGAGGCAAACAATTCTTTAGCTTTTCTAGATGTGTTAGTAATTCGGAATCCTGATAACACCTTGAGCCACACTGTGTATAGAAAAAAGACCCATACAGATAGATATTTAAACGGTGATTCTCACCACCATCCTTCACAGTTAGCTACCGTGGGTAAATCTTTGTTTCAGAGAGCACGAGGGATCTGTGACAGTAAACACCTGGCCGCCGAGCTCCAACACGTCAAGCAAGTTTTGCACGACAATAAGCTTCGGGTCCCACGCCTACGTCACAGTGAACGAGTGAAGCCGGCCACAGTCGAGCGAGTGCCTGCTGTACTGCCATATGTCAGAGGTGTCACTGACAAGATTGGCTACATCTTGAAGCGGGCTTCCATTAAAACATATTTCAAGCCGCCGAAGAAGATTAGTCAGTTTTTACCATCAGTCAAGTGTAATATTCCTCTGCAAGATGCAGGAGTGTACAAGCTTGATTGTAAATGTGGTCTCTCTTATATAGGACAAACTAAAAGATCTATAAAAACCCGGGTTAAAGAACACATAGCTGATGTGAAGAATAGACGCTCCGGGAAGTCTGCAGTCTATGAACACGTACAGGATCGCCCCCGTCACTACATTAGATTTGATAGACCACAAATCCTCGCTAAAGAACACCGATTCCTTCCAAGGATGATTCGCGAGGCTATTGAAATCAAGAAACATCCTAATTTCAATAGAGAAGATGGCTGGGTGCTACCATCTGCTTGGGATCCTATAATTAATAAAATTAAATCCCAACCCAAGCATACAACTGCAAGACTTCATGATACTGTAAGTTCATACTGCGTGGATCGGAACAAAAATTAATAATTTTTAATCTGGAGGTAGCCGTGGTTAACTATGACATTGGGACGTCATACACCTCAGTCCCCCCCGTGACCATGGGTGCTGTAAAGTGCTCGAAACGTCGGGAATATAAAATAAGTTAATATACGCGATAAAATCCGTAAAATTAGTTTTATTTAAATGTGTAGTGTTCGCGTAAATATAAGAAATCATTAGATTTGCCTTAGTTGTAGAAGTGACATAATATTTTCTTTTTCTTTAGAATTGTTTGGTTTTTATATATATATATATATATATATATATTACTGTTCTAACCATTGAACTTGTTTACGCAACTTTTGTTTAATAAATTGTTTGATGATGTTTGATGACTTTTTTACACACAAAAATATTGTTTCAAATAATAAGATTGATCCCTCCCTCTCCTTACAGTTTCCTTCCACTGCCGGTCATGGGCCATGGAAATAAAGGGGAGCACAGAATTTTACTGCCACAAATATCACCAACCTTTGCAACGCTGACCTACATCGCACGGAGTATCCGCATTTCACCGAGATTAAATTAATAAAAATTTTTATTAATAAAAAAAAATGTTCGCCTTTTATCCGCCCACATTTTTTTCTTATCACTATTACAACAAACACCGTTACATCCTAAAAAAAACCCACTGAACATAGGCCTCCACTATATTCCTCATAGAGGGTATACATGTCATAGTTGCCACGTTCTGTTCCACAGTACACATACCTTGTTACTGTGTAACAAGGTACGTGTACCGTGGAATTTAACAGTGTATCAGTCGCCTCTTACGAAACCCCCGGAATGATATGAATATTCATACACCACCACTACACAACAATTGATAATTTCTCGAAACATTTCATTTATCGACAAATCGCCTTGCAATCATCGTTACTCTAGCGCTCACTTGATCTTCATACAAATAACCTTCATACAAATAATTCGATATTTTAATTGTTGATATTTTTTATTTTTGGATATGAACATAGTAATAACTCTAAGTTATATTTTCCATCTTTAAAAAAAATTGTCTTTGGCCTGACCTACTATACTCTTTGGCTTGAGCATAGTTCTGACTAAGTATGTCCAAAAAAATGTCAAGTTCTGAGAGGCATACAAGGCATACAACATGACACTGACAAGCAACATGCCAAAAACCTAACAAAATTTGAATTTTGCGGGCTACTCTGGCGAATATTTTATTTTTAAGATTTTAGGAGAATTTGACGACAGCTTGAGCCAGCAGACAGTTGGTGACGATAGTATCTTAAGGTGCTCAAACACACACATTAACATGAGGTTCACATCACTATCGGAGTACGTGTTTCATAGTTTCAGTAATAGTTCACATGCGCAGATATTTTATACACAATATTGCACCATTTTCATGTATCAAAAAATACTTTAAACCATTATTTAATACACCGGCAGTAAAATCGCCATCAACATATATCCTGACTCCAGTAAGTTACTGAGAATTTCTTAACGGAAAAACATAATATCAGATTTTGACCTGACCCGGAATTCGAACCCAGGACCACATGATCAGCAGTCGCGGTTAACACCACTATATAGATCTACGAGGCAGTCAAACATTTATTCATCATAATATAAATTCATAGATATCATTTTATCAAAAGACATTTACACAGTCTTTTTTTATTTAATTTTTTTTTATAAAAAAAAGCTTTAAAATGTATTATTTTGTCACACGTAGGTATAATAATTTTAGTTTATTTAAAATAATTTGTCACGTCAGTGGAGCAATGAAGCAGCAACGCTACCGTGTATTAAGCTAACAGGATTGGCCTGTGTTCAATGATAACTAAACCGCTGACGCAGGCAGTAAGACATTGCTAGTTAAAATATTGCTTACTTTATGTTAAAACCTGGGATTTATCTTACACTGAACCACCCAGGCACCTAAAATGTTAATAAGAGTATTTAATATTTCAAAAGAAACGTCAGCAAAGTAAAAACTGTGGTAGAAACATTTGCATTTTTTATATATTTCGAAAGACAGTAAGCACTGTTTTTGACATGGGATTTTTGTTTTTATAAAACCGGAGTGACAAACGAACAGTTCGTGGGCACCAGCAGCCTGCTTAAAACAAAAAATGCTTCACATGTGTTTTCACTTTTGAGGACTAAAATGGAATGTTTCACAGCTGGTTTATAACCCTTAGACCTGAATATAACTGTGCAAGCACTGCTATTTAGCGACAAAAATAGGTAAAATGACGATACCTACCTGGACCGAGTAGGGTATATATTTTAAAGAGTCAAAAGCATCTGAATTTGGGATTTTTCAAACATTTTAAAATTCATAACTCCAAAAATATTAACTTTATAGTAAAAAGTCATTTACTTTTTTATTCGTATTTCATAAAACAAAATAATAACTGCCATTTGAAAATAACCATTCCTTCCAATTGAAAAAAAAATCGGTTTAAACAATACGGCACCGAGTTGCCCCATGGCAGGGTGATGTAACTTTGTATGAAAGCTGAGAAATCTGCACACAATCATGATTTTGTCTTGTCAATGTTGTGTTGGGCTTGTAAAAATAAAGCGAGAAAAAATATCGCTGTTTCTTTCCTTCATGTTGTTTTAGATTGACATTTTAAAAATTAGATACAGAAATTCATATTATATCGGAAGAAACTAAAAATGTTAATTCTGTGTTAAACTTTTTTTGGTTTGCTCTTTAAGGTATAATTACATACATATTACTCAATTAATTTACCTATTCATTGAATAAAATTAAATTATTAATTATTAGCAGAATTCTATCAAAAGAAGCCATGAATTAAAAGAAGAAAAAAATTACGTTTGTTTGTCAACGTCTTTCATATTGAAAATATTTTCTGAAATTTATTCAAATTTATTTCATAGGATTGGGATTTTAATATTTATTGTTAATTTTTGCTTAAATTCAGTTATTATGGGCTCAGAATACTTCATTTTCGTTTGTAGGCGAATACAAAGTCATAATATCGTCGTGAACATACAGTAAAGATTTTTTGTGAGATGTTGACTCTGTATAAGACATTGACTATAAATGAATTAATTATTTCAAAATTTTATGCACAATGTCTGATCATTAGTAATCGGAATACGAGTAGGTAGTGCAATTTCGAGGGATTTCGTGACGCTGTCCTAATATGAATATGCCTTTAAATCCCACTTAGTTGGAATTTAATACTATAAATTTAATTCTTAAAATTTATTAATTTATGATCACTGATCATCATCGAAAGTAAGTTAAATGTTATGGAAATAAAAATCACAAAATCATCTGATTACTTTTTGCAGGTTTCCTATAATAGGAAAAGAAAAATTTATGACAATATTGTATTAAGTCTATAAACATTTTGAATTTATCGACCGTTATTTGAAAAAAAAATATTACTATATTGACTCGAACTGAGTACAGTTCGAGTCAATATAGTAATAATTTTTAAATAGTAATTTTTAAAATATTTGAAATAGTTATTTCAGATCACGTATTTGGGCTGAGTTAAGTTTTCATCATGAGAATTTTGCTGATTTAAATTTACGTTAATGTTCTCTGAAGAATAACTCTCTGACAATAACATGTGTTATAAATATATCAGTAACAATCGTGTAAATATTGTGCAAAAGAAATAAAAACATCAATAATAATGTATATTTTATAAAACAATCTGTCTTCCAGAAAATTAAATTACATAACTATACTTATTTATAGCTTTATTTTATCCCACATACTAATCTAAAGTATATTCGAGTAATTTTGGTGCAACCTCTCAAATGTACGGGAAATTACCCTTTAGATTTGTGAGGCTTGGAGTCAAAATGACTCGAATATGCCTTAAATTAAAAGTTTAAAGTTAGTATACAAAGGTACGGTTACAGAATACAAAGGTTTGAAATTCCCGCGGAAAAAGTTTCATATGGGCGCCCACTGTGACGCTAGAAGTATAAACGTATAGACGCGTGTTTCAGTTTTTTAGTTTGGAGACGGCGTTCTCCTCTCGGTAGAGCAACGTGTATTTATATCATCAGTAGGACAATTCGAACAGAATCACATAAAAAAATTGAGGTGGAATAGTTTTCGGTACTCATGCGTCGATTCCTCCTGGACTATAACTACATTTAACTATTTTGATGTTGGTTTTATTATAATTACTTTTACTATTTACGTTAAAATGTCATAAAATAATAATTAAAGATCTACTTATTAATCGTTAATATACTAAAAATAACACAAAGTTATCATAAATAGGTATGATTTTACTTGCTTGAAATCCTCTTTTTCTAAATTTTAGTTTATAGTCACGATAGCTCTTTTTCATAAGTTTCTCTTCCTACAACTACAAAAAGTTGATCCTAGATATATGTGCCACGTTGAGCGGTTGCCGACTGTTCAATAAGTTTACTTTACCAACCAATGCAACGACAGATATAGCCAAAAATATAATACGTAGCTATATTTCAAACTTACCCAAATTAGTGGGTGTCGTAAGTGGTGATAAAGAGAAACTAAAACAGAAGACGGGCAGCAGCATCTTGCTGATAACAACTCGAAATAATTTAAAAAAAACTGCAGCGACCAACGCGCATGCCTAGCGTGGTAACTACAGCAAAGTTACGGTACAGTTTCTTTACTCATGTGGCAAAGTCCCCTATGAGGCAATCTATATGGGAGGTCCATGATAACAGTGGATATCTTTAGACCGTAATGAATGGATGGATGGATATTGCAAGAGTCTAATTTCCTCCAAAAAGTTTACACTCAACGCTTCTAGAAATTATTCTTAAATGTCAATAAAATCAAAGAATATCAACAGTGAAACATAACACGATAAAAGTAAAGAATTGCTAAAGAAACACGGCTAAAAAAAAGTTAAAATACAAACAAATAATCAAAGTTAAAAGATATGGGTTAAACCTTTGACTCAATAAGAATATTTTCGACTCAAAATATCTTTGATGATCACTATGGTTAGTAATTCTATTCAGTTCTGTAATATATAAAGTATCGTGTGGTAAGAAAATCCATCTCTGCGTTCACTCATTTCATTCCGTCGATATATGATAGATCACCCAAACCGAAAACAAAGACCAACGTTAAAGATGCAAAACTGCAAAACATCCGATTGCCACTTCACTTGATAAGCGTGATGAAGAAATAAAGCAGAAATAAAAAAACGCATTATAGAAGTCTTTTCAGGAAGCTTGTCATCTTCGCTCAAAACTCTTTCTCTTCTTACCCCATCACATTCTTCCCCCTGCAATAAATCATTTTCTGTTACATCTGTATGCTTTTAGAACTAATTGCCTTTATATATTCGCCGTGCTCAGGCACTTGAACCTCTAATTATTTCTCGTCATATTTGCCATCCTTTCTTGTATTTATCCCACTTATCCTCAAGTGTCATCATCTTTTACTTTTTTATTTATTTACTTTTTAACTTAATGTATAAGTTATATACACCTGCCTCTTCGCCATTCCTTGCAAACAAAAGTTCTTTGCGTAAAAAGTTTTCTGGAAGAAATCGCTTCCAGAGCTTTGAAACCGCCTATTGTACCTTCATTATATATTTCATATTCACAATAAAGAATATAATGATTGACTGAATTAAACTTACGTGAATTTGTAAAGATAATAAACGACTGATAAGTAAGATTAGATGAAATCTGTAAGAATTTGATTTGACATTTTTATATGGAATAAGAGTAACAAACAAATACACAGTCCACCTGATAGTAATTCGAATGCTGTGGCCCGTAGACATCTACATATATGCTCGATTAAGAATCAAATTGGAGATGCATTGTCAACCCTGAGGACTAAGATGGAAACCCTTGTTTTCAGTAAAAAGGGTCTCCGGATCTCTACACTCACCATACGAAATACAGCGAAGCACTACTATTTTATGCTGGCATTCTGTGTGTGGTATAAAAAATGGTTACAGACTGATGAAGAAGAAGAAAGATATTTAACTACATGTAACTTTTTAATTGTTTTAATTTCTTCCCAATTTCTCCGACAGGACCAATTGTTAAATCGTGAGTGGTGGGTATACATGCTTATCGTACTGGGCATGTACATGAGCTGTTTGTTCCTTAACTACGTTGTGAAGAAGATGAATGGTAATAGAAATGTTTGCCACTTTAAAACCAGATGATTATATTAGTTCTACTATTTAGACGACATTTTAGTTCTTATCAAACTTGGAAATTCCCTAGTCTATTCTACTTGAAAAGAAAAAAAAAATTATGTTTAAATAATATAAAATTGATTTTTTTTTTACAACCGACTTCAATATAAATCATTAAAAATAACTCAAAAACTATTAGTCCTTGATCAATTTTATATGGTACCACATGTGAAGCACCAGCTTTCAAATAAAAAAAGAATCATCGAAATCGGTCCACCCAGTAAAAAGTTATGAGGTAAAAAAACGTACAGTCGAATGGAGTACCTCTTCCTGTTTGAAGTCGGTAGAAAAAAACTAAATACAGACTTCAATATCTAGAAATAATAAAATAATTTCCACTTAATTAGCACATATACGCCTCTTAGCACTGACTTCAGAAGCTATTAGTCTGGAAAATATACTTTTTAGTATTTTACGTAGTCGGTTTTTCCATAACAATTTTTTTTTATTCGTCAGTTATGAAAGATTACTCACGATATTTAGCTTTACCAGTAAGCACGTGGTAAATGAGCATTGAAAATTGCAATTAAGAATTTCATTGGTGCCGGCGAGAATAGAACACAGGTATTTCTCGCGTACTGGAAAATTAACGTCGTGCGCTTAGCGCCTGAGCTACTACGGTTTATGTATACTTATTTTTTTTATAGGATAGGGTGACAAACGAGCACACAGTTCACCTGATGGTAAGTGTTTGCTGTGGCCCATAGACATCTACATCTATCCTCAATAAAGACTCAAAATGCAGATGCGTCGTCACCCGTGAGGACTAAGATGGAATGCCTCTTTTCCAGTAAAATGGGTCTCCGGTTCTCTACACTCACCATACGAAACACTGCAGTCTTAAGATGCTATTTTACGCTGGTATTCTGTGAGAGCGCAGTCCTTCCACAGTCTACAACTATACTACTAATATAGCTGCAGCATGGCTCTACCAAGTATGAAAAAATAAAATATTTTCAAAAAATGTATATTTTTTTAATTATATTATATAAATATTATTTTCTTTTTGAGAAAGTGTAAATAAGCAGAAACAAACTGAGTTTGTATGTTTTTTATAAAACTAGTGACACTAGCAATGCAGTGCAATGACACTTGCAATCATTTTCAACAAAGAATTCTTAGATGCGTATATCTCAGAGGACTAACATGGGATGCCTCACAGCCTGTATTTATAATGACTCATACGCTTCAGAAAGGAAGTTGTACCACCGAATGAAAAATAAGTGTGTAGATTGTCCAATTTGATTAAGTTAAATACTTAATCAAATTAGACAATCTGATAAGTATTTAACTTATTCAAATTAGACAATCAGTTAACTGAAAAATTAAGTTTTATTTTACCACATTGCAGAAGCGAAGCACGAAGACAGATTAAGAAAAATTGAAAGTAAAAATTTAAGCAATCCGCTAACACATGCACAAGCAGAAGAACTGCCAGAAAATAAACTTATAACAAAAGAAAATGTAGCAAGTGAACTCATTCCTAAAGGAAAACCCTTTATTTCCGATCCAAAAGATATTTGCTGTGACAAAAAAATGTCATTTTATTCAGCTTACAGTGCTAACAGCGTTGTTTCTCCCCATCTTTCCAAAATGAGTTCAAGTCCCCAACTTAATAATAAATGTATTTCTTACACCGACTCTATAAAAACTATAAATGTAAACAGTAATAATATGAAACATTGGAATGTTAATAATATTATTCATCAAATCTATCCAGCCGAAAAAAACAATTCAATTTCACATATTCAGACTTCGATAACTCTACAAAATGAACATGAAATAAAACAATGGTTATCAGACCTTATAAAAAATATTAAAGAGTGAAATAAATTTAATTATTTTTATTTTTTTATGAGCCTTTTCTGTCCGCAAGATAATACAATTTTAAATCACTGCCGCTAGCATTGAAATATAATGTACTTACATATTATGGAGTACATACTCGTATTACTTCTATGGCCGCTACGGCAAATTTTCGAAATGGGTACCTATATCTATATTCTATATTATATATATATATATATATATATATATATATATATATATATATATATATATATGTATATATATATATATAAAGCACAGATGTTTGTGCCTATATTTCACTCTACAGCCAAAACTACAAATTGAAGACGAATAATGTTTGTATTTGGTAGTAGTTCTAGTTACAAGTCTCCTATCGTGCACTATGGTGCATGCGAGTCGATTGCTGTAGGGGTGTAAAAGATACGGGGGTTGAAAAAAGTTGTCTTCTAAATTTTGAGATTATAATTAGTGGAGAATATTGTGGATTGTTCTAAAAAAATTTTAGAACGATCTTAAAGTTTTCTAATATATTTTAATATTTTGAATTCGATAGAACTGACTGTAATCAGCCTAGAATGTTCTAGATAGTTCTAAAAAATTCTAGAATCATCTTAGTGTTCTCAAATATATTTCAATGTTTAAAATTACTTGAGATAAATTCTAATTAATCAGAAGCATTCTAGAATGTTCTAAAAATTTCGAGAATGAATGAATTTCCAGAATGTGTTCAATCAGCTGTTTTGGATTGTCCTAAAAATACGAGAGTAATCCAGAAAATTCTAATATCTGTATATCTACACTCGGCGTCAAAAAATCGCACATCCGAAAAAAGAATTTAAATACTATTTTAACACAACAGGCCAATGGCAATGTTGTGGTTTGAGGATATCATTCGAAAGGTATTTTCATTAGCTTTCAGGAATTTTAATTGAATTTTACTTTTATAACGAGACGAATGAGAAATTAAAGAAAAAGACAGGGTATGTACAAATTTGCAATTTAATAATTTAAAAAAAAACTTAATAAATACAAAAAAGTTCTTAAAACCTAGTGTTACCCCCCCTTGCCTTGATAACGGCTTCCATGCGATCATTCATGGACCTTACAAGGGTCGCAACAGCCTCTTGGGGTATTTGTTCCCACTCTTAAAGTACCGCATCTTGGAGCTCTTGAAGAGTGGTTGTAGCTGGATCTCGAGCTCGCACGCGCCATTTTAGGTCATCCCAGAGATGTTCTATTAGGTTTAAGGTCTGGACTTCGTGCTGGCCAATGCATAACAGGGATATCGACCTCCTGTAAATAATCCCGTACAATAAAATCCTCCTGTAAAAAATCCCGCGGTGTGGCAACGAGCATTATCATGCATTAACATGAATCCATCACCGACATAACCAGCATACGGGACCACGTGTTCCTCCAGGATTTCAGTAATGTACCGACCAGCATTTAATGACCCTTGCCCACGGCCACCCCGAGTCCGGGAAACGCACACAAGTTCCGTTTTCCCGTTGACGGAAATGCCGCCCCAAAACATACACGAGCCACCCTCGTATTCGACGAATTCTTCGAAGCAGGGTTGTGTGAACCTCTCCCCCTGTCTTCTGTAGACCCTTCTACGTCTGTCATTGCAGAAGAGACAGACTCTCGTCTCATCAGAGAAGAGTACGGTCCGCCACTGTTCTAGAGTCCACTCGCAATGATTGCGAGCAAACTCTAGGGGATCTCTGCGATGATGTGCGGTAAGTTTTGGACCTTTAGCAGGTCTATGGGCTATTAAACTCTTTTCGTGTAACCTTCTTCTTATCGTAGAAACACTCACAGATGTTCTTCGAGTTGATCAAAGCTGTTGTTGCAACTCAACAGCATTTGTAAAACGGTTTCGTAAAGATGTCGTAACGATGAAACGGTCATCTCTTTCTGATGTGCACCGTTTTCTTCCAGATCCCGGTTTTCTAACATAACCACCAGTCTGCTGAAAACGTTGGAA
Source organism: Parnassius glacialis (assembly GCA_033319125.1). Lineage (NCBI taxonomy): Eukaryota > Metazoa > Arthropoda > Insecta > Lepidoptera > Papilionidae > Parnassius > Parnassius glacialis. The sequence continues at coordinate 34,251,844 of JAVANC010000012.1, read as the reverse complement.
TACCCGTCGAACTGAAAAACGGGACAGGTTCAACAGTCGAGCAACGTCACACTGCCGCATCCCCGATTGCAATAGGGCAATCACTTGAGCGGCTTCTTCAGAGCTGGTGTCCATCTTTACTTGTTCTTACTTGGGTTACTTGTTCACGTGTGTTCACTGCAAAGTCTAAATTACGACTGACCCATATTTCATCCCTTTTATACCCTTTTTAGGTGGTGTAACTAGCGTCCTTACTAACGAGCATTTGACAGTGTTTATTTTTGACGCTCTATAATGATAAATGTTTTAATGATTTTTTTATTAATAATATAAAGCTATTCAAATACCCATTTCAAACATACCAATATTTATATAAATATAATTCGTTTCTAGCCATTACAGCCATTTTTCGCGCAAACTCAGAGGTGCGATTTTTGTGATGCTGAGTGTACGTCTCGAAAATTTTAGATTACATTCAATATTTTAAAATGATATGAAAGTTATCCTTATGATTCTAGAATAATCTAGAATGTCCTTGATTGTTCAAAAATATTCGAGAATTATCTAGAATGTTCTAAATGTATTTAGAATGATTCAAATAACATATCAATTATTCTAAAATATTCAAGATTCTTCTGTTAACTTTACGAATAATTGAAAAAAGAAGAACTTTGCAGAACATTTTTTTGAGTAGTAGGAGTAGTTTTGAAAAGTATATAAGATGAAATGCGAGGCACGCGTTCAATAACAAGCGAACCCTTGTCATGTCTTACGCGGGCCCTATATTTGCTCACGCTGACCCCAAAATTATAAATGAACTCCAAGTAGTTCAGACCATGTCGTCAAGCTACGAACGCACCTTGGTACATCCGTAACGCCGACCTCCATCGGGACTTAGAGCTCCCTACAATCCAACAATTTCTAAAACACTCTCTGAGAACTTCTTCAAAGCCTCAGAGTCTCATTCCAATCATTTTATTCGTGAGACAGCTACTTATGCAGCCCCACTCCCCTCTCGCTATCGAGTCCGCAGGCCGAGAAACTGCCTCCTGGCGACTCTTCTTGAATTTGCCTTAGTAGGCTCTCCCTCAGCGGCTCGTTGCCGCTTGCGCCCTCTTTTCCCAAAAGAGGGTCGCTTACAATTCGGCAGAGAAGCCTCAAAGGCCACTGCCCATCCTTTAGGCGGTGTTTAGTAGGTACACTTAGGGTGTAAGATAGTTAGACACAGTGAGTCCCACATAACCACGACAGACCGGCTGTCGTGGTATGGATAAAGCATTCACTGCCTCCTCGCGTTAACGGGGTAGCCCTTGTTCAATTGCTCCTGGGCGCAAAAAAGCACGCGTTCTTAAGTTGGTTTTCTATAATAAGAAGTGTACATCTCACGTAAGGTAAAAAATGCAAACAAGCAGTGCAAAGTAAATAGTTGCAGTGTCTAAAGACAAAATATTAAAAAAGTCTTTTCATGTTCTCGATCTATATCAAAAAGGAAAAAACCAGCGTGGAAAAATTAATCTATAGAAGAAAGATAAGCGCGTTTAGAAATGGAACGAGAAAATCATTTTCGTCACCAATATAATCTGAGCGAAGAGCAGTTTAAGAATTACAGAGAAATAAATCGAATTAAAGAAAGATCACGAAGAAAAAGAGAAACGAAAGCCCAAATTTATGACAGACGAAAGCAATCTAGACAGAGAATGAGTTACTCTCGACAACACGAACATTCGGTAGCTCAAGTACTGGACAAAACTGTACGTGAGGTTCGTGAAAAACGTTAAGGAAATTACAGCCTGAACCACGAAGCGTTTCATTACAATTCCACTAGGAATTATAACAAACATCCAAGTGATTGGGAGAATAGATCAATTACGTTGTAAACCAAAAGAATTCAAAGGAGAATCATCAAGTATTTGCTGCCTAAGCGGTAAAATTAAATTTTCAGAATTAATGAAAGGAGAAACACAAATTTAAAAAGAGTTTTTACAAAAAATTTAAGTTACAATGCATATTTCCAAATGACTTCGTTTGGAGCAACTGAAATAATCGATAAACAAAGATTCAATCCAGTGTTTAGAGTCCAGGAGAAATATGTCATAAAATTGGATCATTATTATCACTTCCGAATGAATCACCGAAGTTCCTACAAATTTACCTCATAAGAAATGAAGAAAACGAAATCGACCAAAGGTTAACAAATTTTTCAGGATTGTGTCGAGATTCTACAGTGTTTTCTTCATGAAAATAATAAGTTAATAAGAATGTTTAAGAGTACAATGGAAAAAATGATCTCAGATAATTACAAAGTAATAATTCGAGCAGATAAAAGACCGATTTGTGAGCATAAACGACGGCTTAATGCATCTCAAGTGAATGAAATAGCGGTAGTAATGTTGGACAATGAGAGCAGTTATATATATATATTTATTGTGGTTCAACGGAGAAGTAACAAGTTAGTACGTATTGCGGAAACTCATGACCTGTATGATGTCTTGCAATATCCTTTGATATTTTGGCAAGGCGAAGATGGTTACCACTTTAATATTCAGCAAATTCATCCCCAAACGAATCAACCAATTAATAAAAAAAGTTTCGTCAAAGGAATTTTATGCATATTGCTTAATGGAGAGAGAGAATAAATATAATCATATACTCAACTGTCGGCAATTGTTTCTACAATTTATTGTCGATATGCAAGCAAAAACAGAAGCAGAAAGACTCTTATACATTCACCTAAATCAAAGCAAGTTATGAACGGATGAATACATTCATCTGCGAGATACGATAGCTAATAATGGAAACATTGAAGATTTGGGACGATTGGTAATTTTGCCTTCTTCGTTTACAGGTAGCCCCAGACATATCCAGGAATATGCACCAGATGCCTTGATTTATGTAAGAAAATATGGTCGTCCTAATTTGTTTATTACGTTTACGTTTATCCATCGTGTAAAAAAATTCAAGGTGAGTTATAATAGGAACAAAAGCCACATGATAGATATAATATAATTGCACGAGTGTTTAGATAAAAACAAGTGAAATTTATTAATGCCATTGTGAAGAGTTGTGTTTTCAGCTTAGAGTATTAAATTTCAGAGATATTATTAATTGGGTGTACTCAATAGAATGCCTAAAAGGAGGTTTCAATCACTCACATAACTTGATTTCACTCAAAGAAAAATCGTTCAAATCGAATTGATGATGTTATTAAGGAAGGCCCAAACCCGGTTAAAGATCGTATTTTGTGCGAAATAATTGTTAAAAATATGATACATGGTCCCTATGGAACACTAAATATGCAATCTCCCTGTAAGGATATACACAGAATACCAGCGTAAAATAGCAGCTTAACACTGCTGTGTTTCGTATGGTGAGTGTAGAGAACCGGAGACCCTTTTTACTGGAAACAAGGCATTCCATGTTAATCCTCACGGGTGACAACGCATCTGCATTTTGATTCGCAAACGAGAATAAATATAGATGTCTATGGGCCACAGCAACCATTTACCATCAGGTGGTCTGTGTGCTCGTTTGTCACCCTATCCTATAAAAAAATGAATAATAAAAAACGCTCGATGAGATATCCGAGATCATTTTTGGGTAAAACTCAAACGAGTGACAACAAATATCCTATTACCCTGTCCTGCCGAGGGAGGATTTACAGCAAAAATCGAAATGAGAGATGAAGAAAGTGTCGGAACAAAAAATGTGAACATGTTCTAGATCGTCCCCGCCATTACATTAGATTTGATAAACCACAAATCCTCGCAAAAGAACACCGATTCCTACCAAGGATGATTCGCGAGGCTATTGAAATTAAAAAACATCCTAATTTCAATAGAGAAGATGGATGGGTGCTGATATCTACTTGGGATCCTATAATTAATAAAATTAAATCCAAACCCAAACATACCACTGCAAGACTTCAAGATACTGTAAGCTTATTCTGCGTAGATCGGACCAAAAATTAATATTCAAAAACTGAAGGTAGTCGAGCTATGACATCGGAACGTCAAACACCTCATTCTCCCCCCCCCCCTTCCTCCCCTCCCCCATGGCCTCGGGAAACGTCGGGAATTAAGAAGTAAAATTAAACGCGATAAAATCCGTTTCATTTAATGTCTAGTCTTCACGTAAATATAAGAAGTCACGATTATAATTTAGTTAAATTGGCGCGGTGTCGTTTTTGTAAGGTAAGGCTGCGTTCACACCGGTCTTCTTAGCCTCTTTTTTTAAAGAATAAGGGTAACAAAGGAGCACACAGTCCACCTGATGGTAAGTGGTTACTGTGACCCATAGACATCTAAATTTATCCTCAATAAAGAATCAAAATGCAGATGCGTCGTTACCCGTGAGGACTAAGATGGAATGCCTCTTTTCCAGTAAAAAGGGTCTCCGGTTCTCTACACTTACCATACGAAACACAGCAGTGTCAAGCTGCCATTTTAAGCTAGTATTCTGTGAGAGCGTGGTCCTTCCCCGGTCGAGCCGACCCATTCGTGCTAAAACTATACTACTAATATAACTGCAGCATGGCTCTACCACGTACAAGCCTCTAATTCCGGCAGTTGGTGTGTTTAATTTTTGATATGTTTGGATGAAATGTCAATAGCCACTGCGGACCCTGCCACCACAAAGGATGTTTTGATAGTTGGTGTGATGACGTACGACGTATGACGTACTCTGTTGGCAACAAACTGTTTCCATCTATTAACGTCACCATTTAACTAACGAAGAACTACCATGGAATCAGTCCATACGTATATCTGCACGTTTTTTGGCATGACGTCCATGATTTTTTTCTTATGTTGTAATAGCAGTTACGCGCCACAAAGCTCAAGTTTAAGCAATGTGAGCTTGTACTTCAAAGGTGCCAACTCTGTTTTAGCGATCATCGAATCATTATTTGGCAAGACATCTTCTCGATGTCGGCAGTTATGACGTATTTGTGTAGACGCTACCTTAAGATGAGATATTGTAAGTCCTTCTGTAGGTTAGGTCCACTCTCCATTAAATCATTGCCCACTAGATGTTTTTGATGCACCATTGAAAACTTTTCGATACCTTGTCGTAGTAGAATCAGTTTTTTCAACACCGTGATGTGGGAGATAATTCACTATTGTACTGTGTTGTGTAACCAAAGACATGTGACCTTGTTGCTCGTAATCTCGCATAAATTTTTTGTAACTTTCAGCAAAGACTTCATTTTTGACATCTTTATTCCAAGTTATAGAATTGTGCAATTGATCTTGATTTAGATTCACCTAGATCATGTTCAAACCCAGGCTTCATCAGGAGAGCAATCTCGTATCTTTCGTTAGGTAGTCGCCTTGTTGTGGACTGGTAGAATCGCTCACAATACTGTTCGTCTGGTGTCAATTCAGCAGCTGAGTCACTGATCTCTTCGAGCTCCCAGTATTCAGAAATCTCTCATAAGTCGGTATTTACAATGTGACATTTGAACGTTTTCACGCTACCCGAGAGTATCTAGCACGGTCTCGTTTGTTAAGCTATTGGAATCTTGATTTTTAGGCACCTCATAGTCTTGGTAAATGGATTGACATTCAAGCGTGACGACCCCTTTGCCCTTTTTCGATCTAGAGATATCATCACAGCTTTCAAGAAGGTCTGGTCTGGATGGTCACTGTTTCACCAGATAGAGGCGTGCCTCAACTCTCGACCTCTAATTACTTCTATTGGAATCTTGATTTTACGAAAAGCCCATACAATACGAGATCAGCTTATACTGGCAAATTTGCTCTTATAGTGAAAGGATCCGCCCATTGTTAGTTTAGTAGTAAGCTTGAGTTTTATAGTATTATAGTTTTTGTATGTTTGTAATGTGACAGCCATTTAAGTATTTAATTATATTGGTAGTAGGTCTATGCAAGTATCTACATATACATACCTATAAGAAATTTTGCAAACCGATTCTAAACCAATGTATAAATTCTACTGCTACAAAAAACTAGTTTTTTTTTGTGTTTATGGCCTGGTATCTAGACCTTTAGGCCAAGTCTTGAGTATTTTTATTCGGTTTATTATAATTTCCCCAAGCCTTGTCTTTATGTATTATTATCCTTCATAGTTCACTGCTTCACAATATGTTGATGCGTCACATTGTGCAGTCCTTGGGAGATTTTGACGGCAACTTGAGCCAGCAGGCAGCTGACAGCTGGCGATGGTATCTAAAGGCGCCTATGCAAACAGCTTATCTTGAGAATCCATCACCATCAGAGCACTCGTTTCACCGTTTCCACTAATAGTTCACATGCGTAGACAGTTAATACATAAAATCGCACCACTTTTACATATCAAAATCCACTTCAAACTATTATTTAAACTATAATACAGGAGCAGCAAACCGCCGCCGATCAAGTTCCCGCTAAAACTCACCCAGTTGCTAGACATTTTTCAAAATGTTGCTAGATTGCCAGCTTTTTTTACTCCAAAAAGTTGCTAGAAGTAGCTAAATGTTACAGTACGTAGGTAGATTACAAAAAAATGTCAATTTCTGACAATCATTTTTAATTTCGAACAAGAGAGTTAAAAATATCTTGTGTAGAGTCACGAGCAATAATATGTAAACAACATAGGACTATATTCGAGCAAAAAAAAACGGCATCCACTTCAAACTATTATTTAAACTATAATACAGGAGCAGCAAACCGCCGCCGATCAAGTTCCCGCCAAATTCTACTGCTACAAAAAACTAGTCATGCGCGAATAGGGTTACCATATCTCAGGATTTGTCCTGAGATTTTAGGATTTTAGACTTCTCAGGATTGTGGCTGGATTTTGCAAATCTCAATAAATCTCAGGATATTTTAGAACTTTCAGTATAATACAGCTTACATTTTAAAGATCTCTTTAATAAAAAGTTAAACAAACTAAAAATAATTTTCCTTTGGTATTATTACCCCAATTACACACACAATTAAAATCAAAACTTATTTATCCAAGTAGGTACTTAAACAGTTTTATCATACTTAATATGTGAAGATACCTTTTTAAGTAAGGTTTTCTTCCCAAACTGTAAAAAAATCTCAGGATTTTTAAATGAAAGTCAGGCCTCTTCTCCGGACTTTTAATTTTTTCATCTGGTAACCCTAAGCGCGAATCACCATTGTACTGAAAGTTCTGTAGGTACATTGGCTTGGTAGTAAGTTTACGCTTTGCATTTTACAATCTTATAAACTTATAACAATATAGATTTCGCCTTGTATTACATACTAGGTACTTACTTTTTTAGTTATTACACGCGTGTGTGTGTGTGTGTATATATATATATATATATATATATATATATATATATATATATATATATATATATATATATATATCAACGTCATTACATCCCTTCACAAATCCACTGCTGAACATTGACCTCCTCCCAAGGAATGTCACAAAGCACGGTCCTGAGCTTCCAGCTTCCATTTACTTATTGCCTGTCTTACCAGGTCTATGTCTGTCTGGGCTATGTCGGTCACTCTGGTTCTACTGCGGATATCCTCATTTCTAAGTCTATCACGCAGAGAAACCCTAAGTCATTTATATCTAAACAAATAAATAAAATTGAAGTGTCTGTTTGTAATGTCGAAATAACAGATTTTTAATATATGTATATGAAAGTATATACGGTACTTATAACAAAAACACGATTTTTAAAATTTTTGTCTGTTTGTTCCGGCTAATCTCTGAAACGGCTGGACCAAAGATGTTTTATAGGTCTAGATACCGTGTTGCTAACACACCACAACGTTCATAGTGAAGACAGTCTTTGATTCATGTGTGCGTGAGTACCACGTGACGCGCATATCTTACGCACCATGGCTGCATTAATGTGCGTGACTTCGGTAATAACAGTGCGAATCGATTACCAAAAAATGTGGGAGATTTTATATTTCATTCACATTGACATACCTATTGATTCTAAGAGTATAAAATGTGTGTGCGTGGCGTATGCATTTGTGTGCGTGTGTGTATGGGGATATGGTTGCTTATGTGTGTTTTATGTAGGTATGAACATCGCACTTAAATATTGAAGATATGTAATAAAACCTATAATTAATGTAACAGTTAAAATAAATAAAAAAGCACAGTAGATATTTATGTATGTAACATATATTTATAATCTATTATTACTAAATATATACAGATTACTACACTTTTGTACTGTAGAACACAAAATATTGCTGATTTTTACGAAGACATTAAATTAATTTTCAATCCTAAGTAAAATGACGAAAAAAAGTAAGTTTGGTTAAGCGTTAACTTCGGCCAAGAGATAGCAAAATGTTTGATTTTTTTTAAATTGCTCCGTTCCGTTGCTGCGTGAAGGAAGGACAAAAAAAATAAACAAAAAATCACACTTTCACATTTATAATATTATATTAGTACGGATTGTCAAGAATGATAGATAAACTTTTAAAAGCGGTTTACAAGCGGCTTTTTGAGGGTGGAACTATACACTCGCGCTCTCTTTCTCGCTCTAGTAAATAACGGTTCTGAATGACCAAAAAGGATAGAAGCACAGAAAAGTGCAATTTCATGCTGCCAGATGTAGTTCTAACCTAACCCTTAAAACGGTTTAACTCTATAGGTTGGGTAAAATCTGTAAAATTAGACTGTTTAAAACCCCTATACAGATAACCTTTGCGGTGGATCATGACATTAAAAAATGGTAAAAACATTTCATAGACTAGGCAACACTCATATTATTGCGCAGTATTATTACTTGTATTGACATTTAGCTTTCGTATTCTTTTACAAGCTGCTGTCAGAGTGATTGGTTGTCACACGTGCTTTTTCGTTATCTAGATTATTGATTACTTTTTGCAATTTTGTACAAGGCTTTACAATTTTTTTTGTGTTGTCTGTGACTGTTTTGTTCGTATTGTCCAAATTAACCGGTGAGTAGTAGAAATCTTAATATAGTGTATGTAGAATAGTGTGGTAATGATGGATGTAGATGGACGGGAACCAGAACCCCCGGATAAATCTGGGAATTCTGGCGTTGCCAAACGAAAACCCGAGGACTCATTAATTAATAACATTCCCAGGAAAAAAACTGAGCAAGACGTCAACCCATCTTCCTTACGACAAAATGTGTATGTTCACCCTGATTTCCAGGAAAAAAAAGTACGTAGATAGTGATAAAGGACCTTTCGTTATCCACTTAACCCGCGCAGAACCTGACCCAGCGGCTGGTTATACCATTAGACCCGTGAAAATAGGTCATATACTTTCACAAAACAAAGTAGCAAATATAGAAAAGCAGGGTATCAAAAATGAAGGCCGCAACAGAGTATCAATTGCATTCAAGACTGCCTCAGATGCTAACAATTTCATTGATTCTCAATTCCTGATACAACATAAACTTGCCGCAACTATTCCCACCTTCAACGTAACTCGTATGGGTGTGGTTAGGGGAATCCCAACTGACATTTCAATGGAGGAATTAGTTGCAGAGTCAGAGCTCCCCTCTGGGAGAGGGGAAATTATTAAAGCCAGAAGGCTCCACAGAAAAGTTAAAAAGGGTGATGAAGTGGAGTGGGTTCCAACCCAAACTATTGTCCTCACCTTCTCCGGTCAAGTGCTTCCTTCACATTTATACTGTTTTTATTCATCAATCCCAGTAGAAACCTACCTCCTTCCCACCATTCAATGTATGAAATGCTGTCGTTTTGGACATGTAAAGGCTCAATGCCGATCAAAATCTTGTTGTTATAAATGCACAAAGGAACACATTGGGGAAAACTGTCTTACAGACACACCAACCTGTCTTTACTGCTCTGCCAAACATATGGCAACTGATAAAAGCTGCCCCGAACATTCTCGCCAGAAAGCAATTAAGTTAGTAATGTCACAAGAGAATGTCTCGTATCTGGAGGCTTCTGCTCGCTTTCCAGCCGTCGGAAGACCATATGCGGACGTTGCTTCTTCTCAAGTCTCCATGAGTAACAATTCCTCTACCCAGGCTCCTAGCACTCCCTCCTCTCTCCCTGCTCCCCAGTCCTACAGGAAAACCATTCTAAAAGCCAGAACCATTCCAGTGAGATCTACAGTTGGTTATGATAGAATTTCTCATTCCAACATAACAAGAACTCCTACCTCTTCCTTGCCCAATGGACATGCTTTGCAGTCCAATGTTACTCCTAATGACAACCTTTTAGAAAACCTTGTGGCATCCCTTTCGGATATTGTCGGCAAATTTGATGATGTATATCTACCGTATAACGTGAAAAATAAACTTGACACCCTTTTCTCAAAATTGTACAAAATTCCCATCCCTAAACCTCCTTCAATGGAATTGTCGGAGCATCAGGAATAAGAAATCTGACTTAATTTACTTAATCAACACTTACAATCCTTCAATCCTTGCAATTGTGGAAACCTGGCTCAAGCCAGGCTCTACGTTTTTGATCCCAGGCTTCTCCTGTTATCGTAGTGATCGGAATGATGGTTATGGTGGCACTATGATACTACTAAACAGGACCATTCCTTCCACTCCTGTCCTTCTTCCTCAAGTACAAGATAACATTAATGCCGTAGCCATTAAAGCTATGGATATAACCATTGTCTCAATTTATGTACCATCCCCCACTCCCTCATGTATCCCTGAAATAAACTTGATCCTATCTAGCATTTCCCCTCCCTACATTATTCTTGGCGACTTTAATAGCCATCACGTAATGTGGGGCTCCCATAAATCGGACTCTTTTTCATACTTACTGCTTGATGTTTTTAATGAATTCAATCTTTGTCTTCTAAATGATGGTTCTCCTACCAGAATGTGTTATCCCTCCCATAATCCTAGATCTGCAGTCGATCTATCATTATGCTCTCCATCCCTGGCTGCCAGTATGTCATTTCAAACACTACCTTCTTGTTTTGGAAGTGACCATTATCCCATCCTGTTAAACCTGTCCAATAGATGTACTCCTCCCAGAAATACAGCTCCTCTTTTAAAATTCAATTTGTCGGATGCCAACTGGGAAGGATTTGCCACAGAATCAGAATGTAGTATTCAGAATTTTCCTAATGTTACATCCCAAAACCTACATTCTGTATATAATCAGTTCATAGCAATATTAAATACTTCAGCCTGCAAAATTTTTCCATTGAAAAACACATCCCCTAAGAAACTATCTTCACCTCCATGGTGGGATTCTGAATGCTCCTCGATCATCAGAAAACGCAAGGCAGCGGAAAGGTTATATTCCTCAAATATGTCAATGGAAAATTTCTTAAGTTACCAAAAAATTGCCGCTGAATCCAAAAAACTTCTTTCAGAAAAGAAAAAAAAGGGATGGCTTTCATTTTGTGAGAGTCTATCCCCTCGATCTCCTTCTCCCTTAGTTTGGAAAAATATCAGACGTTTTCGCGGAGCTTTAAATGTCAATAATTCCTCCTGTGCAGATCCTTCAGAATGGCTAAACGACTTCTGTTGCAGACTAGCTCCTCCATGGGTTCCTATGGAGGAAGAGATATTTCCAACTGCAAAATGTTTCCCCTCCCACTCTCCCAGCATCCCAAATAACCTTAATGAACCATTCTCTTTAGAAGAATTAAAGTTAGTGCTCAGCCACCTCAAGGACTCCTCACCTGGCATTGACGGTATTCCCTATTCATTTCTGGTTAATATGGGCTCTTCATGTCAACAGATCTTTCTTAACATCATTAATCAGGTTTTTACGACAGGTCCTATCCCAGATGACTGGAAAACCCATATTATTATACCCATTTTAAAGCCTGGAAAAGACCCCTCTTCAGCACTAAATTACCGCCCTATTGCTATCTCATCAACCTTATCAAAAGTCATGGAACATCTCGTAAAGAATCGACTGGAGTGGATATTAGAAAATAGGGGCATTCTGTCAAGGACTCAATTTGGTTTTAGAAAAGGTTTTAGCACAATGGATAGCCTTAGTATATTAGTATCAGACATAAGACTTGCTTTTTCCAACAATGAGTATCTTATAGGCGTCTTTGTGGATGTTCGTTCGGCCTACGATGATGTTATTCTTCCGCTGCTCAGGCAGAAAATGCAACAGCTGAACATCCCGGAGAGAATCACAAATTTCGTGTCAAACCTGCTTTCGCAGAGGCGCATATTAGTTCGCTCTGAAGGCAAGCTCACATCACCTAGACCTGTTTGGAAGGGATTACCTCAAGGCTCAGTTCTGAGCCCCTTATTATACAGCCTTTATACATATGACCTTGATAGATCCGTAAACTACTTAGCTAATGTCCTACAGTATGCTGATGACTTAGTCTTATATGCATCCGACATTTCCTTTGACCAAGCAATCTCCCGTCTATCCCAAGCAGTTAAATTCCTCAACTTTTGGCTTATAGAACATGGTTTGTCCATTTCAGCTAGTAAGAGTAACTCAGTAGTATTTACTAGACGAAGGTTTTCCCCAGATGCGCCCATCCATATTGATGGATCTCTTATACCTTCTCAGACTCAAGTGATTTTTTTAGGAGTATTTCTAGACAGTAAAATGACAGGTATCCCACATTTATCCTATGTAGCTGCTAAATGTGAAAAAAATTTAAATGTCATCCGATCTCTATCAGGCTCCTGGTGGGGCTCCCATCCTTATTCCCAAAAGCTTTTATATAATGCATTAATAAGAAGCCATTTCGACTATGGTTGTTTTTTACTGGAGCCATGTAGTAAAATGGCACTTAACATACTGGACAAAATCCAGTCAAAATGTCTCAGAATCATAACAGGAGCAATGAAATCTACTCCTATCCTCGCTCTCCAAGTGGAATGTGTCGAGCCTCCTCTTTTTCTCCGAAGACAGTATTTATCAGACAGATTTTTATTTAAAGCTGCCTGTTATTCGCACCATCCTCTCCTACCCAAACTACATTCCCTTAACCAGTTAGTCAAGCGATCCCAATATTGGTCACATAAGGATTTGCCATGCATTATAAAAAGCTATTCCAAACTTGTCAATCTTCCTTCTCCAATCTCCAAGTCACTTAGGAACCCTCTCTACAATATTCCCTATGAGGCCCTAATATATAAGCCAGACATATTTTTAAATATTGGCATTTATAAGGACAGCACTGAACCAAATATTAAATTAAACATGATTCTAGCTGAAAAGTGGGTTGACTGGGTGATTATGTTCACCGATGCCTCAAAGGCCAGCGAAAAAGGTTTAGTAGGATCCGCAGTGTGGATACCTAAATATAAAATTATTTTAAATTTCAATTCCCCTTCTGACTCTTCTTTATTCACAGGTGAGTCGTTGGCTATATTAGAGGCAGTTTTGTATGCAGAATCTCACAGCCTGAAAAAAACTCTCATATTATTATCAGATTCCTTTAGCTGCTTACAAAGTATTGCTTCCAGCCCATTTCAATTAAAAGTAAAATACCCATTAATTTTAAATATCAGAGAGTCACTATTCAAATGTCATAAAAAGGGACTAAGGATCGTCTTGGCGTGGATACCTGCTCACTGTGGGATTCAGGGCAACGAGGTTGCTGATCAGATAGCTAAGGAAGCAGCTAAATCTGGATTGCTACCCAAACACAATATTTATTCATATGACCTCCTGTCAAAGGCTAACTTAAGTTTACACTCCTCATGGCAAACCATTTGGCATCAGTCAAAACTTATAAAATGCAAAAGTTATGCAAATGTCCAAAATAATATCCCCCTAAAACCTTGGTTCTTTAAAACTCGTCACTTTAGTAAAGTGATTACCTCAACTGTTTGCCGTCTCCGATTCGGTCACACCTGTACACCTAGCTAAATTAAGGATTAGGGATACGTCAATCTGTGAACGTGGGTTAGGCGAAGGAACAGTTAACCACCTGTTTTTTGAGTGCCCCAAGGTCTCCTTCTCCTTATATGATATACTCCCTAACTACATCCCTCGTCCTACTAATTTCTCATACTTATTGTCCCTTGTGTTTACTCCCTTTGTAAATATTTTGTGTGATTATATTAGAACTAATAAAATTAAGTTGTAAGATTACTAACATGGTGATGGTTATAAACTTGTGGCGTCTTTTGTTGTAGATTGTGAAGACCTACACAAACAATAATAACTTGTAACTATTGTAAACACTCTCATGTCACTCCCATGACTGACTTGACATTGGCAGAATTCTAAAAAGAGGGGCCATAAAACTAAGAAAGAAGAAGAAAAGAAGATTCTTTTACAAAGAAATACACCATAAAATTGTATAGTTACTTATGAAAAGTAATGTTCTTATCCTTATCTTTTTTCCAAGAGTAATTTTTAAATGATTTCATAGCACAAACAGTCATTTTGCGAAATTAAAATCACCGGTGCGTGACGTATGTACACAACGAACGTCGCTGGCGTAATGGCGGAACGATCGAACGAATACGCCAATATTGGCGCCTTTGAAATGGAAGCGTTTTAGGCGCGCGTACACGGTATCTGGATTCTGGACCTATAAAACATCTTTGGGCTGAACCGATATTGACCGGACTATCACTGGCAGATCGCTGATTTTATAACAATTAATATAGGTTATTTTTATTTTGGAAAAAGAATTAGGGTTCCGCGCAAAAAAATTAAAACCCATGAAATCCAATCGTAATAAATTACGCGCGGGCGAAGTCGCAAGGAACTGCTAGTCTATACAAATAAATAAAATTGAAGTGTCTGTATGTAATTCCAAAATTACAGCTTTTTACTAAATGCATATGAAAGTATATACGGTACTAATAACAAAAATAAAATTTTTAAGATTTTTGTCTGTCTGTCTGTCTGTCTGTCCGTCTGTCTGTCTGTTTGTTCCGGCTAATCTCCGAAACGGCTGGGCTGATTTTGACGGGATTTTCACTGGCAGATAGCTGATGTAATTTAGGCTACTTTTATTTTAGAAACAGTATTAGGGTTCCGCACAAAAATATTAAAACCCCAAATAACACGCGGGCGAAGTCGCGGGGACTTCATTTATATTATAATTTTATTTATAATCACGATTCATTTATATATATATATATATATATATATATATATATATATATATGTTATATATAAAAATTACGTGTCACGTTGTTTGTCCGCGATGGACTCCTAAACTACTGAACTGATTTCAATGAAATTATGCACACTGTATGCATTTTGGTCCAACTTGAGAGATAGGACAGTTTTTATCCCGATAAATGACCCTCAAAATTGTATATTGCGAATTTAAGGATTTTTATAGGAAGGGTCGTTGGAAAGGGCAGAACAACGTCTGCCTGGCGAGCTAGTATATATATATATATATATATATATATATATATATATATATATATATATATATATATATGTATGTATATGTAGGTAAAATAGTAAGTAGTAGGTAGATAAGTAAGTAGGTAGAAATGAAATGAATGATTTTTTATTCAATATAGATTATTGTGTAATACTTATTGGAAGTCATTTTTTGCCACTGGTTCGCATAAAAAAACCTCTGTCCTGGGAAGAACCAGCAAGAAACCCAGCGGGACTTTTTTATACATATTTAAATTTACAATAAATTTATTATGTTACAATTTTTGAATGATTTTTATAGAATCAGCATGGTGGCGATCACCTCATTCCCTGCGGTTATTTTCATTTATATTATAATCACCCTTTTTGTACAATTTTTCTTTAATAAAACATTTAAACTTGTTTACAAACATCCAGACCCGGAACAATTATTTGTAGGCCATACAAATACTTGTTCCGTGCGGGATTCGAAACCACGGACTCCAGCGCAGCAACTCATTGCTAAGCCTGTGCGCCACGGAGTAACGATAACGTAAGGACGGATAAGCAAGTTACAGTTTTATTTCTTTATAGTTAGATAGGTAGGTACTTACCGAACACACTTATATTTTTTATTACTAAGTGCTTGGCTTCTGAACTTCGGGTCGCGGGTTCGATCCCCATACGGAACAAATATTTTTATGGCCTACAGATAGTTGTGAAAATTTGTGTTTGTAATCGCACCGTCTCCGATTCAGGAGAAATCCTGGAGTGGGGCAACGTTATAAAAAAACGAATTACTACATAGATACCTATATTTTACTTATACGTAAATTTCTAAAACATATTCGTAATCACTAATACTGTAAGTAGATAAGTCGGTAGATACTTTTTTTTTAATTTATCATTTGTTTGTCCGTTTCTTTACGCCAACCCAGTTGCTTCTTATTTTTTTTACGCTTATTTCCCATTGCGCCAACACTATAAACCTAACTATCTATTTCAATATTTTAATTTTACGTCGTCCTGTTACGTAATGTGTGTTCAGCGCAAGCGACATAACTCTCCCGTTCGAAAGCCGAAGCGGGAGTGAGCATAGATAAATATATATGTAGCAAGGGAGTGAGCGGCGGTGTCGTGCGGCAAGGAACAAGCTTTAAAACGGCGATAGTTTAGGTAATTTCTTATTACGGTGAAAATAATGATAATTAAAAAAAGTAAAAAAGATAATCACTGCTTTATAGTTATTTCAGTTAGTATGCAAAGTTTCATAATCTAATTTGAAATATTTTTTGAATACCAGCCGTTTATTTTTCAGTTTGGAGGTAACTTTGGATTTTTTTTCTATCGAGAAATTTTTATGGAATCGTGTTTTCGTCTAAGACAGTACTTAACATTAATCCTCAACTTCACCATATATTTATTTCAAAATCAATGCTGCAGTATTTTCGGCATAACGGAGGATCATCCTAAGCCATTTGAGGTAGTATAGGCCCTTAACCATGTAACATACTTAAATAAAATTCAGTTTTTATACTATAATGGTCCCCACTCACGGTCAGTTAAACTGATCATTTTAACTGACGTACATCCAAAAACTGATCGTGAATGTGAAATCTTAAGTTAAAAGTTTTAACTGACGGCAACCCATGTATTTTTCCGGGCGCACCGTAATCCGCTGGCTTCAGTTCGTTTCCATTATTGGTAAGTACATACTTTCTTAGTAGCTTTTATATATTATATTTTATAATTTTTTATAACATTATTTGTATACTGTGTAGATTTTATATAATTTTTTTTTATTAAAAAAAACGTTACCCCCACACTAGGATTTTCTCCTGTATCGTGGAGGCAGTTTACAAACACAAATTGCACAAGGACTAACATCCAGACCCGGAACAATTATTTGTAGGCCATACAAATACTTGTTCCGTGCGGGATACGAACCCGCGCCACCCAGCGCAGCAATTCATTGCTAAGCCACTGCGCCACGGAGCCGTCATATATATTAAGAGAAGTTGGTTTGACAGAGGATGGAGACCAAGGTGATTGTAATGATGTCACCTTCCTTATGGTGGACTCAGAAGGTGGGTAAAGGATCTCAGTGATGCTACTACGTAGAACCATCGTGTTTGGACTCATTTTCAAATAGGTAAATGGAGACCTAGATGACTGTAATGATATCACATTTATGTTGGTGCAATCAGAAGGTGGGTATAGGATCGCAGTGACGACACTAGATAGAAAGACCGCGTTTGGACTCATTTGAATGGGCTCATAAAGATCTAGGTGACTGTTATGACCTCACCTTTGTGATGGTGCAATCCGAAGCTGGGTATAGGATCTCAGTGGCGGCACTAGATAGAAGGTTCGTGTTAGAACTCATTTGAAAGGGCTCATAAAGACCTAGGTGACTGTTATGACTTCACCTTTTTGATGGTGCAATCCGAAGACGGATATAGGTTCTCAGTGGCGGCACTAGATAGAACGATCGTGTTTGAGCTCATTTGAAAGGGCTCATAAAGACCTAGGTGACTGTTATGACCTCACCTTTCTGATAGTGTAATCCGAAGGTGGGTATAGGATCTCAATGGCAGCACTAGGTAGAACGATCGTGTTTGAACTCATTTGAAAGGGCTCATAAAGACCTACGTGACTGTTATGACCTCACCTTTCTGATGGTGCAATCCGAAGGTGGATATAGGATCTCAGTGACGGCACTAGATAGAAGGTTCGTGATAGAGCTCATTTGAAAGGGCTCATAAAGACCTAGGTGACTGTTATGACCTCACCTTTCTGATGGTGCAATCCGAAGATGGATATAAGATCTCAGTGGCGGCACTAGATAAAACGATCGTGTTTGAGCTCATTTGAAAGGGCTCATAAAGACCTAGGTGACTGTTATGACCTCACCTTTCTGATTGTGTAATTCGAAGGTGGGTATAGGATATCAGTGGCAGCACTAGGTAGAACGATCGTGTTTAAACTCATTTGAAAGGGCTCATAAAGACCTAGGTGACTGTTATGACCTCACCTTTCTGATGGTGCAATCCGAAGGTGGATATAAGATCTCAGTGGCGGCTCTAGATAAAATGATCGTGTTTGAGCTCATTTGAAAGGGCTCATAAAGACCTAGATGACTGTTATGACTTCACCTTTCTGATGGTGTAATCCCAAGGTGGGTATAGGATCTCAATGGCAGCACTAGGTAGAACGATCGTGTTTGAACTCATTTGAAAGGGCTCATAAAGACCTACGTGACTGTTATGACCTCACCTTTCTGATGGTGCAATCCGAAGGTGGATATAGGATCTCAGTGACGGTACTAGATAGAAGGTTCGTGTTAGAGCTCATTTGAAAGGGCTCATAAAGACCTAGGTGACTGTTATGACCTCACCTTTCTGATTGTGTAATTCGAAGGTGGGTATAGGATATCAGTGGCAGCACTAGGTAGAACGATCGTGTTTAAACTCATTTGAAAGGGCTCATAAAGACCTAGGTGACTGTTATGACCTCACCTTTCTGATGGTGCAATCCGAAGGTGGATATAAGATCTCATTGGCGGCTCTAGATAAAATGATCGTGTTTGAGCTCATTTGAAAGGGCTCATAAAGACCTAGATGACTGTTATGACTTCACCTTTCTGATGGTGTAATCCCAAGGTGGGTATAGGATCTCAGTGGCGGTACTAAGTAGAACGATCGTGTTTGAACTCATTTGAAAGGACTCATAAAGATCTACGTGACTGTTATGACCTCACCTTTCTGATGGTGCAATCCGAAGGTGGATATAAGATCTCAGTGGCAGCCACTGCTGAACATAGGCCTCCCCCAAGGAATGCCACAAAGCACGGTCCTGAGCCACCTGCATCCATCGACTTCCTGCATGTCTTACCAGGTCGTCACTCCATCTAGTGAGGGGACGCCCTACACATCGTCCGCCAGTACGAGGCCGCCTCTCGATTACCTTTTTTCCCATCGGTTTTCGGTTCTTCGAACTATATGGCCGGTCCATTGTCACTTCAGCTTACTAATCCATTGGGCTATATCGGTTACTCTGATCCTACTGCGGATATCCTCATTTCTAAGTTTATCACGCAGAGAAACTCCGAGCATAGCCCTCTTCATAGCTCGCTGAGTGACCTTGAGCTTCCTCATCCGACCAGCAGTGAAGGACCACGTCTCAGTTCCATAAGTCAGCATTGGCAACATGCACTGGTTGTACAATCTCGTTTTTAAGTTTTGAGGTATACCTGACGAGAAGATGTGCCGTAATTTCCGCAACGCTGTCCAACCGAGTTGAATCAGTTGAATCCGTCGATTGACCTCTTGGTCGAAGTTGGACTTACCTAGTCGGACTATTTGTCCCAGGTAAACATACTCGTCAACAACTTCGAGCTTAGTGCTCCCAACAACTACCGGCATAGGTGTGACATGGACATTAAACATAATCTTTGTTTTGTCCATGTTCATCTTAAGATCTATCCGTTGGGAGACACTATTGAGGTCATTGAGCATAGTGCTTAGGTCTTCCGGCGATTCTGCCATAAGGACTATATCGTCAGCAAATCGAAGGTGAGTTCCTTCACCAGTCGAGAAGCTTGAAAACGTCTTCCAATGCAGCGGTGAAGAGTTTCGGGGATATAATGTCACCCTGTCTTACACCTCTCTGCAATTGGATGGGTTTTGTACTCTGGTTCTGTACTCGGATAGCCATAGCAGCCCTACTGTACAAGCACTTCAGCACTTCGATATACCGACAGTCAACTTGGCACCGTTAAAGGGACTGCAGCACCGCCCAAATTTCGATGGAATCAAAGGCTTTCTCATAGTCCGCATACGCCAGACATAGTGGCAAATTGTACTCATGTACTTCTGTACAATTTGCCGAAGAGTATGTATGTGGTCTATGGTGCTAAAGCCCTTTCGGAAACCGGCTTGTTCGGGAGGCTGGAAGTCGCCAAGTCTGCGCGCGAGACGATTCGTAATGACTCTTGAAAACAGCACGTAGACGCGGCTCAGAAGGGAAATCGGCATGTAGTTCTTCAAGAAAGCGTTGTCACCTTTCTTGAAGAACAAGGCCACCGCACTTCTGCTCCACGCCTCCAGTGTAATGCCACCATGGAGAACGGAATTAAAGAGCTTCAGAAGGACTACAAGTACCGATTTTCCACCCGCTTTCAGAAGCTCCGCTGTAATTCCATTCTCGCCTTGGACCTTGCCGTTTTTAAGGTGCTGGAGAACCATTCTAATCTCGCTCAGACTGAAGTCCGGGATATCATCGGAATAGTGTTGGATAAGACTCGCTCTTAGATCGTTACTCACACTTG
This sequence comes from Parnassius glacialis, assembly GCA_033319125.1. NCBI lineage: Eukaryota > Metazoa > Arthropoda > Insecta > Lepidoptera > Papilionidae > Parnassius > Parnassius glacialis. The sequence goes on along the minus strand of JAVANC010000012.1, from coordinate 34,231,294 downwards.
CGTGTGGCTCCAACGATGATGTGTACAGCTGCCCATAGAACCTCTCATTCTCACTCAAAATCTCAGGTGTCCCGGAAACGACGCTGCCACACTCGGTCTTCAGCTTCGACAGTTGGCTCTTTCCGGCAGACAGACTTTGGAGCCCTGGTTCTACTCGATCGCTTCATCAATAAGAGCAGTATTAAAGTTGCGTAAGTCCCGCCGCATGCATTTGGAGATCTGTCTGTTCAGTTGCCTGTATGCTGTCAAATCTGCTGAAGACTGCAGCTTCATATCCCGTTTAACTGCCATGAGATTAAAAGTGTGATCGGAGAGTTTTTGTGTTCTTCTGCGGCGGGTCTTGCTAAACATAGCTCCGACCGCATGAACAGTTTCCACGAGCTTATCATTCATATCGTCCACTGCATTGCAATCTTTTAGACACTGAAAACGGTTTCGTAGCTCGAGCTGAAAGGTTTCGGGACTTTGGATTAGAGCACGAGGGGGATGGAGTGTTGACTTCATTAGACGTATCCTCTCCAACTTAACGTTTAAGTTCAGTGTGCCTCTCACCACTCGGTGATCGCTGCCGGTTTTCACCCTCGCGATCACTGAAACATCACTGAACAGTTATCGTCTGGTCGTCATAATGAAGTCAATCTCATTTTTGTCGAACCGTGGGTGCTCGACCAGGTTCACTTTCTGTGGGGCCGCTTCTAGAAGAAAGAGGTCATCATAAAGAGTCCCTCTTTCTCCGTGAAGTCGGCCAGCTGCTGGCCCATTTGGTTCCGTTGCCTTATTCCAAATTTCCCTACTTTCAGCTCACCGTTCTCTCTTGTGCCTAGTTTTGCGTTTAGCGTTGAAGTCTCCCATTAACACATACAGAAAGTGAGCGTAAAATAGCAGCTTCACACTGCTGTGTTTCGTATGGTGAGTGTAGAGAACCGGAGACCCTTTTTTATACGTGGTAGAGCCATGCTGCAGCTATATTAGTAGTATTAATTGTGGCACGAATGGGGCGGCTCGACCGGGGAAGGACCACGCTCTCACAGAATACCATCGTAAAATGACAGCTTGATACTGCGGTGTTTCGTATGGTGAGTGTAGAGAACTGGAGATCCATTTTACTGGAAAAGAGGCATTCCATCTTAGTCCTCACGGGTGATGACGCATCTGCATTTTGATTCTTTATTGAGGATAAATGTAGATGTCTATGGGTCACAGCAACCACTTACCATCAGGTGGACTGTGTGCTCGTTTGTCACCCGATCCTATAAAAAAAAATCAAAAGAATATGAGTGAATTCAACATGCGAAAGAATATTCTCTAAAATTAATTAAAACAAAAACACGAAACAGATTTATAAACAAACATGTAGCGTCTATCTTGTACGTTAAACAAGGCATTGGTGAGCATGGCATCGCATGAAAACACAATATATCTCACAAGTAATACATATTATATTAAATTAGATTGTTTAGTGCGATTGCCAAGTCAATCTACGTATCAATCTATGGACTGAATAAATTAACCGACTTGGTATTACATGGATCTCACAACTTTTTACGGTAGAAGAACTGAGTTGTGAGACTTGGCTTTTTTTTACAAGTTATTTTTTTGATGGCATCTCATTTCTTTTTGTAAATAGTTATATCTAGGTAGCTATTTACACCTATTATTCCATTATACATATATAGGTACACTGATTCATTCACTGCAAATGTAACTTTGTAATACTATATAATTATATGGGATTACAAAGTTATTTATGCAGTTGGTGTATCTCGAAAACTGGACCGAAATTGTAAAATATTTTAATTTTTCCTTGATTTATATATTAAACAATAATTGTATTCCAAATTTGAAGTTTCTATGTCTGCAAGAAGTGCCTCAGAGTTTTGATGATCGGTCAGTCAGTGAGTGACAAAATTAAGAAACTTTGACTAGTTATAATTCTTAAACTACTGGTTCAAATTTAATGAAATTTTAAATATACCGAGTTTATACAATGCTTACTTGGTTAGTAAAAACTCAGGCTTCTAGTTTTATCCATAACGAAGTTATAGAGTTTCGGAAATGGCCTGAACTGCTTCGAGAAAAGGATGGTACGGCCGTGCCGCTTTTTTGCTCGAATATAGTCCTATGTTGTTTACATATTATTGCTCATGACTCTACACAAGATATTTTTAACTCTCTTGTTCGAAATTAAAAATGATTGTCAGAAATTGACATTTTTTTGTAATCTACCTACGTACTGTAACATTTAGCTACTTCTAGCAACTTTTTGGAGTAAAAAAAGCTGGCAATCTAGCAACATTTTGAAAAATGTCTAGCAACTGGGTGAGTTTTAGCGGGAACTTGATCGGCGGCGGTTTGCTGCTCCTGTATTATAGTTTAAATAATAGTTTGAAGTGGATTTTGATATGTAAAAGTGGTGCGATTTTATGTATTAACTGTCTACGCATGTGAACTATTAGTGGAAACGGTGAAACGAGTGCTATGATGGTGATGGATTCTCAAGATAAGCTGTTTGGATAGGCGCCTTTAGATACCATCGCCAACTGTCAGCTGCCTGCTGGCTCAAGTTGCCGTCAAAATCACCCAAGGACTGCACAATGTGACGCATCAACATATTGTGAAGCAGTGAACTATGAGGGATAATAATACATAAAGACAAGGATTGGGGAAATTATAATAAACCGAATAAAAAATACTCAAGACTTGGCCTAAAGGTCTAGATACCAGGCCATAAACTCCAAAAAAAAATCTAGCAACTAGCTAAAGCTAGCAGTTGGCAACACTGCTCGCGTCATTTATTGTTTGATTTTGACATTACATATTTTTAACCAAATTAGTTACAAATTATCATTAATTTTAAACTTCCATTAATGTTCAACTTAAAAATGGAAATATAACAGTATAATAATAAACAAAATTGCAAGCTACCGTAGTTAAGAAAAATTATTAGATTTAGAAGATGACTTCCATCATCAAATTACACTGTCTTTCCGGAGCTGGTGATGAATCTCCACCCTGTTACGTTCTTCAAATAGATGAATTTAAATTTCTTCTAGATTGCGGTTGGGATGAAAAATTTGATATAGATTTTATAAAAGAGTTGAAAAGGTTAGATTTTTAGGTTATGTTTTTGTATTTAAAGTTCAAACTGTAATGGCACCATTAAGACGGCTATCTAGGGTGTACAGCGATCGGGGTAATATCAGAACTATCTACAGCCTACACACATGCCTGCCCTTCAGTATGAGAGTGTACGTCTCACTTGACCCGCGTTGAGAATGGCGCCAGTTACATCGAAATATCAATAAATTGGTATATATAGCCTTGACTCTTGTCTATAGAATGAGGGTGACAAATGAGCATAGTCCAGCTGATGGTAAGTGAATACTGTGGCCTATACGTATATATATCCACATTTATTGATAAAACAACTAATTAATTAATAATTACAACCATAATATAGTGCTTTAATTGTGCTTATAAGCTGTAGCATAGCTGTACCACATTCAAATAACATTCTTTCTGCGGTGCTACTTCAAAAAAAGACAAAAGGAGATACTGGGTGAAGAAGTCACTCTTTATACAATTCTATCACCAGCATCCAAATTTCACATTCTTTGCTGGTATCCATTGTCCATTGACTTACAATCACACGTGTCCTCCATGCAAAAGCCGCTAATGAGCTGATTGAAATTGCCCCAATTGTGCTACAATATGATCTAGGGGGCAAGGAAGGTTTGCACCCCTGCCGCAGGGCCAACTTAGGATATTGCTCCTGCTTGCATACACTCATCACAATTAAGGAGACAATTTAACGGTCATTCCCACACCTACACCCTAGATTGGCCCTGCGGCAGGCAAGTGAGTAACCGCCTTTAGATTGTCATACAAGCAACTCGGAGTTATTCGTAGATAAGTACAACGCATTTACATACTCTGCTGTATTCATTAAACTTAGATCTTGTAAACATGGATGACGTACCTCTCATTAGTATGACTTTGTCTATTTAATATTTATAGACTCACAAATATTTCTTTTTATGATTAATTATTTTAAACCGGCTTCTAGGATCCTATATCAGATGTTCTCCTTGATTAAGTTCTATTTTTTTTGGATAACGTTAGCCCCACACTATGATTTTCTCCTGTATTGTTGTAATTTACAAACATAAATTGCACAAGAACAAACACTCAGACGCAGAACAATTATTTGTAGACCATACAAATACTTGTTTTCTGTGGGTTTCGAACTTGTGGCCCCCAGCACTACAACTCATTACTAAGCCATCATTAAAAAAAAAACATACAAATAGTGGATTTGTTAGTCCAATCCATCACAGTAAATAAATATTTATCTTATTATTATTATTTTTATTATTTTATAAGAAAAATTATAACCACGTGCAACAAACACAGGTCAAGTGAATAATGACGAGTATGTAAACACTGATACAAATACACAGGAGCATTCCTTTGCCTCTTGCTAAAATACCAACATCGAGTGGAGAACAGGCGAATACTCGGGTCGAGTAGTGAGAACACCCATACAAGGCATTTACATATCAGTAATGCCTACTCGTCTAGACTCAGCTAGTATCTAAACATTGCATTATATTAGTATTAATGAAGATTAAAGACTACTATTAAATGTGACTACAATAATTTTACAAATTTTTAGGCATGTCAATAGTATTGATGCAGTCCTTCTTTCTCACTCGGATCCTCTTCACCTTGGTGCCTTACCATTTGCAGTTGGTCAACTTGGCCTCAACTGTCCAATATATGCTACTCTTCCTGTGTACAAAATGGGTCAAATGTTTATGTATGATTTGTACCAGTCACATCGGAATGTGTCAGATTTTGATTTGTTCACACTGGATGATGTCGATGCAGCTTTCGATAGAATTACACAGTTAAAATACAATCAGAGTGTTGATATGAAAGGTATGTATTGTAAATAGATGTACTTGTATTAAATAATTAAATAATATTAACCTAATAAAACTTTTATGTGTTGATGTCCTGCCTCATCTATTTTAATTACAGCAGATTTATGATAACTTAATTTTATACAAGATTTAATTTTACTAATATTTAAATTAACAATACTGAAGTTTTTTCATGTAATATTATTACTTGAATGGCAAAAGTGACTTTATTGCTTTTTAAGATATAATGTTTGTTATTAAGAATAATATATTGGAGTAGTGTTTAATCCATGCAAATAATATATAAACAAATTCCTTTGTTTTCTCCCTAGATAATGATACTAGAATAAATTTTATTTTTGCAATACAATTTATATCTGCTACTGCTAAGTTCTAGGTTTTTTTTTCATAAATGTTTTGTTACTTTTTTATAAATTAATTATTTCAATAACTAGGATTCTCAAATACCTAAAACTGTTCAGTTATAAGGTTTATTATGAATTCCATAAACAATTTTAAGATATTGCAGCATTAATGGATCAGCTCGACTGGTTAAGGACAACACTCACATAATACCAGCATAAGTTAGTAGCTTAATGCTGATATATTTTGTATGATCAATGTAAAGAACTGGAGACATTTTAACTGGTACAAAGTCATTCTATCATGAGTCTTCTGGGATGTTAATACAGCATCGACTTACCGTCAGGTGGTCTATATGCTCCTTTGTCACATTTATTCTAAAAAAAATATTAAAGAAACAAAAGAAAAACACTCAGTCACAAAAAGTACTCTCCCAAAAAATCAATTAAGATCAGTCCATAGGTGACGATTTTTTAAATTTTTCAATTTATTTCTGATTCAGATTTTATTTCTCTTGGTTATCTAGTTTGGTTGCACAGTTTCGGGCACAGTGTGACACAATAGATTGTTAAGAACCTATTCTTCAAATATAATGCAGCCCAGATATAAGATTTTTCCTTTGATTACATATTAATTAAAAGAAATTTAAAATATTTTAATGTTGCAGAAAACCTCTCACTAATATAATTTTTGTTTCGAATTAACACATTTTTAATTTTGGCTGATTTTGGAGAACTAAATATAATGATCAAATCTTATATTTTACTACATCACTAATGTACCACTTTAGTAATAAATTTTAAAAATGCTTAAACGAGAATGCTATAGCATGCTGCAAATGCAATGCATAAAAATATACTATCAGTGATAATGCAGATCCATGACAACATTATTACGTATTTAACATTGTTAAAACACAGGCAATACATGTCATAATAGTTGGAGTACCCGTGTAGTCTATGGTAGGTTCTAAACTGAAATTCCATAGTTTTGATTTTAACAAGGAATTGTGACACTAGGTGCTAAACAGCATTACAACACTACTCACATTATTAATAGTGAGAAAATTAGAATAAAATCATAGAAATGTAAAAACAGGAGAAGTAGCAAAGGGTGTGTTTGTATCTGCACGCTATGATCAAAATGCTCAAGTTCTATGCAAATTGCTATCTCTGCAAAGTAGTGTGCTTTTGACTGTCATCATGAATCATTATCAGAATGCCGCATTAATCAGTGGTTTCTTGTAAAAACCGAAGCCAAAACAAAAACTTTGTGAATCATGGAATCACTTTCCATATGTATTTTATTATATTTATCTTTTAAATCATGAAAAACAACAAATCATAAAATATTTCTTGCTCTTACTACGTTATTTTTGTATTCAATATATCACAGCCACTGAACTGCTTTTGCAGTAAATACATTGCTCCTTAGCTACTACCTAAGTATGTCGCCAAGTGACTCAACAGGCAATGTAAATATCACAAAACAATACATTATTTATGTGGATGCATCGCATAGTACGGCTGCTTTACCTTGCAACGATTTACTAACATAGGCTATATATAGCTATAGGAGTAAGAAGTAGTGCTGTGGTAAATGTAGGGATAATATTTATAATTGATTGCATAGTACATTCTGATTTATAAAATGCGGGTATGTGCGCGAGTTCGTATCTATTGCTTTTTCTGATCTACATGTGTAATAATTGGCACATGGTCAAGGCCAAACTGAAGACATCGGATTCCGGTACATTTAAACTACTGGGAATATTTCCTTTTTCTTATATATCTATGAATAAAATACTATTCATTATGACTGAAATTAATGTACATTAATAATTATTTGCAGGCAAAGGGCATGGACTGAGAATTACGCCCATACCTGCAGGCCACTCTCTTGGTGGAACGGTATGGCGTATAGTGGCGCCGGGCGAAGAAGATATAGTGTACGCACCAGACTTCAATCATAAGAAAGAACGGCATCTTAATGGCTGTGAAATTGAGAAAATAATGAGACCGTCTTTGCTTTTGCTTGGTGCAGCAAATGCTGATTATGTGCAACAGAGACGGCGAATGAGGGATGAGAAACTTATGAGTTTGTATTTTTTTCTTTTCTTTTGATCATTATTTTTCATAAAATGCATGCAGGGCAATTTTGTCACAATTTATAATACTTAGAAATCATTTTAGTTTAAAAAAATCAATTTTTATTTTAAACTAATCCAACACGTTTATCAGTCAGATGAAATGCTATAAGGCTGTGTCAGAAACATAGGGACAATTACAATTCCACACTTTGTTTTCCACATAATTCTAACCCCGCTGAGATTCGAACCCAGATTATGCAGGCTATAAGCCAGATTCTGTCTACTATGGCACGTTACCAAGAGATTTTGCTTTTAAGGCTGCTCTAGTCAATCAATTTTTATACCAACTAGATAAAAAAAAATACAATGTTCAGCAGTGGACTTTTGATAAGCTATTACAGTCCATATTATAGCCTATAGACAGATGATAACGATGATGTTATGATATTATAAATTACTGTGCTTTAAACTTGTAGTGGCGTCGCTGTGTAAAAATATTCACTAGATACCCGTCCCGTGGATATCGTAAGAGACGACAAAGGGAAACTGAACCAAGAGATGGACAGCAGCATTTTGGTATAACTACTGAAATGCGTTTGCCAACCCGCTTGCCAAGCGTGGCAACTATGGCAAATATCTCCCTAGGGGGGATCCAATCTATTGGAGAGGAATGTATTCAACAGTGGACTTTGAGATTGACTGTTAAGGTACAATTCCGTAGCCGACCGCACGCAACAGCAGCAGGCGACGTGTCGTCGCAACACGACTGGTTTCTATGTAGTTCTATGAAATACCTTCCGTAGCTAGCGACACGTCGTTTGCCGGAGCGGCAGACGACATGTCGCCCGACCGCATATCAGTAGTGCCGTCAACGCCCGAGCGACACGTTGAATTTTTCTCAAAAAAATGAGTTTCACCGATTCCGTGGAAGAGAAACTGATAAACCAGGTGGCCCAATATCCCGCACTGTACGATGCATCTCATAATAATAGGGTATTACACCCATATTCAAAAAGTGTTTTAAATGAATCCTAGAGTGATAATGAACCACTATAATTTTTATATAAATTTTTTAGAACCAAATAGTGACATAAAAATTACTTTTAATCTATCGTTTTAAATTTTCGCGTGAAAACGCTAGCCGCCATACTGTTCAACTCGTGACGTCACTGTCCTAGAATTTTGACAATTTTGCAAAGGTATAAGACACTTTTGAATGTTTAATTAATGAGTTATCATCTATATCATTGTTTTGTTGTGCCTGATTGCCAAATACGAGCATAAGAACACCGTGGAAGTTATGAATAAAAGTGCCAACTGATTTAAATATGAGAAATAATTGATTAAAACCTGCAAGAAGAAAATTAAAGGCATTATCTACAAAATCTAAACTATACTTCTGTGAAGATCACTTTGATGTAAGTATGACTTATATTTAACTATCGATTAATCAAAACAAAACATAATGACATGATAGGTACCTATTGCAAGTCAAATTTTGTAATGGATTAGATTAATCGCTCGTCTGTCCCGCCCTTTGTGAGCTTATATTATAATATCTATAACATTAGTGGTAAAAGCGAAGTAATAAACTCGCTTTTACGAATCCGTCTTCCATGATGCCTTTTCAATAAAATTCGGAATAAAAGTCAACAATTGTAATGATAACTTGAAAAATTTCCAAATTAACTAGTTAGTACACAGCACATAACCTAGTTCTTTGACCTAGTGACGTCACGACGCTATCTAACATGGCGGACATCGTTTTGCAGATTTGAGGCACAGGTAAAAATAAATTATTCTTTAAATTAAAATATAAAATTTATAATGCTTTTCTATAAATAGAAATCAATATTTCTCGTTTACTTTTTACAAAATCTATCATAAATATATATTCTTTGATTTTTTTTTACATGGTGTAAAATACCCTATTATTTAAACAGTGTGACAAAAGAAATTTTTTGAAAAAATATAGGAAAGGAGTTAAATAAAAGCGATAAAGAGGTATATATATATATATATATATATATATATATATATATATATATATATATACTATATATACCTATTTATCGCGTATTATGTTTATGTAAGGTTTTAATGGGAAGACTTCAATGCAAAACTAGGCACAAGAGAGAATGGTGAGTTGAAAGTAGGGAAATTTGGAATAGGGCAACGGAACCCAAGCGGCCAGCAGCTGGCCGACTTCATGAAGAAAGAGGGACTCTTTATGATGAACTCTTTCTTCCAGAAGCGGCCCCACAGGAAGTGGACCTGGTCGAGCCCCGACGGTTCGACAAAAAATGAGAGACTTCATTATGACGACCAGACGACAACTGTTCAGTGATGTGATCGCGAGGGTGAAAACCGGCAGCGATCACCGAATGGTGAAAGGCACACTGAACATAAACGTTAAGTTGGAGAGGTCACGTCTAATGAAGTCAACGCTCCGTCCCCCTCGTGAATGACAAGCTCGTGGAAACTATCCATGCGGTCGGAGCTAAGTTTTGCAAGACCCGCCGCAGAAGAACACAAAAACTTACCGATCACCCTCTTAATCTCATGGCTGTTAGACGGGATATGAAGCTGCAGTCTTCAGTAGATTTGACAGCATACAGGCAACTGAACAGACAGATCTCCAAATGCATGCGGCGGGACTTACGCAACTTTAATACTGCTCGTATTGAAGAAGTGGTCGAGTGGAACCAGGGCTCCAAAGTCTTTGCTAGAAATCTGTCTGCCAGAAAGAGCCAACTGTCGAAGCTGAAGACCGAGTCTGGCAGCGTCATTTCCGGGACACCTGAGTTTTTGAGTGAGATTGAGAGGTTCTATATGCAGCTGTACACATCATCGTTGGAGCCACACGCAAGTGTGAGTAACGATCCAAGAGTGAGTCTTATCCGACATTATTCCGATGATATCCCGGACGTCAGTCTGAGCGAGATTAGAATGGCTCTCCAGCACCTTAAAAACGGCAAGGCCCCAGGCGAGGATGGAATTACAGCGGAGCTTCTGAAAGCGGGTGGAAAACCGGTACTTGAAGTCCTTCAGAAGCTTTTTAATTCCGTCCTCCATGGTGGCATTACACCGGAGGCGTGGAGCAGAAGTGCGGTGGTCTTGTTCTTCAAGAAAGGTGACAATGCTCTCTTGAAGAACTACAGACCGATTTCCCTTCTGAGCCGCGTCTACGTGCCGTTTTCGAGAGACATTACGAAGCGTCTCGCACGCAGACTTGACTTCCAGCCTCCCGAACAAGCCGGTTTCCGAAAGGGCTTTAGCACCATAGACCACATACATACCCTTCGGCAAGTTCCACAGAAGTCCGAGGAGTACAATTTGCCACTATGCCTGGCGTATGTGCCTTTGATTCCTTTTGATTTGGGCGGTGCTGCAGTCCATACAGCGGTGCCAAGTTGACTGTCGGTATATCGAAGTGCTGAAGTGCTTGTACAGTAGAGCTACGATGGCTATCCGAGTACAGAACCAGAGTACGAAACCTATCCAATTGCAGAGAGGTGTAAGACAGGGTGACGTTATATCCCCAAAACTCTTCACCGCTGCATTGGAAGACGTTTTCAAGCTTCTGGACTGGAAAGGATACGGTATTAACATCAATGGCGAGTACATCACTCACTTTCAATTTGCCGACGATATAGTCCTTATGGCAGAATCGCTGGAGGACCTAAGCACTATGCTCAATGACCTCAATAGTGTCTCCCAACGGATAGGTCTTAAGATGAACATGGACAAACAAAGATTATGTTTAATGTCCATGTCACACCTATCCCGGTAGTTGTTGGGGACACTAAGCTCGAAGCTGTTGACGAGTATGTTTACCTGGGACAAATAGTCCGACTAGGTAAGTCCAACTTCGACCGAGAGGTCAATCGACGGATTCAACTCGGCTGGGCAGCGTTCGGGAAGCTACGACACATCTTTTCGTCAGACATACCTCAAAACCTTAAAACGAAATTGTACAACCAGTGCGTGTTGCCAGTGATGACTTACGGATCTGAGACGTGGTCCTTCACTGCTGGCCGTATGAGGAAGCTCAAGGTCGCTCAGCGATCTATGGAGAGGGCGGTCATGATTCCGAACCCGACTGCGGGCGGCAGCAGCACGTGTTCCAATCTGTTGCGAAAGTTCTGTGGGTACTCTATTTATGTAAACAAAATAGGTACTATATATACATACATACATATATATATATATATATACACACACACACACACACACACACACACACACACACACACACCTATTTATCGCTTTTATTTAACTCCTTTCCTATATTTTCCAAAAATTTTCTTTTGTCACACTGTATAAATAATTATTGTGAGTTTCATCGTACAGTGCGGGATATTGGGCCACCTGGTTTATCAGTTTCTCTTCCACGGAATCAGTGAAACTCATTTTTTTAAGAAAAATTCAACGTGTCGCTCGGGCGCTGGCGGCACTATTGATCTGCGGTCGGGCGACATGTCGTCTGCTGCTGCTGTCTGCGGTTGGCTACGGAATGGTAACTTAACTATGTACAATTGTGCAAAATATTTTTATTGTTTTTTTTTTACTTATTATAAGCTTGTACTTACGTTTCCACCTGATGATAAGTAGTGACGAAAAGCCCTAGATGGTAAATCGCACTGTCTCAGCATAACAAAAGCCTATTCACTTTTGCCTTGAAAACGCGCAGATTGTATTCGCACGGAAAGCTAGTTGTGGATTATTCCACTAAAGACGATTTATATAATAACTAGCTGACCAGGCAGACGTTATTCTGCCCTTTCCGAACGACCATTTGCTTTCCTAAAAAAAACTCCTGAAATTAGCAATAAAAAAATTGAGGGTCACTTATCGGGATAAAAACTATCCTATCTCTCAAGTTGGACCAAACTGCACACAGTATACAAAATTTCATTGAAATCAGTTCAGTAGTTTAGGAGATCATCGCGGACAAACAATATGACACGTAATCTTTATATATAAAGATAATGACACTGTTTTCTTCTGTTCTGACACCCCAGCAACAATACTTAGCACTCTCCGCGGTGGAGGCTGCGTTTTGGTGTGCACGGACACGGCCGGCCGAGTACTGGAGCTGGCTCACATGCTGGACCAACTCTGGCGCAACAAGGACTCAGGACTCGTCGCATACTCACTCCTCCTGCTCTCCAATGTTAGCTACAATGTCCTCGAGTTTGCCAAGTCACAGGTCAGTACTTCACCGTAGCTTTACTGTGTTATAATTCGTTTTCTATCTAGATGTCTGTTAATAGATACCACTTTTTTACCTATTCAACCAACTCCAAAAAAGGATAATATATATTTGGTAGAGCCACACTGCAGCTATGCTGTGGTTGTAGCATGAATGGGTAGGCTTGACTGGGGTAAGACAACACTCTCACAGAATACCAGCGTAAAATAGCAGCTTAATACTGCTATGTTTCGTACGCTGAGCGTACAGAACCGGAGTCCCCTTTTTACTGGAAACGAGGTTATTTCATCTTATCCTTCGGGGGTGATATCACACATCTGCATATTGATTCATAATCATGGATAAATGTAGTTGTCTATGGGCCACAGCATCCACTTACCATCAGGTGGACTGTGTGCTTGTTTGTCACCCTTATTCTATAAAAAAGGAGGTTCTCAATTTGTTGAAATATTTTTTATGTAAAATATATTCAGAGACAACGGACTCTAGAAAGAAAGAAATATTATTTTGGCACAGACCATTGAACTACACAACAAGATACAAATATATAACAAACAATACATGCTAAAAAAGGTCATTACTCAGCATAAGTTGTAGCCAAACCACAAAGCTGATTTTCCATAATGACCAAAAAATTACTCTAAAAACTGGAAGCGCGATTTTGAACAAAATCCACGGAAAATTATCACAATATTAATAAATTATCTTAAGTATTTGAATGAATAATTTAAAATTAAAAATTTTGTACAGCCGACTTCAATATAAGCGACTTCAATACAGGTTATTTAAGAATAACTCAATAACCATTGGTCTGACCTTGATCAAATTCATATGGGACCACACGAGAACTATCAGCTTTCATATAAAAAAATAATCATCGAAATCGGTTTGCCCAGTACAAAGTTATGAGGTAACACACATAAAAAAAAGCAAAAAAAAAAACATACACTCGAATTGAGTACCGTCTCCTTTTTGGAAGTCTGCAGAAAAACAACACCTGCTGCCAGCTCAATTAGCTGCGCTCGTGTGTCACGCTGTATTGCGGCGAGCGCGGTGATTAGAATTATAGTATGAAGTGCATATATGAGGCGGATCTAAATTCATGGTTCCTTTGCTATGATTACATTAACGGTTCTGCGCTTTGTACGTTAGTATCTAAGTTCATTATAAGTCTATACATGTATAGACTAATTATTTATTTAAGTTTTATTTTAAAAAATATTGCTTACATTTAATAAAAAAAAAACCTAAATTTATTAAAAATAAAAATGATTCTTTTCTTTTTTATAAAATAAAAAGAAATATATAGATTTCTTTAACCTTCACAATGTGTGGAGCACATTCTACTGGTATAAGTTGACATTCAGTTATCCTCTCTTCTTATTATTAAATTCATTTTCGTTTGTACTTTTAGTACATAGGTATAATAGGTGATTTCAATAGAAGTCTATACACATTAGATATAATATTATATTATAAACAATATTCCATTTCCGATGTTAGAAATCATCCTCAAAATAATTTAAATAAAAGAACACCACTCGATAACAAACCATTCTGGAGGCCAATTGTTTAAGATATTTAAGGTGTGAAAGCAGATGCTCAACTTGCTATCCTACTCACGCAACCAATTATTATCAACACATGCTCTTGGCATTAGTTGACCCACCAGTCATCCTCTTTTCTTTCTAAGCGATTTGCTTTTATAGATTATACTTGCCAACGCTCTTTTTTGGGGAAACTAAAAATACATAATTAATTGTTTCAAGAAACTCGTTTAGGAAACTTAAGTGTTTTGATTAATGGGATTGCCGGTGCAAAGTTTATACACCACTTGAGTTACATCTTTGCATCATATTTTCTAGTAAATTTCCATATGTCCCATAGTATCAGCTCAGCTGGACCCTGGTGGAAGAAATGGCAGATATTAATCCCATTTTACGAAACTTAATATACAAATATTTTCTATCGACTTCAAAAAGGAGGACATACTCAATTCGACTGTATGTTTTTTTTATGTGTGTTACCTCATAACTTTTTTTGGGTGAACTGATTTCGATGATTCTTTTTTATTTGAAAGCTGGAGCTTCTCATGTGGTCCCATATAAATGTGATCATGGTCTGATCAATATTTTTTGAGTTATTCTTAATAATTTAAATTGAACTCGGTAGTACAAGGTTTTTAATTTTAAATTACATTGCATAACCCCACCAAATTCAACTTTTATAATTAAAAAATGCAGTAGAATGAATATGAAAAATGCAATAGAAATGACAACATAACTGTATTGTTTGCTGTTTATTAACTTATCTTGGCTCGCCAACACACCACCACACGTGTTACCGGGCCGGCTGTCCGACCGAGAGCAGAGCCTGCCCTTTCGTTACCCGCACCTTGTGACGTATGCGCTCGAGACAAGTTAGTGTATTTGCATACACTACATCCCTTCCTTGTTTTAATTTACTATTTTTTCGAAGTATGTCTGGTTGTTTATAAAGTTATTTTTAATAAAAATCTTTTTTAACTTTCACTGTTTAATTTATTGAAAATCACTCATCGTAAACATAGTCCTATTAAATTAAAGAATTATTAATATTTTGTAAGTTGTTTTCTTTAACAGCATCTTAATCATTTTAACTATCATTTATTTGTACAATCCTAATCTATACTTTCCTCTACATCACTTTCTAGTCTTTCGTCATTCTCTTCAATATTTACTTTCTTATTCTGATCACCAAGAACTGCCCATCTTCCTTCAACTTTCTTTAAGTGTACTATATTCCTTCTATAGACTTGTCCCGTTTCGTCGTTACGAACATCCACATCCCCACCTACACTCCGATGCACCGTGTGAGGAACTGGGTCGTAATTTAAGCTTAATTTATTATTCTTATTAAAGTTTTTGGTGTATACCTTATCTCCTGGTACTAAATCACACTCTTTGGCCTTGCTCCTCTTATCTGTATATTCCTTTCCCGCTTCTTTCTTTTCATGATCCCTGTCCCTGACCTCAGAGTCTTCGAGTTCATGAGTAATATCTGTAGCCATGAGAATTTTACCACGGAACTGTCTTTTAAAGAATAGTTCTGCTGGGGTTTTTCCGGTCACATTATGAGGTGTACTATTGTACATAGTCATATAATCCAATAAACCCTCCTGCCAGTTGTTTTTCTCGACTTGACATATTTTAAGGCGTTTTAAAATGTCGCGATTCTGACGCTCAACTTCCCCATTTTGCTGAGGCCAGTAGGGTATTGTATTATGCAAAATAATATTTCTTTCCGTGCAGAATGATTTGAATTCTTCACTGCAGAACTGCCTTCCATTATCAGCAGTTATTGTCATCGGGTTACCCAGTCGACTGAAAATTTCCTTGAGATTTTGTATGATCTCTGCACTGGTGACCTTGCGACATATCTTCACTTCTTTATACCGACTGAAGTAGTCCACAACAACTAATATATAATCACCGCTTGGTAGAGGACCCATCAGGTCGATAGCTATGTCCACCCACGGCTCATAAGGTAATTCTCTTCGTTTTAGGGGATTCGGAGGATTTGGTGCCGACACAAGGGTGCAGCCTTTACAAGACTTCACCAAGTTCTCAGCGTCCTTATCGTACCTTGGCCACCATACTTTGGTTCTTAGCCTGGCCTTCATTAATACTATCCCAGGATGTCCTTCATGAGCTGCTGTTAGAACCTGGTTGCGTAGTTTCTTAGGGATTACTATCTTGGACCCTCTTAATAAAATTCCCTCATAAAAACATAGCTCATTTTGAAAAATTTTGTACTTTCTTACACCTTCATCCCATTTATTATTGTACAAGCCTTCTCTCACCTTTAGTATTTCTTGATCTTCTTTTGAATACTCTATAATATCCTTCAATGTAACAGCTACAGGTCTTGTACCATCTACAATTTGGTGTATGTCAGATTCCGGTATATCCCTTGACAAGTTTTCCAATTTGCACAGTCTTGATAAACAGTCTGCGATGTTGTCTTTCCCGGGTTTGTAAATAACCTTAAACTTGTAAGCTTGAAGACGTAATATCCACCTCTCAATTCTAGCACATGGTTTGGACTTGGGTCCAAATATGATCTCAAGTGGTTTATGATCCGTAACCAACTCAAACTCCTTGCCGTACAGAAAGATATTGAAATGTTCTACTGCCCAAACAAGAGCTAAAGCCTCTTTTTCTGTTTGGCAGTATCGCCTTTCGCAATTGGTTAACGTCTTATGACCATAAGCGATGATTCGAGGTCCTTTACTGTCTATTTGAACCAATACGCCCCCTAACCCTACTGGGCTTGCATCTGCTATGACCATAGTGCGATCCTTAACGTCGTAATATCCTAGAGTAGGAATTGTAGAAAGTGCAGTTTTTAGTTTGTTAAAGGCGGTCTCCTGCCTTATTCCCCATAGTTCTTTTAACTCTGATACTTTCCCCTGCTTATTTCTTAATAATTCTTTTAGCGGTTCCGTTACAGTTGCTAAATTCGGTATCCATTTCCCAATGAAGTTTATTAGTCCCAAAAAACTCTGAAGTTCACCTATATTCGTAGGAGATCGAAATTCTTGGATAGTTGATACGTATTTTGCTAATGGCTTGATACCTTCGTCTGATAGTTCATGTCCTAGAAACTGCACTTTTCTTACTTTAAACTGACATTTGTCTTTCTTTAGGACCACATTGTTTTCCTGTAAAGTTTTTAACACACTTTTTAATCTTTGATCATGCTCTTGTGCATCTTTTCCATAAACTAATATGTCATCTATGAAATTGATTTGTCCCTCACATCCTAGTAATATACGTTCTAAAGTTTTCTGAAATATTTCGGGAGCACATGTAATTCCAAACATTAACCGCTTATACCTGAAAAGACCTTTGCTGGTAATAAAAGTGGTAATATACCTGGACTCTGGATGTATCTCAATCTGGTGAAATGCATCTTTAATATCAAGCTTGCTGAAAAATCTTGCATTTTTTATTTTAGGCAATAACTTGTCCATAGTTGGTAATGGGTGGTTTTCTCTTAGGATAGCCATATTTGCTCGTCTCATATCTACACAGAGACGGACCTCTCCATTGTCTTTTAATACAGGGACTATTGGAGAGACCCACTTTGAAGAGCTCTGAACTTCTTCAATAATATCTCTTTCAATTAGTTCTTCTATTTTATTATTTATTTTTTCTTCTAGTGGTATAGGAATTCTCCTATAGGGTTGAGAAACTGGTTGAACTTTGTTATCTATCGGAATTTCGATTAACACGTCTTTAAACCTCGGGAACGATGTTATTGTTTCCATTTGGTTTACTGGTAATCTAATTTTGAGTACACCCATAGAAATAGCTGTATCTTTACCCAGTAAATTCCTTGTGCCGTCAGCAATAATGTAAAAAGTAGCGATTTCCGATCTGTCTTCTATTTCTAAATTTGCCTCGAAAGATCCTATCACATGTAGTGGTTTGATACTTCCTTACCCGAAAAAAGTTTTATTGGGATTTTGATTTTGTTTACGTACCAGTACTTTATCGTATTTCATTTTTTGCCATGTTTGACCTGTAATCAAATTACATTTACACCCAGAATCTACAAGCATTTTGACTTTTGCTCCACCAATGTTGCATTCCAACTCGCTATCCTCATCGATCCGAAAAACGTAATGTATATCATCTTTTTCTTTTTGATCCACTTGATAAGCACCTTCTCTTTGATGATTCGTGTTATATTTTTTTCGGTAATTGTCATTATTGTTGTTTTTACTTGCTTGGTGTTTCCTTTTCAATGGTTGTCTTGTTTTACAATATTGTCTAAAATGTCCTCTTAATCCACATTTCAAACAGTCCTTATCTTTCGCTGGGCACTTGTTATCATGGGAAGCATGTCTTGAACTCCCACACCTACCGCATTCAATTGTTTGCTTTTTGTTGTTGGCTCCCTCTTTCTGACTTACATCCACTTTATTGATGTCTTGATTTACTCCACTACTTCCAAATTCTTCCATCTGTCGATTAACTGCTTTCAGAGCATTTGCTTCTACCACTATATTGCTTAAAGTTATTGAATCTCCTGTTTGTACTATTTTCTTTCTAAGTTCTCTAGAGGAACATTTCTCTGTTATTTGGTCAATGATTTGATCATCCTTATCTTTAAATTCACATTTATTTGCTTGTTGTCTTAATCGTATTAAGAATTTATCGAATTTTTCATTTTGTTCTTGTTTAATCAATCGGAATAGATGGCGTTCATACACCTTACTCTGTTTTGGTGCAAAGAATGCATCCAGTTTTTCTATAGCTATATGAAAAACATCAACTCCTTCAGCGGGTATTACAGCGGCGTCAGGGATATTATAAAAGATTTCTTGCAATTCAAGTCCGCCAAAATGTAACAAACATGCTCGCTTTTTCTCACTCTTCTCTATACCAGATGCCTCAAGGTAAATAAAGAGTGCACGTTTCCAGCGCTCCCATCTAGTACCTACAGATGTAGGTTCCCCATCACAATCAAATTTCTCCAGTATGAGTTGCGACATGTTGAAATTTCGATATACTAAATTATTTACTACTGGGACTACCTGAAACCAAACGATTCAAAATTCAAGCACTTTGCTTGTACTTATCCATAGGGGTATTCTGTTAGAACACACCACTACAATGTCAATTAAATGACCAGCTATGCTGCTAATATATTGTGATCAGTGCCAATTAAATGACCAGCTATGCTGCTAATATATTGTGATCAGTGTCAATTTAATGACCAGCTATGCTGCTAATACTGGGTGTCTCAAAAGAAAGTTCACATTTAAATCTTTTTTAAAAGAAAAGTCTTAGCTTTATTGAAAAAATTGTTATTTTATATTGAAGTACACTGTTTGGGAATTTATTTTTTAAAAATAACATTGTCCAAATGTAAACCGTTGCGCTCTCGGCATTCATTTAGTCGGGCACTAAAATTGCCTATGACAGCTCGGCAGGTAGTCTCCGTGATGGCTGCCATTTCATGACGGATATTTTCTTTTAATTGTGCCAGGGAAGTCGGTTTATTAGCGTAAACTTTTGATTTGACATAACCCCACAGGAAAAAATCCATAGGCGTTAAATCGGGACTCCGTGGAGGCCAATTTATGTCACCTCGCCAGGAGATTAATTTGTTCGGAAAAATTTCTCGAACTCGAGGCAGAGATCTGTTGGACGTGTGTGAAGTTGCTCCATCCTGCTGGAACCATGTTCTTTGGTTGTAACCAGGAAAGTTTTGCAGTTGGGGTACGAAAAACTCGTCTAACATCTCCACATAACGCTCTGAATTCACTGTGAGTGTGCGTCCGCTTCCATCTTCAAAAAAGTAAGGGCCGATAATTCCTCGCGCCGACATCGCTGCCCATACGGTGACTTTGGGTGAATGTAGCGGTTTCTGATGTTTTTGTTTTGGGTTGGTTGCACTCCAGTAACGACAATTTTGCTTGTTTACATGCCCATTCAGGTGAAAATGGGCTTCATCGGAAAACAAGATGTTGGTGAACGTTGGAAAGCGCTCAATCATCTGATTTACAAAGGCAAGCCTCTGACCAGCATCTTGAGGCTTCAGTTCTTGCACTAACTGAATTTTGTACGGGTGCAGCTTTAAATCTTTGTGTAAAATGCGGCATAATGAAGATCTGTGCACATTTAAAGCAACAGCACGCTTCCGAATCGAGAGGTTTGGATCATCTCGAATAGACTGAGTAACACTGTCCACGTTTTCGGCTGTTCTTGATGTTCTTGGTCGCCCAGATTTTGGTTTCTCCAGAGTTGACCCAGTCTCTTCAAACTTCTCAACCCATTTTGCAATGAGACGAGTGCTAGGCGCATCATTTAAGTGACGAATATGTCGAATACTGCAGAATTTTCTACGCGCTACAGTCGCCGAATTACCGTTTTTGTAAAACTCACGTACGCACAACGCACGGTCCGCACCAGAGAAACGCTCCATAGCGACTAAATTCCCAAGAGCCAGACTACCGACTGACATACCCCCCGCGCCCCTCAGAATAGTTGCTTTCGCGTAATAAGATAAGCAAATGTGAACTTACTTTTGAGACACCTTGTATATTGTGATCAGTGCCAATTAAATGACCAGCTATGCTGCTAATATATTGTGATCAGTATCAATTTAATGACCAGCTATGCTGCTAATATATTGTGATCAGTGTCAATTTAATGACCAGCTATGCTGCTAAATATTGTAATCAATGTCAATTTAATGACCAGCTACGCTGCTATTATTTTATAAGTATTGGTTTGATTTATGCCAATTTAATGGCCAGGTGTTACCTGCTGTAATATTGTTTACCATTTTTAACAAAATAATTGTAGTTGAAGTTTATAACACGCCTATCATGGATTGGATCCATGAAAGCATTTGTTAAACATCATAAATTTAATTTGTTAAACATTTGTCAAAATCGATCCGACGGAGAATCGAACCCGGCACCGCACAATACGTATGGGTGGGTGACCTTACTGCTCAATATAATAATCTAGGCACAAACATTTTTCTAGGTATTTACACTCGACTCAATTTGAAATTAAGTTATCATATTACGATTGCATAATATAAAAATTTAAATAAATATAGATATTATGTATAATTTATATACATTTAATTTTAAGATCGGTAATATGCAATTATATGTATTTGTAGTGCGAATATGCCTTTATTTTTCAAACATCCATCCGGTTAGTTAATCTCTAATCACATACACAGTCTAAAATGCGTTCAATATCGTTTGTTAATATTAGATTCCTTGGTAATCTTATAGGGTCGTCTGAATATTAGCATAACCTCTAAGCTCATCTCACTTCACTTGAGTACCAGAATACTATATAAGGTACAAAAATAAAATTAAGTACTTTAATTAACCTTTTACCCCCCATATGAATACATCAACAAGGTTCAAACATTTAATGTAATTATCATGTAAACTACAGTACAATGTAAATAATACAGTAATGTCACAAAATTACATCTTAAACCATCTTATAATTATGTATTGTATACAAAACTTCTGGCCATAATTATTAAAAATATTAATAAGTTACTGATAATAAATCTTTCCAGAGACTTATTTTTATTTTCCTTTTTATTTCAACAAAAGTACTTACTGTTTTCCTCGTCGCCACATGTATTGTTTGCTGTTTATTAACTTATCTTGGCTCGCCAAAACACCACCACACGTGTTACCGGGCCGGCTGTCCGACCGAGAGCAGAGCCTGCCCTTTCGTTACCCGCACCTTATGACGTATGCGCTCGAGACAAGTTAGTGTATTTGCATACACTACAATAACTATGTAGTAAAACTGACTAGATACAAGCTGCGTAACATTATACTTACTAAAATAGTTGTAAAAGCATATATATATATATATATATATATATATATATATATATATATATATATATATATATATTAATATTATAAGTTATCCTGTGATATATGAAGTGTGTCAATGAAATAGAGACGTGTTGCTGCTTCTATAACTTTAATTATAATGTCCTTATTCTACCTTAACACTAATATATATAGTCGTGGGGGCTATACTACACTACACCTCCCACCGACAAAAAAAATAAAAAAAAAATTTATCTATTTTTTATCTAACCTCAAAACTATTCTAAACATAATTGATGAATAATCTTAATTTAAATATAGTGAAAATTAAGTCTAAGTGTTATAAAAAGTACAATCTAATGTATACCGAGATTGAGCAGGGCGTTTTGTCAACGCTCTCTCGCTAGTAAAAATCGCGTATTCACAGAAGTATATGACATAGTCAGGCATAATTATGTATAACATAATAGAATATAATATTATTATGTTTTGATTTTCGCAAACATTTATGTTATTTTTTATTCGTATCCTTAATCATCAATACAAGTCATCTAGTTAGGACATTTAATAATACATAGTACTCATTTAATTTTCATATCTCTTTTCACACTTCAATACTTCTCTTCGTTCTCTTTTTTACTACATATATTTACTTCATTCTTGTTTAAAAATTATTTATTTTCCATTTTACTTCTCAGCATTTTTGCTACATATTCATTCAATATTTGTGTCATTTCTTTCACGTACACGGCTCGCGTACATACATGATCAAGACAATGACCAATATCACTTTATTCAACTCTTTACATTTATAGCATTTCAGCTCATATAATTTATTAATTAATTGTACCATAACTTTCACGTACACGACTCGCGTAAATACATGATCAAGATAATGAACAATCTTCCTATACAGTTCTTAATAAAGTCACATTTCTTTAAACAATTCATTAAAATTCATTCCGTATTTCATCGAATCCGAAGAACTTTAAAAATTAATCGGTTATTAGGTTTTCCAAACTCGCAGCTGATCGGGCCGATTGTATGTGGATATGCTAACCTCCGATAATTTTTCTTTCTCCCTATCTTTCTATCAATATTTTTCATTCATAATGATAATTTCCGTAACTTGTCCATACATTTACTTACGTCTTTTATAAATTATGTCATATTGTCTCGTATACATTGAGGTAATATGTTACAACATATTACCTCAATGCTCGTATAATATTTAGTTACATCATTGTCAGTCAGGGATTGAGGCTCACAATATAGGCACAACAACTTTTAAATTAATTACTTAATTGTCTACATAACATAATGAGTTTCAAAATCGTATTAAGCGAAGTAAATATTTTCATGATCCACACAAGTACGTACTATTTTCTGAGAAAATAATAAATTATAATAGTTAAAAGCTTACTATTTAAAAGTTCAAACAACATAAAACCGAAAACAAATTATTACATTTCATATTAAGATGAACAGAACAAAGAAGTCAATGTTAAGCAACGTAATCATTTTCAATAACAATAACATAACCACATAACAAAAGATAGATCAAAATACAAACTGTAATATTAGCAACGCAAGCAATTTGAGACACCTTTACGTATATGGAAACGTTTTCGAATGCATCGAACTATGATCACATGGTGTGATTCACACCTAATTTTAAGATAACTTCTATAATATGTTATAGATAATATGAATGCAAGTAAAATAAAGTGTACCTTAAAGTGATAGTTTTAAATATTTTTAAATTTATACAGAAGTTAAGATACTTGCATCGTGAATAGTTTTATTAGTTTCACATCGAAAAATGTATTATTTTTTCTTAATTACTTTTGCTAGAAATATGGTGTTTATTTTATTGTATAGACAACATTATTGAAAAATCACTACAACTTCTATCAAGTTTATATAACAAAACATTAATTTAATTGCACATGAAAAAAAACAATTTTGATTTTTAATTAGGGTTAATATACAACTTTAAGATTTATTGTTCTTAGAAACGTTAAAAAAACTTATAAGAATAGCTAATTCTTTATAAACTTTGTTTGCTACCAAAAAAAAACAATGGAATCTATTACTTATGTGTTACAACTAAGTCAATGGTTACAACTACAAAATATGAAAAATTCATTGACATGGTAAATTTAATTATGTAAAAATGAAATCCACTATATCATTTCAATCATTTTTACATGACACAGTAATAAAAATAATATAAAGCAGAAAAAATAACTGAATTAAATTTAATACAAAATCGTCTCGTGCCTTAATACATACATGAGTGCTTAAAATGGTAACTTAATTTTTAATATTGCATTATGATTTTTTGTTACATACACTAAAAAATATATTAAAATATCAATTAAATCCATATTATATTAAATACAAGATGTTAAAAACATTACATTTTTTTTTATAATAGTTAAAACATTTTAAAGAAATCTTAAAAAGAAAAGACAATAAAATACGCTGATTCGATGTTACCTCAAATTTTCCTCTTTGTTCTTCTTGGCTCAATTTTGACATTCTTCTCGTTCTGAACGAAGCTTTCAAGATTACAACCGCTTCTTGAATAATTTTAGTATTTGGTCATTATATAAAAAAATCCATAATTTATTTCCTCACACTTTGTAGCTGTTGTCTGTTGTCTTCAGATACTATACGTACTTTTTAATTTTTAGTTTCTGCAAAATTATTATTGTGGCCTCTTCTTTTATTCATATTAATTTATTTTTTTCGTCACATCCGGGTATATGTTCCGTGTAGTCTGGGAAATATTTATATTATTTTCAACAATTTTTGCAGGCCGTGGCGGTGCGCGTGCATTGTAGCAGCGCACCGCCTGGCAGGGTCGCCATGTAATATAGGAAGTGTGTCAATGAAATAGAGACGTGTTGCTGCTTCTATAACTTTAATTATAATGTCCTTATTCTACCTTAACACTAATATATATAGTCGTGGGGGCTATACTACACTACAATCCCAGTATCTTCTTAACTGTGTTCTTTCTGTCTTATACACTACTTGACCACATAGGAGGTCACTTTTACTAATATCGCGCGGATTTTTGTGTGTTTACACATCAGAATACTTTTATTTTAAATTAAATATTTTTCACAGATAGAATGGATGAGCGACAAACTAACACGCGCTTTCGAAGGCGCTCGTAGTAACCCATTCGCTCTCCGCCATTTGCAACTTTGCCATTCGGTGGTGGAGGTCACAAGAACACCGGGACCAAAGGTGGTTCTCGCTTCATTCCCCGATCTAGAGGTCGGTTTTGCGAGGGACCTGTTTCTGCTTTGGGCGCCCAACCATTTGAACTCCATTGTTTTGACAGCTAGGTAAAATTTACTAATTAATTAAAAACGATTTACACACATAACTCAACAAATTAATAACAACTTAATGAAATATATTTTCTTTTTATATTTATAGTAATTTTTATTCTATGATTAAATTTTTAGATTTTTCATTCAATATACTAACATAGATTATGGATTACTCTTATTTAAAGCCATTGCTTTTACCACTGCTTCTAAATATAATCTCTGTCCTGGGCAGAACCAGCAAATAAACCCAGCAGGATTTTTAACTTTAATCACGCTACTCCTTTATATTATGATATCTATAATATAACTGCAGTACGAATGGGTCTGCTTGACCAGAGAAGCACCATACTCTGTCGTGTTACCAATTCTCGCTATCCACCATTTCGTACTAACTGTTTACTCTTTTAGTGGCAACTACACATTCAATATTAGATCTGACAATCTGTGTTTTGATCGATGACAAACGGAGTTCAAATACACATAATATATCATCAGGTTTTATATGTGAAAAAGCCATGGTGTAGCTATATTTATGATAGTAACACGAATGGATCAGCACGACCGAGGAGGAACCACATTCTCATAGAATACCAGCCAGTAAAATGTTACTGTTTTTCTTATAGTGAGTATAGTTGTCCTTCCGTCCCAGATAGTCCTCAGGGATGACGACGCATTTATATTTTGATTCTTAATCGAGGATAGATGTAGATATGTCTATGGACCACAGTAACCAGTTACCATCAGGTGCACTCTGTGCTAGTTTGTCACCCATAATCTATAAAAAAAGGTGGACTGTCTGCTTTTTGATAAGATTTACCTGTATAAAAACCATTTCCTTGGTTTTCATTTCAGAACATCACCGGGTACATTAGCTCGGGATCTTATAGAGAAAGGCGGGGATCGTACTATTGAGCTAACTGTGAAACGCAGAGTGAGACTTGAGGGTGCTGAGTTGGAAGACTTTCTGCAGCAGCAAAGAATAAAGATAAATAACAGTATAAAGTAAGTGATCTGAAAATTCTTCTTTATAAACACATATGCAATACTCTTTCAATGGTGTTTTAGTTTTAAATTTGTTATAATAATTTAGTACTTAATTTATCACTGTTTGTTTCCCATTAAAAATACTCTCATAACTAATTCTGCCGCCATATAGCAGTGTTTGCAATGCTGTGAGGCATCCCATCTTAGTCCTCAGAGGTTGCAACGCATCTGGAGCCTTCTTTATTTGAAGTTAGTTGCAGGTGTCCATGTGCTGCAGTAACCCCTTACCTAAGGTCTGAAGGCTCTATATCCATTATAGTTACGGACTGTGAGGCATTCTATCTTAGTCCTCAAAGCTAACAACTGTCACATCTTTGTTTGATGATGGTTGCAGGTGTCAATAGGCTGCAGTAATCCCTTACCATCAGGTGGACTGTATGTTCGTCATTGTTTTACAAAGTCGACTACTAAACTCGGGCTCCTGCTCTCATTTCTGTATCGGATGTCTCGCACCTTTGACCCAACTCCCCGACTGTCCCTGTGTTTTACCGCCATCTATCGGAAGTCGTAAGATCTTTTCTGTCATTGCTCATAGTCGCCTCTTGAGACACTCCTAAGACGAAGGCAATCTGAAAATTAATTTTGGGTCAATAAAAAAATTAAATTAAAAAAAACATCTATATAAAAATTAATTAAATATATTATTCTACGTAAATGATTGAAAGATTTCAGCATGATTTTATCTAAAAATTATATCAATAAAAGAAATTATTAAAACATCTCATTCTATGTTAATTGTTGAAAGATATTCAGGATGATTTCGTCTAAAAATTAAATCAATAAAATTTTTAATTGAATATATTATTTTATGTACCTAAATGGTTAGAAGATTTTAGATTTCATGTCTCAATCTGCCGCCTCAAGGAAGATAAGACTGAAATATATTTTTATGGTAACAATTAATTTTGAAAGATTTTAAAATCTGACAACCCTCTAGGAGGATAATTTTGTTGAGTGTTTATATATACTTTTATATTATGTCTATTTCTTTGGCACGTTCTGTATCGTAAACAGCTTGATGGATTTTAACATATGAGATGTCGTTAGACTGGTCTTAGTTGTTGAAGTAACATAGTGACATTTACACAATTTTAGGGCGCGTTCTGACGGGCAAATTGCAATTATCCACGTTCAACCGCACACGCCTCGCACACGCCACGCGCCCGCCTCGTTCCCGCTTCGCGCTGATCCCACGCTCACCCCGCACACGCGCTGCAGCCGCCCCGCTACGCCTTGCGCCCGCGCTTTTTATACAATTTCAGATTTATTGATTTCTCATAAGACTCAAATTATATGCAACAAATTTCAAAGCGAGTTAGACGCGGGTGCTGACGCGCGTGGCGTGCGCGTAGCGGGTGCGTGTCGTCGGAACGCGGCCTTACATTTAATTACTGTTTTAATGAAAAGGTTTTTTAAATCTACTATGAATGAGTCATATAATGTTTCGCTAAACATATTAAAAAAATATTAAAGGTTGTTTCAATAAACTGTTATTTGACAACACCATTGAAACTAACTTAAGAGAACCTTTAGAACAATTTTTGGAAATTTTGAAATGGAATATAGAAATAATTTTGTGACTCACTATTAGAAATATAAACACACATATCAAACTTAACTGAATTGTTACAGAGAAGAAGCTGGAGGTATCTCCTCTGACTCGGAGTCAGAAGGGGAACTGGAAATGTATGTGGTGACAGGGAGGCACGATATACCAGTCCGTCACGATACAAGACCCACCGGCTGCTTTAAGAGCAACAAGCGGCACCACGCTATGTACCCATTCCACGAGGAACGCACCAGGTCCGATGATTACGGGGAAATAATACGGGTGAGTGTAGTAACATTATTTGGAAACCAAAAATGGAAGTAAAGGTTGCCATCATAAGTATCTTACCCCATATATAACTACGGTTGCCAACTCGCCTGCCAAGCGTGGCAACTATGGCATAAGGCAACCTATGAAGGAAGTTTATGTTTAGCAGTGGTTTTTTGATAAGCCGTAATTATGTTTTTTTTTTTTAATTTCAGCCGGAAGACTACAGGTTAGCGGAAATAGTTGATGCGGAAGGAGAGATCCGAGATGTTCCGCCAGCGCCTCCACCAAAACAAGAGCCTGACGGTATGATTTGTTTCATACTATATTTGTTTTATTGTATATTAGCACATCACAAATCCCTAGTAGACCTCTCCTAAAAACAAAGCTACATCCTTGTGCAGCACCTGATTTACCCACAGGCTAATCAGGCTGATTTGAGGGGTCGTCGAACTTGCCTTTGTAAGAGGACCCATACACCTACAATAATATTGCGCAATGTTTATGATTGCACAATATTATTGAACACATAGGGGTAGTATTGAAGATTGCGCAGTGATTGAGTAAAAGATCGAGGACTAAATTTTATTCATCATCATCATCATCATCATTACAGCCTTTCATAAGTCCACTGCTGAACATAGGCCTCCCCCAAGGAATGCCACAAAGCACGGTCCTGAGCCACCTGCATCCATCGACTTCCTGCATGCCTTACCAGGTCGTCACTCCATCTCGTGGGGGGTCGCCCTACACTACGCCTACCGGTACGAAGCTACCACTCGAGAACCTTTCTTCCCCATCGGTTGTTGGTTCTTCGAGCTATATGGCCGGCCCACTGCCACTTCAGCTTACTAATCCGTTGGGCTATGTCGGTTACTCTAGTTCTACTACGGATATCCTCATTTCTAAGTTTATCACGCAGAGAAACTCCGAGCATAGCCCTCGAGAAATTTTATTGCACAATATTTATTTATTGTGTCTTGTGTATGGCATATTGCGCTTTTTTTTTAGTCTACAATTCGGAGCGGTCGCGTACAAACACGTGTATTTTTGCAGCGAAAATGGCACAAGAAACTTCAGCGAGAGAAAAGGAACGAGAATTCTTTATCGAGTGCATTCAATTATATCGTGATTTACCTGCTTTGTGGAAAGTTAAAAGTAAATTGTACCATGACCGGGTCAAAAAGAGTATGGCTTATGATTTGTTGCATATCTTAATCAGACATGTTGGACTGAAGAAAGTATTGACGAAAATGCTTGGCTAATTTTACTGTCTCAATTTAATTGTACCGTGTGAGTTTCGGCTCATCAATAATATTGTGCAATCATCAACATTGCGCAATATTATTGTAGGTGTATGGGTCCTCTAAGCATAACTTATATACCGAATATAAAATTTGGTATATTCTCAATTAATAATAGAGTAAGTGCCGCAAGCATATTACTTGTAAAAATAAGATTTCGAATTATTTTGTATCTTTCGTTGACTGACTGGATGTGATTCAAAAATTTTAAACTGCTCAAACTCACTTCTCTACCTCTAATTTTCTTAAGGTGTTTGCAATGGCTGTTCCAGGGAAAAAAATCACGGTACCATACACATCATCTGGATACTTGGCGGTCTACCATGACTGTGTTTTTACTAGGAGTTCTCTTCCCCCCAAGACTTCTTTGTAGAATTATCTACCATCGGCGATTTTTCCACACCGATATAACTTCGAGCTTCAAGAAACGAGCTCACTCCTTTTAAAAAGCACGTTGCAATTGTTTAATATCAGGAAAATTTGATTTAATGTGGGTGAAACCGCGAGGTGGAAAGATAGTAAAATATAAAAATCTACTAAATATATTCATGGGCGGTAGCGAAGCTTCCATACAAGCCGAGAAGCCCGGCTTGCCCTTTTAATAATATCAACTCATAAAATAACTCGTAAACTGTTTCAAAGCGCTCCTCTGTTCTACACAGGTCGTGACCTCGTAGCCTTATTATGTAACGTCAACACTTGGCAGATTGCTGTCAATTCAAAACACACTGATTCGTGTTCTCTCTCTGTCTCAAAGCGAACACGCATTTGAGCGATTAGTCGTCTTTCTCGCACGCGTGGGCTTTTTACCGGGCTTTCGAGAAGACGATCGCTCCCTTTTTAACCTGTGGCAAAATGTTCTATAATGAAATATAATTACGATTGTTTATATAGCAATCAGTATGGAGATCAGAAGCCAGGCTTTCAGTGTGAAGTTGTCGAGCATGGGTGCGTACGCTTGCAAAGTTCACTTCACAACTTCATATTCCAAACTCGCAATATTGAGTTGGAAATTTATACTTTTTTATAGATTTTGAGTGAAAATGGAGGATAATAGTATTTCTTGTGATGAATTGAAGTGTGTTAAAGTGTTAATCGGCAAGGAAAAGGTAAAATCGAAAAAGAGAAAAGGTAAATTTGTATAAAACTGCTAAAAACAATAAAAACATATCTTGGGCTTGCCCTAATTAGAAGCCCTAGCTTCGCCACTGTTCATGGGCTGGGCAGGCACAGACAGAACAGGCCGAGGGGGGGCGCATATTCATTGTTAGCCTAGGGCTGTCGGAACTCTAAATCAGCACTGTCCCTGAGTCAACTTGAACTTAAAAAACTTGAATATGGCTTGAGATCGTCACTCTGTCTAGTGTAAGATAGCTGAGGGCTACTGGAAAAAATTTCACCAAGTGTTCTTGCCTCTCTTTGTTGTGTTTTTTAAATTATTTGTTTGTACATATATGAGGGGTGATCCAAAAGTAATGATAATGAATATTAAAAAATAAATGGTTTATTTACATTGTCTTCTAACAAGTCAATGCATTTAGTCCATCTTTTTCCTAAACCCAGAATTCCGTTGGAAAATAATTTGTAATTTGGCCCTCCAAAAAAGGCCTAACAGCGTCCATCATTTCGCTATTGTTTGCTAATTTCTTGCCTCGAAGGTGTTCCTTCAGGCGAGGAAATAGATAAAAATCACTGGTAGCTAGATCTGGCGAATAGGGCGGGTGTTCGAGCAGTTCTAATTTCGTTTCTTGAATGGCGGCCATCGCAACTGCGGCTTTGTGGGCCAGAGCTTTATCTTGGTCAAACAGTATTCCAACTCGCAGTTTGCCGCGTCTTTTTGCCTTAATAGTCTCCCGCAATTTTCTTATTTGGCCTGCGTACTAAAAGCCCGAAATATTAGCTACCTTTCCCAAATATTCCACAATAATTATACCTTCAGCGTCCCAAAAAACGGAAGCCATAACCTTTCCCGCCGAACTTGACACTTTGAATTTCTTCGGCATCAGTGGCTCGTTTCCAAACCATCTTCAGTGTGGGATGTGGATGGGCGTCCTTCGCTTCGTTTTCCGTGGATGTTCTGTCCAGTTTAAACTCCTTGGCCCAGCGTGCAACTGTGGAATATGGAGGAGCAGAGTTCCACAATGTTTCCGCCAAGTCGTTGTGTATGTCTTTGGTAGATATTTTTTGATTATTTGTATTCAAATGAATGTACCTCCCGGGAATTGTAGCCTATTTATATGATTTTTTTTAATGCTGATCTAGTACAAAAGCAAGCACAAAACAAATTATTTATATTTTTATGTGAATTGGAAATAACCGATTGTCATTACTTTTGGATCATCCCTCGTACAGGTTATTAACAATGTACTTTATACCGCATTTTTGTACTGTATATATAAAAATCAATTCAATGCATGCAGTAGTTAAGCCACAAGCATTATATTTTATCTAGGCAGTAATTTTTACACATGATGTAGATAAAAAAACTTTTCAGCTTTTCATTAGGTAAAGTTAATGTGGTCAATCATTCAGCTAACAATTTTCCATTCACTAGTTGGGAATGAGGTGAAGTTATTTTTTTTTTATAGGATAAGGGTGACAAACGAGCACACAGTCCACCTGATGGTAAGTGGTTGCTGCGGCCCATAGACATCTACATCTATCCTCAATTACAAGTCAAAATGTAGATGCGTTGTCACCCGTGAGGACTAAGATGGAATGCCTCATTTCCAGTAAAAAGGGCCTCCGGCCACCTGCACTCACCAAGCGAAACGCAGAGGTAAACCTCTATTTCACGCTGGTTTTCTGTGAGGTCGTGGTACCAGCCCGGTTCGAGCCGGCCCATCCGTGTGACAGCAAAAGCTGCCGCGTGGCTTACAAAGTGTCATTATAACTTAGAATTTGCGCTAAAATTAAATGTTTATCGGTTTTAAGAATATGTAAAGCAACAAATAATGCGTCAGTCGTTTGCTCTTTATTTTATTGCACATTTTCAATTTTAAGTCTTCTACTTCTAGGAATATTCATGCGTTGTTTTATCCATTTCTAATCTAATTAATATAAAATATAACTAAAATTTCAGAATTAAAAATTCGAGATTTTCGTAACTAATTAACTTACTCCGCTTTGAAATTTGCTACACATTTTAGTTTATTCCTAAATGACGCCGCCCTGGTGGCAAAAAAGTTGTGGATGCTTACGTTACACATGGTGCTGCAATTCGCTTAATAATAAATGTAATTTTTACCGTATAGTTTCAGTACTTGTTATAAAGATATACAATACATCATGCGAACTATGAAATGAGTAGAATTTTGAGTCTCATATCTAAGTTACTTAGTAACGTGTGTACGGTCCAACCGTACATTTCTGCTAGCGTTAACATTTTACGCAAAGCAATCGCTATAGTTTGGCAATTACATAAATTGTATTAGTTTACGTAATTACTTTTACCACGACGCACGCGAACTTCATTATCATAACATTAACATTATTTAACATATTTTACCTTATATTTTTCACTTATTTAGTAAACTGTTTGAACATAAACTTTAAATTGTTATTGAACATTCGTCCAATACCCGAACACTTGGTCCTTCGAGCCAGATCGGACGAATGTGCAACACCCAACCATCCTGTATTTAGGAGATACAGTCCCATTTCTCCTTTAGGTTTGGAATGCATAGTCGTAACTTTTATAGTAAATATAATTTTTTACAGGAAAATGCTGATAAAAATCGTACAATCACATAATTAACGTGTTTGTGTGCATGCTTTTGAGCGTAATATGCGTGAGAACAAAAGAAAATGTTTTGAATATTTTATTGTTGTGCCCACCTTTGGGACATATACAAACGAGGATGACACTGAAAGTTCTTAGAAAATCAAAAACTGACCAAACTAACAAGTTATTAGTTTCATTATATCTTTTCAATAGTGTCCATTTACATCAATACAACGCTGCATCTGATGGAACCATTTAGAAAAGCAGTTTGCCCATTCGTCCTTAGGGGTCTTCGACGGCATTTTGAAACGCAGCCACTGCTTAAATAAAAATCGCAAGGTGCTAGTTCGGGGCTATAGGGCGGGTGACCCAGTAATTCCATGTCTGACGTCGCCAAGTAGTCGATTATGTGCGACGAGGCGTTGTCGTGGTGAAGGCGGGTCCTACTGCGAGGTCGTTTCTCCCGAACTTTTTACAAGACAAGTGGCAAACAATTGTTAGTGTACCACTCTGCAGTAACTGTTTTTCGATCCTCTAAAACAATTGTTGCGTAATGACCTGTCCTTCCGAAGAACGAGGCCACCATCTTTTTTCCCACGCTTCGACCTCTCTTCACTTTAGTTGGCAACTCCTCGGAAGGAAACACCCAGACAGCAGACTGTTTCTTTTTTCTCTTAGTTTCAGGATCATAACAATAAATCCATCTTTCATCACCCGTAAGTATGTCGAACACAGAATTTGAGTCACCTCCGTTAAATATATGATCCATTTCACGACACCAATCAACACGACGTAGTTTTTGGGCCTGTGTCAAATTATGAGGTGTCCACCAGGCACAAAGCTTCCTGACCGCTAAATGTTCATAGAGGATTTTGTGCACTTGACTCATACCGATGCCTAAGCTTGTCCAAATCTGCTGATAAGTCACTCTTTTGTCACTCTCTATCATACGCCGCACAACACTAATGTTATCTTCAGTCGTCGCCGTAGAAGGCCGTCCCTCACCCAGATCATCGGTGAGATTAGTGCGACTACGTTTAAACTCATTAAACCAGTTGTAAATAGTGGCACGAGATGGGGTTTCATCATGAAAGGCCAATCGAAGTCTATCATAACTTTCTTGTTGACTTAAATGACATCGAAAGTCATAAAAATCCTTGTACGAAAATTTCTTGCGTTAAATTCATGCTGACGTGACACAGACAATATTCAATTTGCCGCCAAATCGTAAACAAATGACAAATTAATAAAATACATACATGTAGAAAGGGTTGTTGAGTATAGTACAGAGACTAATTTTGTAGTTAGGAGTAATAATTAATTCATTTACACGAATTAATTATCCAACGAGTCGAGGATAAACTAGTAACGGAATACGACAAGCGCACCGTTCCACGTCAGAGCCAAGACTGTCCTAACGGCGGCCGCGCCGTCCGTTTTATACAAGCAAAACGAGCGCCACTGCAAGTGCAATGGTGCAGGTGTGCGGAACACGTGTTATTTACAAGAATTTTATCTAATTGCACCGATGGCTACCGCGCCGCACGTGTAATAGTGCTGGTCCCGTCACGGCCATACTGACATGCGTGCGTCCTCGCACGCGCTCTATCACAATTTTAGTTATCTGTAGACAAAAAAACATCGACTATCCTGACATAACAGCGTCTGGTCCGGTCTATATTGACCCTTCAGACTTGGGTGACAATCAGTTTTGATCCGGCAGTAAGCCCCACAAAACTTTAATCAACTTTATGCGAGATCGGAATGATTAGTCTGTAGCTTTTCTATTTTCTCTTTTTTTTTCAAGTACTGTTTTCGCTAGTCCGGAATCACTATTCCCTATAGCCATATCATTGGACCGGCACAAAGCCCTGCAATGATAATAAGAACTATTTTTTTTTCTTACTCTCTTTTTTTTTAGTACTATTTGCTAGTCCGGAAACACTATTCCCTGTAGCTATATCATTGGACCGGCAAACGCCCTGCAATGATAGTAAGAACCACTTTTTTTTCTTACTCTCTTTTTTTTTCAATTCAATATAGAACAGGTACAGACCAACCATACCGCAAACATGTACCTGTCACAATCACACAAAAGTGTATCGTGAGGGACGTAGTGACATGATAACACCTAAGTATGTAAACCAACAGCAACACGACACATCCCAGTGCAGCACAGACCAGCCTTCCTGCAACTCCATGTTCCTTTCCTGCACAAGAATAATTACTTCGCTAGAGTGTTGCAACGTCTCTAGTATTTTCTAGATGCACAGACACGGCTACCTCTGACTGTCGCACGTCCTCGTGCGGTTGACAGTGAACAGCATACGGTCTATCAGTTATTACCACCTGCTAACAGATATTAACTCTTGTTAAATATTACAACGGTCGACCATCCCAGACTTCATTTAAGTCATGAACGCGCCAATATGGCTACCTTCAGGCAAACGCACTCCAGCTTTTCGTTCTGCTGCGTTCGTGCCACAATCGCGCCAGCGAGCCGTCGCGCCGTAGCCGTACTAGCTCTAGCGAATCGTTGCACTGCTTTGTAAAATTAAAAGAAATCGAGATAAATGTATTGCGAACCATGGAATTCCGAGCTTCCACAATTCATCACATATTCTCTTAAGAAACGGCAACAGTAGGACATTTGAAAACATTGCAAAAAATAACAGAAACTATGTGTAGAGGCAAATACCACAACATTTGAAAGGGAAGGAGGTAACTGCGCAAAATCTACGAAAGCCGACCTCAAACGTCCATTTACAGCGCCAAAGCACCCTTTGTTCGGCGGCCGCTTAAATTGCCCTGCCGTAAGATCAGCCGATAAGTTACCGTCTGTAGCGGTGTAGGCTCAATCTTACCAGCGCTCGGCCGTACCTGACCATGTTCGATTAGCCGTCACAACGTCTTCCTCATTGATCATTGTTGTAGAGACTTCTACGAATCCCTCGACATCAAACCCCAATCTTGTCGACGACACAATATTCGGAGCAAACTGCAACATTGATCAACACATTAGAACACAAAAATGTCACTTATTATTTTCAACTCATAGTGTGTTAAAGTAAATCCTTTTGGTACATCCCTTAAACGTTTTGAACTTCAAAATATAGCAAATGATAATCATGTTTCGCGTGAACTATCAAATTACAACATAACTTAAATAAATTAATTAGAAAGCCTCCAACTCTTTCGACATTTGTTGACATACGAGGGTGGATTGAAAAGTACTCGGCCTAACCAAGAAAATAAACACATACTTAATCAGTTATATTTTTATTTTTCTACATAATCACCATCAAGTTCAATACACTTTTGCCACCTCCCCTTCCAAGCATTTAGACCGTTCAAAAAAAATGATTCTTCCTTAGAGTCAAAATATGCGTCTACAGCTGCTTTGACCTCGTCGTTTGTCGAAAATCTTTGACCTCCCAAGTGCTTTTTTAGGTTAGGGAACAGAAAGAAGTCTGATGGTGCCAGATCAGGTGAATACGGCGGATGCGGTAACAGTTCAAAGCCACAGTTGTGAATTTCAGCCATTGACTGTACTGACGTGTGAACACGGGCGTTATCTTGATGAAACAGGACATTTCTTCTGAGCATTCCTCGACGTTTTTCTTTTATTTCCTCTCGTAAACGACGTAGTAAGGTGCAGTAGTAATCAGAGTTTATAGTCTGACCCCTTTCAAGATAATCAATCATAATCACACCTTTCGAGTCCCAGAATACTGAAGCCATCACCTTATTTGCCGACAAAATCGACTTAGCCTTTTTAGGGGGTGGTGAACCAGGTCTTCTCCACTGTTTTGATTGTTGTTTTGTTTCCGGTGTACAGTAATGAACCCATGTTTCGTCTATAGTAACAAAACGATTCAAAAAATCATCTGCATCGGCTTCAAATAACTCCAAACAGTCGCGTGAAATAGTCAATCGCGTCCTTTTTTGTTCAACTGAAAGCAGTCGCGGAACCCACCTCGCAGACACCTTGTGGAAACCCAACTCGTTGACAATGATGTTTTGAGTTCGTTCATAAGAGATGCGTATAATCTCGGCTATCTCTCTAATTTTTAATCTGCGGTCTCCTATTATTAAATCAAGTACTTTTTTAATATTTTCGTCAGTAGTTGACGTCGAAGGCCTTCCAGAGCGGGGTTCATCTTTCACACTCTCTCTACCACGCTTAAATTCTGCTATCCATTTTTTGACGGATGAATATGACAGAGCACAATCGCCTAATGTACTGACCATGTCATCATGGATGGCTTTTGATGATAGCCCCTTCTTATGGAGGTACTTAATGACGGCACGCTGCTCGATTTGCTCCATTCGCGGAAATTATGTCCGATTACTTTGTTAATAAATTTATAAAATCACAACTAATTATCGCACACGTTTCGAACTTCACACAATAAACTAGTCTGAACTGAACTAAATAATGTGGGTAGATTTGATTTTTAGAATTGAATGGATCTGTGTTAGGCCGAGTACTTTTTCAATCCACCCTCGTATTTAGGTACATCAAGAAATAATGAAAATACTTGCGGGGTACTTTTAATACAAATCGAACAAATTAAAAAAAATTGGCTTAAATAATTTCACTTTATCTTTTCTCTACACTTTAATGATACGAAAATATCATAAGTAGCATAGCAAATTTCATTACGGTATTTAACATAAAAACAGATTCATCAATGCGGAATGCATTACAGTCTTCCACAAATATAATAATCCTCATACTATTCGAAGATTAAATGTGGGCAAAAAATGGGGACTTTATCCTACTTCTGATGTAGAAAGGGTAGTTGAGTATAGTACAGAGACTAATTTTGTAGTTAGGAGTAATAATTAATTCGTTTACACGAATTAATTATCCAACGAGTCGAGGATAAACTAGTAACGGAATACGACAAGCGCACCGTTCCACGTCAGAGCCAAGACTGTCCTAACGGCGGCCGCGCCGTCCGTTTTATACAAGCAAAACGAGCGCCACTGCAGGTGCAATGGTGCAGGTGTGCGGAACACGTGTTATTTACAAGAATTTTATCTAACTGCACCGATGGCTACCGCACCGCACGTGCAATGGTGCTGGTCCCGTCATACACAATAATATTGCCAAAGAGTTCCATTTTCAAAATTTGAAGTTTACAAGTGCCCAGTTCTAAAAACTTTCAGTGTCGCCCTCTTACTTATGCAATGTTTCCGTTTCCAGAAGAGATGGTGGAGATCCCGAGTAAATGCGTGACGTCGGTGCGTCAGGTGGCGGTCCGCGCCAACGTACAGTACATCGAGCTGGAGGGGCGCTGCGACGGCGAGTCGCTGCTGCGGCTCGTGGCGCACGCCAAGCCGCGGGCCGTGGTCGCACTGCGAGCGCGCCCGCACGCAGTACACACGCTCAGGTACATACATATATACTGCGAGCTGCGAGCTGCGAGCAAGTGCGTGACGTCATCACGTCAGCTGGAGGGGCGCTGCGACGGCGGGTCGCTGCTGCGGCTCGTGGCGCACGCCAAGCCGCGGGCCGTGGTCGCACTGCGAGCGCGCCCGCACGCAGTACACACGCTCAGGTACATACATATATACTGCGAGCTGCGAGCTGCGAGCAAGTGCGTGACGTCATCACGTCAGCTGGAGGGGCGCTGCGACGGCGGGTCGCTGCTGCGGCTCGTGGCGCACGCCAAGCCGCGGGCCGTGGTCGCACTGCGAGCGCGCCCGCACGCAGTACACACGCTCAGGTACATACATATATACTGCGAGCTGCGAGCTGCGAGCAAGTGCGTGACGTCATCACGTCAGCTGGAGGGGCGCTGCGACGGCGGGTCGCTGCTGCGGCTCGTGGCGCACGCCAAGCTAACGAAGGGACACTACCTACTGTAATTTAAAAATATCACGCTTGCTCGTAATGAGGTCATGTCTAATATTGTCAGCTGTCGGCCAGCCGGGCGGACTTAAATACTTAGCTTTGTAACGATTATCGAAAGGAAAGGGCGCGGTAGGATACGCGACAAGGTACCTAAATTTTTAACCCAGTGACCATTACGAATGTGTGCGTACGTAGTGAAATTGTAGACGTTAGTTATTAATGAACGACAATCAGTTAAAATAATTCATTACCACATATTCTGAATTTAAAAGATAAAAAGGACAGGTTTAGATTTTTTTATTAATATTTTTTCACCATTCGCCTATATTATTTATTCTAAGCATTCTCTGCATATCTGGTCGTATATTGCAAAATAACCCTGTATATTATTACGACAGCCAGTTGCGTGTTGCATCACGCGAGAACGTTCCCGAAGATAACGGTCAATGGCTTCTGTAGTTTTTTTGTAGACATTGCAAACGTTAAAACTATTGATGCAAGCAAAACGCAACCTTTATCTAATTAAAAAAGATTTTTCTTATTATAAATACATTAATTTGTTTTTATTTTCTTCTCATTCTCCAAAATTTTCCAAACAAATTTGAACGTCTTCCCGCTCTGTTCTTTTGAAAAATCGCATAATCAATATTCATTTTTTTTACAGAGTACTTTCAGTAATTTTCCAGTCAATCGCTCTATAATATAAAAAGTTTCATACAAACTGTTACACACTCTATTTCACACTCTTAAGGGTTGAATTTTCGAAATTCTTTTCTTAGTGGAAAGAACCTCATAAAAGCTTTTGTCCAAATTTTAGATTTCTAATTCAAGGTATGGTTTTGGCTATGCTTTGATAGATGTGTCAGTCACTCAGGACATGCTCGTTTATAACAGATTAGAAATATACCCATTAGTGATTAAAATATGTTACAGAATTATTTAAACATATTTCTTTCCTTCTAGTAAACACTGCGAAAGTGAGGGCATAGAAAAGGTGTTCACGCCCAACAAAGGCGAAACTATCGACGCGACCACGGAGTCCCATATTTATCAGGTAATATAAAAAAAAAATATAGAGATAAATGATAATGAACTATAACTACTTGTATACAATTTATTCATTTTTTTTTTAGTTTATTAAATGAATTTCTTGGATTAGATGCTAATGTATAGATTTATAAGTATTTTTTATAGTATAAGCGACGGGCACACAGTCTACGTTATGGTAAGTGGATGCTGTGGCCCATAAACATCTACATTTATCCTCAATAATGAATCAAAACGCAGATGCGTTGTCACCCCTGAGGACTAAGATGGAATGCCTCTGGCTCGTTTCGAGTAAAAATGAATGCGACGTGGTGTTTCCACTGGTCAGGTGAAGCTGACGGACGCGCTGGTGAGCGGGCTGGCGTGGCGCGCGGCGGGCGACGCCGAGCTGGCCTGGCTGGCCGCCGTCGTGGCCGAGCGCGCGCGCGCCCGGGACGCCGACACAGGTACAGACCTGTCTTTGTATTTTCAACATTTTGTTTATTAAAAAACAACTTTATACATATTTATGGCTGTATGCATTTTGTACCATAATATTGCCTAGTAATGAAAGTATCTGAAAATTGCATCGCGATTTCGGTATTAAAATCCTGTGATATGATGAAGTAGGCTACCTTAGATAATATCGCAAAAAAACTTACATCGTGAACGGATACGTTAGGATAAGTGTTTGCAATTATTACGTGGGGTTTACAGTGTAACCGTGCCCGGTCAATGGACCATGGAACTTTTGTATTTTTGTTTATATTTTGTTTTACAATGAAACCGTGCCCGGTCAGTGGACCATAGAGGCTTTGTTTTTTTTTATATTTCGTTTTACAGTGCAACCGTGCCTGGTTAGTAAACCATGGAGACTTTGTTTAATAAAACAGTGGTTTTATTAAATTGTTTAATAAAACAGTATGCATCCGTGCACTATTATTGATACTAGTGGTGGCTTACTGGCCGAAGTGTGACCGTAATGACACCCTTTGAATCTGAGAAATCCGATACCATCACCTTATTTTCAAATACACTGCCTCCGCTGGTAAAACCAGATGGCTCACTGGCGCATGCGCCTAAGGAGAAAGCAGACTTATTTGCTTCTCTTTTTGCTTGCAATTCGCGTCTGGACAGTAGCAACAGCGTACCATCTCAATTACCTCACTGCGGTACCTCTATGTCTGAGGTCCGTATCACCAACAAGAAGGTTCTTAAAACCTTGCGGTCTAGACGTAAACAAAGCTAGTGGATGTGAGTGATGGTATACCAGCTATAGTTCTAAAAGTCTGTGCACCTGAGTTGTCTACAGTGTTGACACGCTTGTTCCGCCTGTCATTCAGGACTGGAATAGTGCCTAAATCTTGGAAGCTGGCCAATGTGCAGCCTGTGCCTAAAAAAGGTAGCCATACCGACTCCGCCAACTATCGGCTAATTTCAATTACCTCCATACTCTGCAAGATTATGGAGAGTATATTGAACGCCCACCTCATGGCATACCTAGAGCAAAATGATCTCCTCAGTGATCGCCAGTACGAGTTTCGCCGAAATCGATCAACTGGGGACCTTCTAGCGTATCC
Organism: Parnassius glacialis; assembly: GCA_033319125.1. Lineage (NCBI taxonomy): Eukaryota > Metazoa > Arthropoda > Insecta > Lepidoptera > Papilionidae > Parnassius > Parnassius glacialis. The sequence goes on along the minus strand of JAVANC010000012.1, from coordinate 34,189,619 downwards.
CACTCACATATGGGGCGAAGTCCTCGAAAACAGTGGTGCAGCACTTGCTGTTTCCCTCGATGTTTCGAAGGCTTTTGACAGGGTTTTGGCACGCTAGTTTATTGGACAAGCTTTCAGCGTACGGCTTATCCCCTGGCCTAATTGTCTGGGTGAAGGACTTTCTGAGTGAACGGTCTCTCGGTCGGGTCGGTCGGGTCGTCGTTGATGGCTGCACATCCAATACTGTGGCGACTAACGCTGGTGTTCCTCAGGGGTCCGTTCTTTCCGCAACTCTCTTCCTGCTGCATATAAATGATCTGCTCATTCCCGGTGTCTATGGGTATGCAGACGACAGCACAGTTGTGGAAAGATACCAACCAAGCGCTCGGGCCAGTCGGAATCAAATCCAGTCAGAAACAGAGGCTATGGTTGAGCGGGTGAGTCTCACACTACAGGCAGTCTTCGAATGGGGCGATGCCAATCTCGTGAGATTTAACGCCTCCAAAACACAAGCGTGTTTTTTTACCGCTAAAAGGAGCCCACTCACCTTAGCTCCTACTTTCCGGAATGTATCCTTGGAGTACACTGACCGCCTTCAGTTGTTAGGTATTGAATTTTCTCCGAACCTAAACTATGGGCGGTTCATTGAGTCCAGAGCTAAAGCAGCCGCAAGGGTGCGACTGTACTTCACGCCGGGGCAGCTTCTTACCTTATTATATAAAGCGCAAGTCCGGTCGTGCATGGAGTACTGCTGTCGCATATGGGCTGGTGCTGCGAAATGCCACCTGGCAGCATTGGACTCAGTGGAGAGACGTGCTAAGAGGCTCATTGATGATCTTGATTTGATTGAAACCAATCTTGTCAGCCTCGAGCACAGGTGCAGAGTAGCCAGTCTCTCGTTATTCTATAGGATGCATTTCAGTGAGTGTGCGCAGGAATTACACGCCTTAATTCCTCCCTCTCCTTTCCACCATCGGACAACCAGACGGTCGGCGGGTCTTCATCCCTTTGTTGTCGATATTCCACGCATTAGAACCAAACGGTTTGCTTCGTCTTTTGTAATGCGTACAGCAAAGGATTGGAATAATTTGCCGGCGTCTATCTTTCCGTCCGAATACAATCTAGGCGTCTTCAAGGCAAGAGTGAATAGGCTTTTGTTACGATAAGACAGTGCGATTTACCATCTAAGGCTGCATCACCACTTACCACCAGGTGGGATTGTGGTCAAGCACTGGCTTATAAGAAGTAAAAAAACAATCACTTTAGCTTTGTTTGAAAGCGGTAAATCGAGTGAAAGGTGTTAGTGATCGAAATTCGACCGTAAAACATAAACGAACTTATAAATTTGTATTAAGTATTTTAATTGCAACTGGCATTAATGGATGTTGTAAGAGGCGACTATAGGAAATGCCAAGCGTAAATGAGATTGGAATGTATCATCTAATTTACACCAGCCTTATAATACCCAATTCGGTAACAGCAGCAGCGTTTAAAAATGTAAAAAATCTGATGCTGCGGTCGGTAATCCGTCTGCCAAGCATGACGATTAAGGCGAATCCCCCGTACTTACGGAAAAGGCCCATGTACACCAGTAGACTTTTACAGACGAATTCTATCTATTCGTTTCTGCAATATTGTAGGTGACATTATCACCCATTTATCGATGAATGTCGTTACAGAAGAGCGTGCGGACGATGAGCTGATGTCGCTGGAGCCCACGCGTGGGGAGCGCGGCACCGCCCACTGCGCGTCCTTCATCAACTCCGTGCGTCTGTCGGAGCTGCGAGCACATCTCGCGCGCCTCGGCCTTAACGCAGAGTTCAGTGGCGGCGCGCTCGAGTGCTGCAACGGCACCATCGCCATACGCAGGGTACGTACGCTGTCTTGCTTGCGTGCCTACATCCGTCTCGCTCGCTTGCTCAACGCGGAGTTCAGCGGCGGTACGCTCGAGTGCTGCAACGGTACCATTGACATACGCAAGGTACGCACGCTGTCTCGCTCTCGTGCCTACGTCCGTCCCGCTCGCTCGCTCAATGTGAGTTGCAACGTCGCGCGGGTCTTACAATAAGTTGCACACGGTTTGTTTTTTGCGTAACTTGAAATGTACGCAGCGCTCTGTTTTTCTTTGTTATTATGAGCCTGTGGTTTGGCTCAACTAACAATTTTTTTTTTATTTACAGTTAGAGAACGGGCGTGTAGCGTTGGAAGGCGTGTTGTCCGAAGAATATTACAAAGTGAGAGAACTGCTCTACGATCAGTTTGCTATAGTTTAATACACGGTGTCGCTTTGTGTTACAATCTGTGCGGGGTGGCAGAAACCAAGAAACTTTCGACATGAAGAAAAATTTTGAGGAAATGGTGGGCGTAACGACTAATGTAGACTTCTCCTTGATACATAAAGAAAAGCTAGCCTCCTATTACTATTTATAAAGCCATCTTTGGATATTCGCGGAGGCTTAACTAAGTTGTACATATTATAATAATAAAATAAAGTGAATAAACCATCTTTATTTTGAACACCTTTTTATTTAGCAACCTTTCATCAAGTACACATAATTCAATAAATACTTTCTGTATTTGAAAACTCACTAAGTTCTTATTGAAATCGATTGTTTAACAAAAAAATTACAGGTGGTCATCAAGTTGAAAGATGATAATGTAAGCATAAATAGGATTTTGTTTGTCGGCCTTTATAAGGACAACATTAATCCATCGAGAATTATCATTTGATTTTTAAGCTGTCACTTGTGACAGGGGGATGGGGTTGCGATCATAGATTAATTAAAAAAAACTTGCGATCTACTGGCAAAGGCCGTGTTCGTTCGAGCACATACAAAGAGGTGTTGTAATTAGATGTCACTGTAACAACGCGTGACAATTTGCGGGGTGAGGGGATGTTAAGACCCGCCCACTTAACTATGTATACATCTATATATACTTATATTATCTACCGATAAATAGTGAAACTACTCACATCGTTCAGTTTATTTTTATAATTGTTCTTTTAATTGACGATAGATGGTGGCATGTTCACAAAATTATTATAAAAATAATATTTTTTCGATTAAAAATTCTTTAGGACTGAATGCAAAACAAATTTCAGGACCTTCGTATGATTATTTTACTAATACTGAGCTCTATGTACCTTTATATTTTTAGTTCCCATGACATAAAGTGTCGCCATCTAGTGACGAATATATTTGATTATATTTGAAAGCCGACGCAGAGATTTTTCTAGAACTATTTCAATATATTAGGTATAAAATTACTTTCAAATGAAATGTGATGGCATCCATAGCATTAGAGCGTATATCTGAGTAATTTTACACGATAAAACACAACACTTCATTCTTTTCTTCTCAATACTACGAAAACACACAGATTTGCGATTTTGTGACACATAAGCGCACGGGACGAACGCTGACAGTATACTACTAAAGCCACGCCCACTGTGATGACGTCAGGACCTAGTTAGAATCACCGTGCACTTCGTGGCCACGTATAAAGTTTTGGTAGTATTTAGTCACAACAAAGCCTCCTGTGGTTCAAAAAAATACTCGTGGCCTTTCAGCTGATGGCTTGGTGACTTCATGAAAAAAGCATCTTAATTTCTAAAAAGGATTTTCTAATTCTTTTCTTTTCTTAATTTTATCTAAATTTTCCTTACTGTTCACATTGTTTCACATTTCATAGTATTAATAACATCATTGCTAGACGGGATTTCTATTGTCATATTTTTTCGCAAGTAATTCTTTTTAATAATTACTTTAAGGGTTGCCTCAATTTCTGGATGACTTACCTTTTCGTGTTTATACTTAACTTTTAAGCACCAAGAACTAATAAATCTCTGAAATATTTTATGTTAATTTCATACCTGGGACTTAGCATCTTGATGTGAAACTCATAAGTTAGTTTTACATGGAGCAACATTCTGCTAAACTTTATCCGAAACAAGAAGAATTCCATGGTAGAAAAGCTTAGGAAACCTTTTGAGTTCGGTGAAATTTTATTTATTTTTGAAGCAAAGTTAGGAATTAATTATCTTCAAATAGTGATTTTTGTTTTATGGAAGGGTTTTGGAGAATAAATGTCTGTCGTGTTGTTCCAAGGCGAAATGTAACGCAAGCACTTATTTCCTGCTACCAAGGCTTAGTAAATGAAAAGTAATAGTATGGTATCATTTACGGTTTTTACAAATAAAAGTGCATAATTTTAGCCATTTCAATTTAATTCACATAATTATCTTCGAGACCGGTTTACATAACTATAAATAACAAAGTATAAACAAACGAGGGTTCGCATTGCAATTAAAATAAGAGACGGCTGTAGTTGGACTGAACTGGTTTGATCTGAAATTGCTACAGGGTACAAAGGACTACAAATTCTGACAACAATCACAAAGTATATATCATGCTACACATAAATATTTATGTACTCTAATATACATTGAATATCTATATATACCAATCGCCTCTCTTAATATGTTAATTTTAAAATTAAACCATATTTCATTACAAAAACATGGCAGATCTAATAATAAAACAAATTTAGGAACTATATTATGAATTAAACAAAACATATAAAATGGCGGTAGTTTAGATAACGACCGTTAATATTTACATAAGTTTTGTTTCACATATGTAAAATTTATACTTGATCTTATAGATCTAAATAAATGTATAATTTAGCGCCAAAACAATGGTCCGCCATTTTGTCGTAGGAATAACAGATCAAACATGAAAAATATTATTAAAAAACACTTAACACCTAATCTGGCACATCTCGCAATTTGTACAGCTATCATACCCTGAGACTATCCCCGCCCCGTACACAAAGTACATTTAAAAAATTATAAATAACATGAATATTCTTAACATAAGAATAACTACAACATAACGTTTCGTTCGACTCACTGGAAATTAGTATACATTTTATTAGGACGTTCCTATATTATGTACGCGCCTTTACCTGTCACACAGTAAAAAAAAATATTTTATATTGTGATATTAAAAAACAAAAATTCTGTAAGACATATTTAACCAGTCACATTTTATTAATGTATATCATATTATATAAAAGTAATACATATGCAATATTATATCGTGTTTACTCCACTTAATCCATGAACTATATCGACAGTAACATGAATATAATTCAATGTTTTCAATGCTTTATTATATTATAGTATTGATTTATGCAACAGGAAATGAAACGCGCATCCATAAATTAATCAGAGAGATCGCTCAATTATAAATCTTACAGAATTACAGATTAGCAAGGGAAAAAATATCGATATATATCGAATCTATATTTTAAAAAAGTAGCGATATATATCACGTGATAAATATCGATATATCGTCATTTGCACGATGTAAAGATGAGGTCCAAAATTTTATTTATTGACGGTTGGGCGACAAATTCAATACTCTAAAATAAATATCGATATATCGCGTTTTATAATATCGACGATAGGTATCGATATTTTTATTTAAAATATCGATAGTTCGATATTTTTTGTCCAAGCCTAATCAAGTTTACTAACCGAATAATTAGTCACAACAAATGTCACGTAATAAAGTTGTATATAAATAGATAAAATCGATTTCATAAATCTTAATTAGCAATATAAATTTTTAATATTTATTATTGTATAATTATTTACAAAGTGTAAGTATATATTTTGAAATTTATGCTAGTTAAAATTGCGGTTCGATATTTCATAAATTGGGCGATATTTCTGATTACTTTTTTATTTTACATTAAATATGTTTGCTACATCATACATGATAATTTCTGTGTATTGGTAACAGATATCTGAGGTATTTACGATTTATAGTACTGTTCCACTTGTCTCAAACACATTTTTGTAACAATATTTATACATATATTTATATGTTAAACATTGATAATTAATTCAACAAGGCAAAACATGATACATTTATAAGTGGAACAGATTTAAAAATAGATATAATCGATATACATACTTCAGCATAAAATACGTCTAACTGGTTTAAATAAATCCTCTGAATAACAACCGATTAAGCTGTGCCAATTTTAAAAGCACATTTAATCTAGGGAGCGTTTAGCCAAGACTACATTCATGTATAACATAAAAAGTTACACACCAACATTCATTGAAAGAACGGGCGTAGAATCATGAACGACTTTTAGCGCACAAAAATGAACATAACGACTACACCAGTAATTAACAAATCCCTATCGTCCGTTGATATACACAGCAGTATCGAAATAACGTAATTAAAGTTAATTCTGCCGAAAACGGCTTCGGCTTCACCTGATACATTTACTTCAATGCGCAGTCAAGAAAACAACCCACTTTGTTAATTTAATTTCCTTATAAGATATGAGGTATCACTACACTACATGGGTGTTATCTAAATCGTATTCTGTACTTAGGTTTGAGGCAGTGAGTAAAGCTACCTATAATATTATAAAGGGGTAAATAACGTTTTATATTTTCGTTGTAAAAATAATTCCTTTTCTATTGCAATCTTTTTTCATATTGCTATTTAAATATTTGCAGATTAGTTTATATAAAAACTACGTCATATTTCAAATACCTTACAAACGTCATATTTATTACATAATTCTATATTTTGTTATTTACGTGTCTGTACATTATTAAGTAATATAGAGAACAAACTATTAACTTACATTAAATTACTTCAGCTCAACTTTTGAGGTATTTTTATATTGGTATGTGTG